>VXBO01000189.1:36951-91581 GCA_013400135.1 Rhinoptilus africanus | reverse complement strand
TCTAATATTAAAAATCTCTTCCTTCTGCCTTTAAAGCAATTTGCAATGATTATCCTCAGTGCCTGAGACGGGTATTTCCCAACAGGAAATCTGATCTTTGGGCTTTATCTGTATTCATTATGCCTGTTTGTTCTCTGTCTTTTATCTTTGTATATGTTCTAATGGCTTTACCTTACAGTTATACAAGGCAAAAAGAAAATGCTTATAAATTCTTCATGATTATTATGTCACTGGTAATTTTAAAATCTTCTCCAAAGGAGTGACACTTCATCTCTCGTTCAGCTTTCCCCATGCTGTATTAGAATTAGTGCTAAGCCAGAGGCCATCTGTGAAACATTCAGTGTTTTTCTGGCTGTATCTGTATTAGTGAATTAAGCGTGTCTGAGGCTAATTGACACAAAATGGCTCATGTCCGTAGTCTTAGCCCCAAAACAGGATATCTATATCCAAATTTACTGATGGGAATGGTCTCCTGACCAAGGGTAGCTTCTGAAACAGGGCCTTTCAATTACTTGAAAGACTGCTAAATGCCTTGGACAGAATTTGTTTCACACCTTTTCCTAATAGTTTAGTAGTACAGGGTGTTCGTTTCCATGCGTGGGAATGCTTACAGCACTGTTGGCCTTACCAGTATAGCCGTGTAGCCTTTCCAGCTTTAGGCAGCTAAATCAGTGTGCTACCTCTTTATCATCATCTCTGAGTTTGTGCTTGGCTGCATTCTCAGAATACACTGGGATACCTTAGGCCCTGTAACTGCTTATTGTTACATCATCAAAAGCTGTGAAATGAGTCATTATTATTTGAGGTTTGGTCTGGATATGTTTGTGTTTATTCAAAACGTACACATGTTTTTAAGTTGAATATTTTTATGAAGGCCAGCTTTCATTCTTTCTTGCAAACTGATTTCTGGTAAGATCTTGAGATGAAGAAGGGACTCACTCCCAAGGCAGCTTTTTCATCCTCACATACAACTTAAGTTCCTGTTGTGCAGAACCCCAGCAGGATCCTCTTAATCAGATTTTTTTAAAATTCCATTCTTCTTTTTTTTTTTTTATTTGATCCATCTGGTAAATTCTTCAAGAATTAATTAATTTTCATGGTTTTGTTTGATTTACCACATAAATAGGGACATGTAAACTAGTACATTTGCTTTGATTACATGGTCGAAGTATGGAATACAGATTAGTAGAGAAATTGTAAATAGATTTAATTGCAGGAAAATACTGATACATAAGATGAAGGCAGAGAAGCGCAACTGTTAAAATTGCTAATTCTGTAAAGAATCTTAAGGATGAAATTACAGATAGTTACATGAGGTGTAAAAGTGGCATAGCAATGTATTTTTAATAAAGATTTGTAGATTTGGTGAATTTAAGAAACAGCCTATAAGCATTAGGAGTCAGTAATTTTTTTTTTTTTAATTCTCTGTTTTATGCTTTTATTTAGTAACTGCTGAAAAAGGCTAGAAGAAGTATTGTTGAAATGTTTACCTGGGGGTGAGGTGTGGCTGGAGCAATTGCTGAAAGCTGGAGAACTTACATCTAGACTGCTGTTCTCATGAGAGCTAAATCTACCCTTACAGTTCTCTTGTATAATATCCTTCTAATTACAAAGCGTCCTACTGGAACCTTCTTGTCCCTTCTTGTCAGAGTAGTGCCGGAATGGAGCAAAGAGTGTGGATTAATAGGCCAGGGAGAAAGGACCATTTTCCAATAATTAAGATAGTACTTTGCCTGCACAGAGCCTGGACTTTGAAGCCTCATTCTAGAAACGGCTGATGTGTTCTGTGTTAAGAGTCTTTGAATAACATGCATAAGCAACGTTTCTGCTGGCATAATGAAATACGCAAGTAGGAGTTATAAATTTTTTGGTGGTTTAAGTCCTGAGAGTATTTTTTGTCTTTTCACTGCAGTCTGAAAAGCGTGTAATATTCCTAAAATTCAGAAACATGCAAGAGAAGTATTTGCAGTTGAATAGTGTGTAAGTCTTTGCAGATGAGAGAGATTCCAGTCTAGCAAAGTGGTTTGGGTAAGTGTATACTTGTAAGTGTGTGATGTGAGACCATTCACATATTGTGATATTTTGCTAGATTACGCTTTTACAGGAGAAGTGTATTCTGCATAGCCAAGACAATGTGAGCTACTGTTACCTTCTGTGATACTGTAGATATCTGTGTTGTTTGTAACGGTATGAGAGAAACTCCAAGTGCTGGACATTCTTGGTAGGATAAATTCATTTTAGGGTGTTATTGCTGTGTAAATAACTTTTGTGTAATGGCTAGTAGGCAGAAAATTAAAGAATTTACTTCTCACGTACAAAACCCAGCATTCTAGTTTTTCTAAACACATGAATGAAGTCCTTGAAAGTGCTTAAGGGATTGGTTCTTAGTTTTGTTGTGCAAATACCAGCCCTCTCTATTTATGTACTCGGTCATGGAACTGTGAACTATAGACAACAGGGACCTGTGAACTACAGACAACAGGGAATCACCTCCTTAATTGTGGGAACTACAAGGCCAGTTTGCATCCTGAATTTGGGGAAAAAGCTAAAACTGGATTGCCATAGAAATTTTCTCTTAAGTGAGAACAATGCTGACAGAATATTGTGTTGCTCTAATGCCTTGTTTCTTTCTTTTGCATTACCGGGGGGGGGTAGGGGAGAGGGCAAGCAAAAATCTTTCTCTGTTTGAGTTTTATAATAGTTAAATAATAAACATAAGTAGTAGTGGGCAAATGAATCAATACCTGTTTATGATGCATATAGTTTTCTTACTATGTTAGTTAAAGATTCGTATGTTGCTTATATACCTTTATAGAGTTAGTTGGTCTCGCAGACAATTTAACAGCTATTCATGTTCTGAAGGTAACACAGCTTTGTACACAATATACATGAAATGTGTACAGTTGCATTTGTATTAAAAAGTCTTTATGTACGTAGTTTCTTGTCTCAAGAAATACTTCTGAAAGACTTGGTTGTCTTGTCTGCGGTAGTCAAAGCGCGTAATACAATTAACATACTTTTGCTTGTTTTAAATCTTGTGAGTGATTGTTAGATTTTTAGCTCTAGTATTTGCCAAACCGTGGGCCACTATTTTTAATGGAAGCCCCAGCTTCAAAACATGCTCTAAGCTGTCACACTGGGTAGGAATGATAGCTTTATGTTCTTTTTTTTTAAAAAAATATGTATGTATTCTTATATATATATTTATACATATATTTAAAAAATATTTCCTCTTTAAATACGCTTACTAGATAAGTATGTGTGTTGCTGACAAAACACCGACCAGTCCTGGGATGTGTTTGTGAAAGAATGCAGGTATACAAGGGATGTTTTTATTTTAGTATTTCTTTTAACACTTGACTTACTGACCTAAATAGTGTTCTCTGAATGCAAGTTTTTATGTTCTGTGCAGGCTCTGTATTACAGCACATGCTGTCTGTAGCTAACGCTATGTAGAAAGATGAATTTAGTTGAAAGTATTACTGTTATTACTGTAACACAATATGTCTTACAGCATAGAGACATTCATTTGTATCACTACCAGCTCTGCAGTGGATACAGGAATACTCAAAACTGTTGCTGAGACTTTGATAACACGGTGGCGTTTGGGATTTCAGGGGCTACCTGAAACTAGATGGCTGGTGTGAGCGATGGTATGTTACTGTGACTTCTTTGGGCAAGCCACGCAGTGCTTAGTTATGATTTCCTGTGCCTGCCTAAAGTGGTTCCGAACACGTGGTACCATTTGTATCAGTGCATCTTTGCCATCCAGATGCTCTTGTGTTCAGGCACTGTGGGGAAATCTCGGTGGTACTGTAGGTTGTTTCACAAAATAGAGAAACTCTGGGGGTTTTCGAGAGTTTTTGAGGATGTTACAGAGATAGCAAAAGATCTTGAGGATTCTGATGTTTTGTTTGAAGAGCTAAACTCAGACTGCTGGAATACTTGACAGACTTGATGAGCTGTCATCCCAGATGGCAACAGAATGACTATAATAATAGTAAGATGAATACATCTGGGAATTGCTTTTGTTGAAAAGTTAATTCCCAGATATAGACTGGAGAATTAATACTATTAATAACGGTACAGCTCAGATATTCCTGGATGTGAAGCCCATCAGATCTAATGGAACAGCTGCTGAAGCAGTAAGAGGTGATGCTGGTTTTGAATTGTTTTGTCAAACCGTGAGAATGCGGTAGAAAAGTTAGTCCTGGAAAATAAGTGTGGACTGCAGCTGTGGATCACTAGTGAATTCAGTTTAAATTTAAAAAGAAATGAAAACAAGCCTGTAAGTGAAGGATCTTAATTGCAAAAGTACGGGTGTTACTACATTTTCGTGTTAGCTACATCGTAGTAGACTAGAATTTAGTTGCGTAACTGTCAAGACTTTGTCAGCTGGGCCCACTGCTTTTGCTGTGTGGAGGCTTTCCCATGGGGTCCTACCGCCAGGTTTGGCCACAGGATTTAAGAAGAGTTAGAGGAAAGCTAAGGGAATGTAGAAGTAGGCGGACTAAGTCAGCTAACAAATCTTCATAGTGAATGAAACTTTTGCCTTTTATTTTAGGACATCTTTCCCCCTCTCCCCTCCTTCTGTAACAACACAGAGTTCCTCTAACGTAGAGATGGTCAAAACACCTGTTTTCTTCTGTTCTCAGCTATGCAGTGTGTTTATCCAGAATCTGTTGGAGTTTCTGGTGCTGCAGTTTCTTCAGAGGTTTCTGTTGTCATTCCCCAGCCACCCTAGGCTTTTGAAGTTGCACTCCAGCATACGCACGGCCGTTCTCTGGCATATATCTTCTAGTATTTTCCTTCTAAATTGGAGCATTATTAGCATGAAAGCACAAAACAATCTCTTAATTTCTTTTCTCTTGGTGTCCCCATAGATATTAAGAATGTATGTTCAGTGACTTTAGAATTACTTTTTTGAATTTACTTATTTTTTTTCTTTTACTTACAAGCATCACACCTTTTCCTTGTTGTTGTAATGTCTAACAAAGTGAAACTTCCAGGATTACTGGTGCTTGTGAATTTTTTTCACTTTTTTTTCTAACAATAAATAACGTATCTTATGTTAACAAGTACTCAGAACATAGTGAAGGCATACGTGTGGTTTTCTTCTGTGTACAAGGGCTTCTTGGTAGGTTAAGAATTTTTTAAACCAAGTCTCAAGCAAGCCACAGATTGGACCATCTATCACATAATCTTACATCACCTGTTACAAAATGTTAACACATTTAAATTCTAGCGTATGCAATCTTAGTTTTTATGTGGATCTGTATAAAGGTTTTAGACTAAGTTTAATCTGCACAGGGCCTTCCGAGTTTGCTCACAATTCTCCTAATGTGTGATGGAATGATGTCAGGGTGGAGGCCGAAGATGTGGAGTCCTGGGAATTATGCTTATGGTCGGATGGGCTGGATGGGAACTGACTTTGGAACAGGCTAGCCCAGGCTGGAGGACAGTATTCTGCAGCCACATGGTGGAGCACCAGCCCAGATGTTTGAAAAGCACAACCGTTGGAGTTTCCCACTCATCTGGCAACCTGGCCAAGGACAGAGTTAGGACTCTTGATTCCTCAGCCTGTCTTATTAGGTGGTCACAATAAGCCAGCAATCAAAGTAGTACTGCTGAGGGTCACATGTGGAGTGTTTCACTGAGCACTTTGTGCGAGATACTCAGTTTCTGACTTAGACAACGTGGAGATAGAAAACACGCAGACATTGTTTTGAAGTATTCAGCTGCAAGCATCAGTTCTGACAATAACTGGCTATAACTGTTGAACTGGAATTCATGGTGCCTTCAGTGCCAAGGAGAAAAGCTCTGAAGAGATTGCTGATGACACTGGTGATCAGATACAAAATTGAGTTAAAGGCAGCTTGTTGGCGTATGCTAAAAGCTTGAGCAGAGCATCGAAGCGGGTTGTTGAGTTTGGTGTTTCCAGGAGCTAGTTAACTTCTGAGACATGAGATTTGTAAGCAAACATCTATGAGATGAGTAAAATGAGTTAGACATTACTTGGGGGCAGCTGCAGCAGCAGATTCATTAAGGTTCTGAGCGGCAGTTTCATTCCAGAGTGCGGCACCAGTCTCCACAGCGTGCGCTAGCAGCAGGAGAGGCGAGCATAAGCGCTTCGGCCTTGCCGAGAAACAGTCTTCCCAGGGATCGAAGTACTACCTGCTATTAGGACACATAAATGGATCGGATTTTCAAGGAACTGTAACAGGCAGAGATTCATGGTATGGGACTATAATGGGTTGTCTGATAAAGATGTTAGCTTTCTAAAAAGGTTTCAGCTTTTGATTGGCACAAGTTCATGAGTTGTCCCTTGTAAAGAAGTTAGATGTACAGCTGGGTGAACCACCTGTCAGTGCAAGTACCAGTGTCCTGCAGGTATTAGGGAGGAATGTTACTGGAAGCCTGAGAGGTATTTGGGTTTTTAAGCTCAAAATCTTACATTAATAGGTAGCTTTTAATTCTATTTTTTTTTGTCCTGCTGCCTCCAGTATTTTTAGTTACTTTTATTGCTTAACCCAAGCATGGACCCCTGTTCTGCAAACTTTCTAGTTCAGATAACATTCCCACCACAGAATTCCTTAGTCCTTTAGATCAGGGCAAGAGTCACGCTGAATTAGGGGCAAAGCGAGAGTATGCAATGGTTCGCAGTTAGGGTGACATAAACTGGAATAGGGAATAGTGTGAAATCCTGATTACATTAGGGATTTCGTCTCATGATTATCCAGGATGATGTTGTTGATAGGATTGCAGATGGGAAGAGGGGATACAAGAGAATAAGCAGGAAGAGCATGTCTGTCTTGCTTTATAATGAAAGGTGTTCAAGCTAACAGAATTGGAGCAAGTTTGTGTTGGTCCTCTGCTAGTAACGCTGCCAAAAAGACCGTTCTGAGAAAAATCAGATGGAGAGCTTTGGTAGGAATGGTACCTGCTTGTCCTTCAGACGAATACAAAGATAAGGAATTGGTAGTTGGACTCTGATGGTTGATACTGTCTTTGCTGTTTTGCCAGGCACTGACTTAATATATATTTGGCAAATTTACTGTCCTGGTATAAAGAACCAAAATATCCAAATAAGCCACATGTTTTATACCAATACATAAAATAGGTTTACCAATACTAAGGGAGTGTATGGTGTACTCTAAATTTTCAATTGAAGACCATCGTAATCTAAAAGTCTACATGCTTTTTTATTCAGATTTTCCACTTTCGCAAGAAGCAGATTCAAAAGGTACCAGAAATGTCCCCCAGACCCTACCTTAAGAGCTTGCAGCATACTCTAAGCCCATTCAGGGCTCCTGCTGATAGCAAAAATTCTGCATGCCACTGGCTGTACCTAGTGTAGACTTCCTTTTAGTAGTATTTTCTTCTGAAACGTCCGAAAACAAGCTTGAAACTAACTTGATGGAATAAAAACCTGCAGTGTTATTTAAATAAGTTTTTTTAATGGACAAAAATATTAGCCATCTTCATAGAACTTATTTTCTCACGGACCTGAATGAAACAAAATGATTTATTGAAGTTCTGTCACAGGAATAGAATGTGTAATATGTGAATTTGATTTTCAAAGGGATATTATCTTTTGATTTCTAACTCGAGGGATCCTTAAAAAGGAACCGAGTTTTCAGAAAGCATTGAAATCATTTGCCCTTCAAAAAGTAGCCAGCCTTCACATGTCTCTGGTTGCCCATGTATTCTCACATATTTCAATACTTTGCATATCCTGTAGTTCTAGCTGTTCACCAAATGCATGCCTGTGTTTTGATGGGTTTTTCTGGGGGGTTGTTGTTGTTGGCTTGTTTGGATGTTTTTTTGGGGGTTGTCATTTTTGTTGTGGTTTTTTGTTTGGTTGCTTCTGTTTGGTTTTTTTAAGTTAAGCCTCTCAGAATAGAAGTGTGATTCAAGCTGAAGAGAGGAAGTGGGAGTAAATTGGCACTGTGTTTTATTAATTTCAGTTTCTTTAATACTTCGGATCATGTGTCCACTGGGCTAACACCAGTTCAAGATGCCGTGCTAACGGTGTGGATGGAGTACCTTTCAGTGTATGTATGAAGGCAGTTCTCCTCTTTACTCCATTGTCACCAAGGCTTCAGCATAGTGCTTAGGGTTTTTTTCTTCAGACGTCTTTGGAACTTTTATATCCTGTATACATTAGTGGTTTCGTTCTCATCCTTCATTTAGTTGCTTTAGTTCTTTTTGTATATATTAGCTGCATTTTTCTCTTTCTCAGGGCCTAATTGTTCAGTTGGCATTGAAATGGCAAGTTTGAGACCTGTGTTGTTGATGTATACTGCCTGTGACTTTGCTAAATTAAGGAAGCATTCTGAATTTCTGTGACCAAAGTATGCATTTCTTGTCTATAGCTACAGATTTAACTTGTTTTGAAGCCTGAGATTAGCTTTTTGTAACTATCTAGTTGTACTTTATGAGCTTTTGCACAACTGTGTTTCAGTAATAGAAAAGCTCCACTTATTATTCTTAAATTTCTTGTCTCTTTAGCGCGAGACCTGTCTCTGTGATAACTCCACTGCTGTTTGCATAGTAGCTGTATGCCAGACTGGTAAGATTAGGATTTAAGACTAGTAAAGCTCATTTACAAGCTAATTTACAAAGCTCCTTCTCTACACTAAAATTCCAGGTCATGCATTCTCTCTGCAGGAAACAAAAGGAGGGTTTGGAGGATTGAGGTCTGTACAGCTGTCTGTAAACAGTCGGCACTTACACCACATAAGGGACTCCTACCAAAGTAGTCTGTTAAGGTCTGGTTATTCTGGCTGACACTCAGTCATACGGTGCTTTTAAGCTCAATGGATTCAGAAATAGTGAAACATCCTCCCTCTAAATTAGCAGTATCTTAAAAGGAAATAAGCGTATGTGTTAGAAGTGGGGAAGGGCTTTCTATTTGTCATGTGGTTTGTTTGGGTTTTTTTTTTTAGCCTTTGTAACTGAGGTGTTGGGGACTTTTTATTATTATGTTTTGTTTGTGGTTGTTTTTTTCCCTCAGCAAACTTGATTAGTTTGGGGTGAGATAGGAAAGAGGGACTGTTCTTTGAAGAGGTGGAATTTTGGTAAATTAAATAACAACAAAAAGAATGGAGAATTAATGAAAGCAAAGTTGGTACCTGCTTGATTAGATCATCACCTAAGATTGATTTGAATCCTAGTTTCCTGTGAAATATTTAGTAAGACATTTGTGAGAACTTCCTGAGAGTTGTCGACGCTGAACAAAATTATGACCCTTTTAGTTTGCAAAGGTCTTTAAATTCATACATAAAATTTTTCTGCCACCACCCCCAAAATTTCTTAATCAAACCGAGTGGAAGACAATGTATTTGGTTTTGGAGAGGGAAGAAGGAAACTAGATTTTGAAACTTCAGAGTTCCTCTGTTTGGCAGAACCGTTTTAACACATTTTAATAAAGTAGGTATTAACAGAGAAGCACATCCAGGATATTCATACTCTTCAGCTCTTATAAAAAGCACAAGGTATTTTAAATTATGGAACAATATGGATTATTTTATGATATATAAGGCTTTTTTTTAATCCTTAAATAGCTATTCATTCTTGGCAGAAGGGACAAGGCTAGAAAAAGATGGTAGTAAATTTGCAAACTGTGTTTTTGAGTACTGTATGTGTTTCTGTATAGGGATTTTTACTTCATCTTATTAAATATTCTTATGGAATCTTACATTTAGTAATGAAAGTGTTCTATGCTATGCTTAAGCTTTGACTCCGACCAAAAATTATGAGGAAATTAGCTACAGTCACAGCACTTCTGAAGTCCCATTAGACAATCTAAGGCAGTGTAGCTTCTGCCAGTGTAGAAATGGCACACGTGCATCATCCTCTTGCCGTCTTCAGCTGTGTACAGCTCTTTCCCCTGCAGCAGCTCTAGTAGTATTCTCACCCCGGTTCGGTTTGAAAAAATCAGTGGAAAGTCAACCTAGAATCCTCTTCATTTGCTAAGTGAGCTCTCTGAAGAGCGAGAGACTGGATGGTCACAAGGAGGGAAGGTCAAGCTGTCTCCAAGCTACTCCTTTAGGTGTTGGTCATGAAGACACATTTGTGTAGGCTCTGTTTAACTGGATTGGACTTACAGGTTTGATTAATCTGATTCAGGACTTTGTGAAGGCAATATCTTTTCCTTGATCTGTCTTTTCCTCAATTTCAACAGCTTTTGATGGATCTCATAGGAGTACAAAGCAAAGCGTATATTTGTGTATGTGTAGGAAAGATCAGTTCTATATATTTAGATTTCCTTTTGACATGGTATCAGAAGTTAGACTAGTTTTGTGAAATCATCTTTTCAACACTGGTCACCTCAGTTACGGTACAAACCCGTTTACTCAAACCATGATGACAGCGATGATGACAGATTCAGTGATTTACTGAACTGTTTGAAAGACAGCAGACAAATGCTGGTAGAAGACTAGATTTTTGTAGTGAGCAGTGTTTACCAAAAGTACTTTAATTGTCCCCATGGTTCAGTTTGGACCAGGGTAAATTGGAAATATTGTAGTCCTACATACTGTTAGACTTGCACGTAGTTCAGGATCCTGAACAAGTGTGCTCTTTCTCAGGATTTTAAAACCCACTGTTAAGTTTATCTTAAAATACCAATTACTAATGCATACAGGTGGGAATTTAGCCTGTCGGAATACATAAGCCACTGGTATTTTTTCAGTTACTACAATATTTTCTGGGTTCAGAGTGGTCAGAATAGGGAAGAGATGCTGGGCAGTATGTAGATGTGCATAGCTCAAAGTTATGATCCTTAAATAAATGCTTCAGTCACTGGAAGAACAAAATACTTTCTAGATGACTTAAACCCATGGATTTTTAGCTTTCACAATCAGAGATGAGTGTTTTATTCCAATAAACCTTGGTTTTGTAGCTGTGGTAGGGTATTTACACAGTTATTTTGAGAAACCAGCAAGGATATACTTTAGAATGTGTGGAGTTACGGGACATGTAAGATTGCATGCGGCATTATTCACCAGGCAGTCGATTTTTCATAGAATCATAGAATCCTAGGGTTGGAAGGGACCTTAGTAGATCATCTAGTCCAACCCCCCTGCCAGAGCAGGGCCACCTTAGAGCAGGTTACACAGGAACGCATCCAGGCGGGTTTTGAATGTCTCCAGAGACGGAGACTCCACCACCTCCCTGGGCAGCTTGTTCCAGTGCTCTGCCACCCTCAAGGTAAAGAAGTTCCTCCTCATGTTTAGGTGGAACTTCCTATGCTCAAGTTTGTGCCCATTACCCCTTGTCCTATCACTGGGCACCACTGAAAAGAGCCTGGCCCCATCCTCCTGACACCCACCCTTCAAGTATTTATAAGTGTTAATTAGGTCCCCCCTCAGACGCCTCTTTTCCAGGCTAAAGAGACCTAATTCCCTTAATCTATCTTCATAGGAGAGGTGCTCCAGCCCCTTAATCATCTTAGTAGCCNCACCGCTCATCACTGACCTCCAGCTAGACTCCACGCCCCTAATGACAACCCTCTGGGCTCTGTCTTTTAACCAGTTCTCTATCCACCTCACTGTCCACTCATCTAACCCACTCTTCCTAAGCTTCCCTAGGAGGATGCTGTGGGAGACAGTGTCAAACGCCTTGCTGAAGTCAAGGTAGACCACATCAACCGCTCTCCCCTCATCCATCCATCCAGTCACACCATCATAGAAGGCGATCAGATTAGTCAGGCATGATTTCCCCTTGGTGAATCCATGCTGAGTACTTCTGATGGCCTTCTTTTCCTCCATATGCTTTGAGATGACGCCCAGAACGAGCTGTTCCATCATCTTTCCAGGGATGGAGGTGAGGCTGACCGGCCTGTAGTTCCCCGGGTCCTCCTTCTTGCCCTTTTTGAAGACTGGAGTGACATTGACTGTACACTTGAATGTTTTGCTATGCTACTATAGCTTCATGATTTGAAAAAGTCTTTTTATCAGTTATATTCCACAGTGTGTGTATTTCTCTCTTCACTACTTTTAAATTTCTTAATCCCATACTATATTTAATATTAATCTCCCATGCAGAGCTTGAACATGGTTCTGAATTGGGCTCTAACACGCTCTCCAGTGTGTGTGTGCGTATACATGCACTTATATATATATAAAACACCTTTTTTTTTCTAAAGTTATCCTAAAATGTTTAAGAAGTTCTCAAGTAAACGATAATATGGAAAATGGGAATTGTCACATCTAATCTTTTTGTGTGTGTGTGATTGCTATATTCAGTGATGTGATGTTCGTTTATGGAGTGCCGAACCGGTCATTGATATTGCAATGAAACGATGTTTTATAAAAAATAAAGTTTGAATAGCTGAAAGCAGATAATAAAGCAGAATAAAGCTGTGGTATTACTTCTGATAAAATGCAAGGAGGATATAAAATAATAAAACAGTTATGTAAATACTCAGATCAGGCTCTCCTACCATTTTAATGCAACAAAAAATAAATTCCTTAGAAGGGAGGTGCACTATTTATTTTTATTTTTCCCCCTTGGAGTAGTATCTTTGCTCATATGCTGAGAATCACCTTTTGCCATATATAAACTATGGATTGTATTTGGTTTTAATCTGTGGATATCAGATGTAAGGTCAAGGAAAGATGTGGGATAAAAGGGTAAGGAAAATGTAGCGGAAGAGAAAAATTAGGATTTAGATTTAAAAACCTGTGGGTAGGAGGCTGTTGAGATATGGGTTTTAAAACACTATAAAAAATTTAATTTTGTAGGATTTTACTCTTCTCAGATTTTAAGTTGGAACATAATTGGCGTAAATGAGGATTTCTAGTTTAAAGATGAAAACCAACAATCTTTAAATCTAATTTTTAGTCTGTCAGTATCCCTAAAAGCAAATGATAGTGCAGTGAAGATTTTTGCTGATGCCTGAACTCGCTGCAGAATCTGTGTAATAAGGAGGGCGCTCCAGCAGTGGTTCACATAACAGTGACATGTGTGTTCCTTTGAATATCCTAACCACTAGTCAGGCGGGAGTCGCAGTTGCATGTGATACAGTACCCCATGGTATGCCTCATTAGCTCTGAAATTTGTTCCTTTCTTCTGGAACATACCATTTTCTCGACAAAAAAAAATGTTTGCTAATATTTAAGAAGGATAGTTATGTCACTGATATCTCACTTCGTGAAATAATGACTAATTTAACGCATGTAAAGTATTCCCCAAAGGTCAGTGAGAATACCGTTTTCTTAAAATCTTTCTGATTCGCCGTGAGTTAATGACTTCAGTGTCTACTGACAAAAAATATACCAAAAGCTTGATTCCCCCCCCACCCCTTAATAAACATTTTTAGCATATACAAAGAGGAAGGTAAATGTTTTAAATGATTTCCTGATCATACAATATTTTTATTATTATGTAGTTGGCTTGATGTTATCAGTTTTCAGCACAACAAAAGTTTGTAAATTTAGGCAGCTTTCTGATCTTGACATAATTCCATGATGGGTTTTGCAACAGTGTATCAACGTGAGGTTAAGGCCACAGTGGGCCTTTCAGGTTGACTTTCTGTATGGGATGTAGAAAACTTCGGAAAGTTACAGGTTTTTATGCTAAATGAACTGTTAATTGAGATAATTAATTTACCAAGCTGACAGACTGTTTACTTTTGGTATATGTAATTTCTGTGCTTGCAGTCCATTCTGCATACAGTATATCAGCATTTATTTTTATTAAGGTTTTCAAAGGGGTTTCCAATAGTCATTAGCTGCAGCCATGGCTCAGAACTTATGATCCTGAATTGTGGCCCTCATTTTCCCTGAATTCTCTTACTCTTGTGTTATTGCTAGGACTTGGTATACTGTTTCTCTTTAGGTGAGGCAAAAAAGAAATAGGTATTTTTCTGGACTTCGCCTTGGTATGTGTTATTGGTAGCCAGCACTGGGTAATTTTTATGGTGCTTCCACTTTCAGAGTTACCTTGAGTAGCAAAAGCTGATTTGGGAAAAATGGACGTAGTTACAAGAGAGGTCAATGGGTTGCAATTTAGCTAGGGATTGTTGTTGAGAAATGTGAAGAGATTTAATATCTAAATCTGTAATGCCACACATCTGCATTTTCTGTATCACCTATTGTCAGTCTGACTCAACGTTTTCAGTTTTATACCGCTTTGACTGTTGTTTCCAGTAAGTCTCCATGTTTGTACAGTTTGTGTCCTTTGGCAATTCAGCTCTCAGGGGATGAAGGATTTAGTTGTACTATATGTATTCAAAATCTTTACTTTTTTTTATTCCAGTTATCTAGAAAAGTATGAAAAAGTCCATCATTTTGGGGAGGAGGATGATGAGGTACAACCAGGCAATCCAAAGCCACAACTTCCTATTGGTGCAATTCCAACTTCCTATAACTACCAGCAACACAGTGTGTCAGGTAAATTTTGGAGGAAAACTGCTATTTTTTTCCCCCATACATACGTATATATATATGTCTGTGTGTGTGTGTATATATCTGTATATTTGGGCAGGCTACAGGAATTGTGTGTAGATAAACTGACAGTATTATTAAAATCATCAAATCTGTGGGTCACTTGAATTATTAATTTAGTATACTGAAAAAACTTGTGACTGTGAACCAAACCAAAATAAATATGAAAATTCACAACCTATTCCTCTTCTTTACAAATGTTTCTCTTTCTAATCAGCAGAGCTAAATAGTTACTGGTCTTGAAAAAACGTACCTTGAAAATTTCCAGATTGTGTTGCTGTCATATCAGTCATTTCTCTACAGAGCTCAATACCTAAATTGAGCATACAATTAATTAAGATTTAAAATCTGAGGAGTAAAGGACATGCGTGAGGAGCCAAAATCAACACCGTTGTAATTTAGAGACCAAAGTATCAATCTTGAACCAATAAACAAATCGAAAACTGGTGGACTCTGTGGAATGGATGTGTATTTCTTTGTGTAGAAAGTGACTCCAAATTGTATTACAGTTTTATTCTGCTTTAATTAAAGTTTGCATTTTCAAAGCATTTCTTTGTGAGAACATACTGCAGTATTTCATTCTGGAGATGATGAAGGAATTAATATCTAACTGGAAGGGTACGCAGCTAAGTAGAATGTGTTCAGCATTTTGGCCAGACTAATGGAAAAAAATGAATACTGTAAAAACTTTTTAAACCCCACAATACTTTATTAATGAACTTCTCTAAAAAATACTTACCATTCATAAGAATATTGTTTAATGTATCATCTGAATATTAATTAATTTAGCTGTGAAAATGTTTTTGGTTTTGTGTTTTTTCTTATTCAGATTACCTTCGTCAAAGTTACGGGCTCTCTATGGACTTTAACTCACCAAATGACTATAATAAATTGGTGCTTTCACTGTTATCTGGACTCCCAAATGAAGTGGACTTTGCAATTAATGTATGTACTCTTCTTTCAAATGAAAGCAAGCATGTCATGCAGCTTGAAAAGGACCCTAAAATCATCACTTTACTGCTTGCAAATGCTGGGGTGTTTGATGACAGTAAGTATATAACCATGTTTTTGCAACAGAAACTCAATACCTGTTGTAGCATATTTCACAACCCTTGGTAATTAAAACGTTTATAATTTATTGCACTGTAATAGATACAGTTTTTCTTTTTACCTTGTCCACAGTTACAATTTTTATCAGACATTACAAATACTTTTTAACATAATTAATTCAAAATAGTGGTATTTAACAGTTTAGTGACACGTTAAAATTAGTTTTTCAGTGATAGAGTTTCATTGTCCAAGATTCTCAAATTTACAGCATTGGATTTCTGTCTGCTTGTAGTGTATTACTGCTGTCTTCCGAATTCATAGGACCATGCTGACTTTTCATAATTCTTTCCTAGTAGCAGTCACGAATTTAAAAATCCATAGCGTCCAGTCTGAAAAAAATGACCCACTAAGACTTTTATCCTCATACTTCACTACACGTTCAACTGCAGTGAAATTCGGAATACAGAACCGAAGGGATAAAAATCTTAATCTGAATTTCAGAATTACTTAATGTGCTAGCATGTAAATTTTAAAAGAGAGCCTATTCCATCAAAATACTTTTAATATGTGAAATAAAGCCTTCTGACTTGTTCAGTGTGACCTCCATGCCAATTTGTTCCTTGTTAATTGCTTGTTTCTCTTTCTGTCAAGGAGAGGGGAAAAAAAATAAGTTAACCCAAACCATCCTAAAATCATAACAGCATAGCTTCTGTCTCGTGGTGGTGAGGAGAAAGTATTTACTGGTTTCATGTACTGATTTTTTTTTTTTTAAATACTGAATTTCAGAAATTACCACCATAAGAAATTGCTCAAATGAGCTTTTCCAGCTAAATATATTTTTTAAGTTTGCTAGTACAGGTGATCATAGCTGTTTGAGTATAAAACTACTACAGACGTAGCATGGTATGTCAGAGATTCTGTTTAAAATTCTGGGGAAGAATCAGTGTTAGACACTGTATACTGTTTGGCGGTTTGGGATATTTTTTTTTTAATCATTAGCATTTTTACATAATGAGTTGTAGCTTCCCCTCCTCTCCCCAGTATTGTATTTAGTGTTCTCCAGCTTCTCTCTTTAACGTTTTTGGTTTGTTCTCATGCCCTTCAGATATGGTTAGGTCTCAGTCATTTAGTGTTTGCATCTAGCCCAGCTGCAAGAACTTTCAGATAAAAAATATTTGGAAAGGAAGCTAAAGTGAAACTTAGCCCTTCATGCTGGTGATTCCAGGATGCTTGCTCTCCAGATTTTTAAGTTTGCCATCGCTCCCCTGTTCTTTTGTTGGAACTTCTGTGGACTTAGGAATTTATAAATAATTTAATCAAGTTTTACGTTGCTATTTCATTATTTTTTGGGGGGTGGGGGGTGTTGCAAAGGTAGACAGTGTTTTCTTAAATCTTACTTTGGGCTCTAGCACAGGCTTCTTCCATAAATGGTCTGTATTAGTATTTCTTATATTGGAAAATACTTGAGGTAAAGCTGAGAGGAATGACGAGCATGTAATGGGCTTACTTTTTTCATTTCCTGGGGAAAACTTCATTTTTACCTTGCCTGATTGTATCTTCTGGATAGATCCAGGGAGTGTCCTGGTAGCATTGGGAGGGCTAATTGTGACAAACTGGGGAAAGAAAGGAGGGATGTGTTTATTTTTGAAACATGAAGCTTCGATTTGAAATGCTTATGTACTTTTGTATTATAAATAATGAAGGTAAATCTGTCAGGTTTTGTGATTAAATGAAATCTGTAATTATAAAATTCATGTAGTATGAAAATACTGTCACAATAAATTCAGGTGTAAATAAATGACAGCTGATTAACTTTATTTAATGTGGGGTTTAGATTTGGCTTGTCTATAATTAGGTTTTTATAATTATTATTCTTATTTATAATACACTGTTTCTAGGTGACAAGAAAAATATGTCTTCAGCTTTTTCATTCCCCCTGTAAAGTTTGAGATGACAATTATGTTGCATGTGAAACGGCAGCCCCAGGGGTTTGGAGGTACACAGTACCTTCAGTTTGGAGTGCGGCGTAAGCCTTGGTTCCGATTCTATGGGTTGAGAGCTGATGTGGTCTTGACATCAAGATCTATAGCATTTTCCTGAAAACAATAAAACATTATGAACCAAAAATGTTTAAGAGTAACTTAAATGTGTCAGTAGTTTATATTTGTATCGAGTCAGATTGACAGAGTCTTTGCTGCTTTCAGGGTGTAATGATTAGACAATTTGTGGTAGTGGCTCCACCAAACACCCAAGAACATCCATTATGCTTCCTGGTTAAATATTGACTTTCAGTTGAGTGCTGTCAAAATCTTACTGCTACTGTTAGGCTTTTTAGAAAACATTAGTGGGAATTTGTTTAATTACTAAAGTAGTGTTTACAGCTTTCGCTGTGTGCATGGAAAACAGTTCTTAATGTGAGGTAGAAAATTGAGCAGTCATCTTGTCTTCTGGAAAAGAGCTATGGAAAAGTTTCCCAGGATTTTTTTTTTTTAATGAAAAGGTAATCCTGGAAAAGTCTGTATTGTTGTTGAATCTTTGTTTTGTTTATGGATTAGTAAAAATTAAACAAAAAATGTTGATTTTGTTTTTTGAATTATTTTACTAAATTCTCCTTTTTATGCTTAAAGCTTTAGGATCATTTTCTGCTGTATTTGGAGAAGAATGGAAGGAGAAAACGGATAGAGATTTTGTTAAGGTAATTTAAAAATTATTACAATTTTAAGCTGCATATAGTGGGTATCAAATCCTTTAAAAAGATAGAAAATAACAAGATACACTAGCATATGTCTTTTGAATTACTCTCAACTTTATTCCTTTGATTTAAATATAATAGGACACTGAATCACAGTTGTCATAAAATGTTTGTGTAAGGAGGAAGAACTGTATCAAGAAAAAAATAGGTGTAGGCAAATGAATAAAGAGGTTCCATGTTTCTTTTCATAAGAAAGTGAATGTGTATGAGGAAAAGGAAAACTGACCAACATATTTTGCAAGAGAAAACAACGTTGGGGTTTTTGGTTTGGTTTGGTTTGGTTGGGGTTTTTTGTCATTTTTTTTATTTTTTTAAGACTGCCATCATGAGTTAAGAAACATTCTGGATAGTGAAAATTAAGTCCATAACATAAGAAGCATAGGACAAAATTAAGTTAGCAATGTTGCAAGTTTGCTTCATTCAAACTAGTTTTGCACAAGGCTTTTTTATCTTTCCACTAGAGGGCATGATCTACTGTACAAGTAATGAAATGAGGTAAAAATATAGCTAAGTTTCTTCCTGTAAATGCTTCCTCTTTACTCCAGGTGAGCATTTTGAGGTAAATGAGAGCATGAAATGTATTATAACTGAAAGAGGTTTGACATTTCAGCATATTTGCTATGATACATAATTTCCTTAAATTGAATTTCAGATGATTATTTATGTGGCTAAAATAGAAGAAATCTAGATCAAAATATATTTTCAAAATTTATGCTTTCTATTAAGTAAAAATGTGAAGAGATAAGCTGCTGAGATCCTTGTGAACTCACAGCCTGGTTTCTGCTCAATTTCTTAATTGTCTCATATACTGAAATGTCTTACCAGTGTTATAGAGCAATATTTATTAGGAGCTTTTTCCATGTGTCTTTTGGTTTATTTTATGTAACTCAATTTTGGGACGAGCTAGACCATAGTAGTGTTAGTTAAATGGTAAGTATTGCTGAAATATCAGTGAATAGATTCCCTAACCAAAATGTCATAGGTAAAGTTAAGAACAAAAAAGGTAAACTCTCCTATTTGCTAGTATATGAACTTGAAAATGTGGTTCGAATGTGCTGAAGGTAAGTGTAAAAAATGATGCTTGTAATCTTTGTTTCCTTTTTCCATTGAAAAAGATGTCCAGAAGTACCGTAGGTTGTGTTTTGGTTTGTTGTTTTTTTTTTTTAAAGCGTTTAGCACTTCTGTGTTGACTTTACCCTAAACTGTCACAGACTGTTGCTGATCTAGAGCAGCAGCAAGCACCACATCTAGATCTGTAAACATTTAAAATCACACAGAATTCTAATTTATTATATGTCCATTAATTATATAAACTTAAGTAATTGTGCTAGATAAGGACAGATGGTTCTGATAAATGTTTTTAACGAAGTGTTAAGTAGAACCACTGTAACTGCAATAAGGTTTACTAATAAGAAACTTGGATGCTCTCCAAGATCTATTTTTGAACATTACAACACGTATAGTACCACTCGGTAGCAAAACACTGCTGAAAGCATGTCAGAAACTAGCACCAGATCTAAAAATACCTCTAATGCTAAGAATCCAGATTCTTCAGAACATCTAACTTCAAGCATTTGTTTGGCCCTACTACTGGAAGTAATTTATTTTGTATTGTAGCTGTGACTGTGTCAAAACAGAAATAGAGGAAGCATTATGGGAACTTCACGACATAAAAGAGAGATATTTGATTGGCATGGAAGAGATTGTGTATCTGTTTGGTTTCGTGTTTTTTTAAATTTGCTTTTACATCTTTAAGATTAATAGAATGACTATTGAATGTGGCTCCCTCCTTTCACTGTTCACCTTGTCTTTTAAAAAATTCTTCATTTGTTACTTTTTTTTATTTTGCTGCCAGTTGTTTGTGTCTTGATTTTGTAAGGCTGTTGTTCCGCTCTGGTTCTCTACTATAATGGCAGCAGATTAGAAATTTGTGTAAAGTTGAAAACATAAAAGATTTTTTAAGTGTGAAAGGAAAAATGCAGAATTATAGGTTAAAGTATAGTGGTGGCATGAACACAAGAATGTTAGAGATTCATAGAAAATAGGGTGGGGAAAGCAATTTCTTAAAGACGTGAATTTTAAGTTAACAGGAATTGAATTGATAGAAATTTTCTTGAGTTTGTAAACGTTATCCTCAGACTATAGTGGATTTTTGTGTGTTGGGGGATGGGGGTGGCTGAGAAATGTTAAGTCATAGAATCACAAAAGTCTTGAAGGCCTTCTGAAAATGATTCTCAGGGTTAAATTCAGGATTCACAGAGAAATGATAAACATGGCTTCTTGGCAACTGAATATCAGTTTAAGTGTTCGTATGTCAGTTTTATTGAAAACTAAAAAAAATTAACTCCTGGTCTTTGTACCTGAAAATAGCTTTTCAAATGCAGTGCAACAAATACAAAGGATATATAAAATATGTTCAGAATATTTAACATTATATCTATATAGCTACTCTTATTAACTTTTTTGCAAGCTCTTCCTCCTGCTTATTGAAATGTATGAACATAAACTTGGAACTTTGGATTTTATAGAGGTGTTTTACTTCCTGTATTTCAGTATTTTTATACAGGCATTGTGGATAATTATAGAATTATGTATTTATACTAAAATGTTTTGTAGAAGTTTTAAATGTTTGTTTAAAATAAGCTTGATTTATTTCTTAGTCATATTGGTACTCTTAAATTCGTTTTCAGTAAAGAAAAATGGTCATGTGTTTTTCTTCATTATTTTTCTCTTCCTTTTACTGTATCTTTGCACATTAGGAGTGGTACAGCATCACCGTTAGTATTTCTCCCACCCTTAAATATGTCTGCAATAATTGTTGGTTGTTTGGTATTCAGTCAGCTCTTGAGTTCTGTATTAATTTATCATAAAGAATTTGTCAGTTGTTTCAGCACCAATACTTTGATTTTATATTCTGCTAGTCTGTAATTTTAATTTAAAATCATTCTACTTTACATAGGCAGTACCATGACTTCTTCAGAGCAGTCTACTAGTTTGGTAATGTCATATTTGTGAGCAAAGGAGCTTGCCTACTTAGTTGTGTCCTCTGGCATCACTACTGTTCCTGATAAAGGGAATCAAGTACCTTCCCCTCCTCTCGCCTCCCCTTCCAATCCTTACTGTGTTATTAAAAACTGTTTGGAAAATGTGTAATTTTCATTATCTTATTTGTAGCACTGTGTATTTCCTCACTTTCTGTGGCACTTCCCTCTAAACCGAATCAAATGTCTTCACTAGTCAGGGAATCTGCTCCCTCAACTGTCAGAATTTTAATATTATTTTAATTGAACCTGCTGTTATCCCTTATAGCTATGTTAATTCGTTGCTTTCTCCCCTCTTGATTTTTCCTGATGCTGTCAATAAGCTTAAATCTCTAGTTAGTTGGAATGACTGTGCATCCTTAGTTAAGGATTGGAATAACTGGCAGTTGGCCAATCGTCTCGTATCTCATTTTGATTTGTTGTCCCATCCTCAAGTTCTGATGACATCGTGCTCAGATGTTTTCTCATCAGATGAAGTTCTTTTGTTGTTCAACTCTCTTCTTTTTATAAGTTTAATAATAATTTTCCTTACTTGTATTTATTCTCTGAATCTTTCTCGGATAGTGCATAGAGTGAGATCCTTATGCATTGAAATGCCTGAAATACTTTTCAAATGTCACCTTTCTTGTCTCTAACAGTGATCTGTCAAGCTGACGTTTCCAGTTGCTCTTGTGTATTTCTTGGACAATAAGTAGTCGTAATCATTGCTACATTATATGATCTCTAGGCTCAAATGTCCATTGTTATTATGGATAGTAATTTGGTTAATCTGATTTCCAGTGAATTCTGTATAACTCTGTGCATCTTTTTCCAAAAGAACTTGACTTTCTCGTTCTTTACCTTTGCCCATTACCTCTTAGCATCTGAATGTCACATAGGCAAGCAGTGTTTGTTTGCTTCCAAGTTTTAGATTTCTCCTCTTGTTCATCTCTGTTGATAAGTAGTATCAGATTGCAGCTATCCATAGTTTATAGTAGGGAATACATAACTGCTTGTGATGCTAAATTGATTTTTTTTTTCTTGCCTCTGCAATGTAAGTATGTTTTTCAAAGGAACACCCAGAAAGCTTGACTTACCATCTTTTTCCACTTTTGCCTTTCCTTTGGGCAAAGGAAAGTTCTGTCATGTTTCACCTTGTCCTCTTGTAACAGATCATGAACACTGTATGTAGGTTATTTCAGTCTATTTTTCACCTTGTCATTCTCTACCCACCTCCACCCTTTTCAGGGATCTTTCCTGCTTAGGCAGGAAACAAATGTTGAGTAGATTGAGAGCAATCAAACTGGTCTGCTTAAATGCAAGAAAAGAAAGGAATTCAGGAGAACTCTTTCCTTGTAAAGAAAAGGAGTAGAGGCTGCAGACTCATTCTGAACTTAAGATATCTGAACACCTTTATTCCGAAGTACAAGACGGAGATCGCTGTAGGTAATGCTAGTGCTTTGGAAGAAGAACTGGGTGGGTTTTTTGATCATTTACTGTCAGGACACTTGATTCCACTGTGAAGGTCTGTCTGAGATATGGAAACATCTGTATTTCACCAGAATCACAGAGGTTAACTTTCAGAACAAGGTGCAATTCTTTTTTTTATTGTTGTTTTTTCCCTACAGTCTTGTAAGGGGTTTTGTAATTAACAAGGTTAATCCTTCAAGTTAAGGAATGGAAAGTACAATTTACCTTCCTAAGAGTCTTATGAAGGACTTTCATTCTTTCTTTCTTTCTGCAGAGGTCTTAAGCGTCCTGGAATCCGCTTTGGGTTTCTCGAAGTCCTCTGAGTGAAAGATACAGAATTCATAGTCACTACTGACTCTGCATTATTGGCTGTATGGAGGTCAACTGAAATCTGTTTGTCATAGCATCTCTAAAAAAACCAACATTTTATAAAATGTTTGGACAACTAGATTTTACGCCTGATAATTTGACTGAGACTTTGATTGTCATGGGCTAGGCTGACTGCACTTTTTAAATTCCTTAGTTGACTGTACATGCAGTGCACAGGAGTGTTGCTTCAAGCTGTTTGTCATTTCCCGAACAGAACAGTGACTTTCCTGAGGGAGACAGTAGACTCTTCTGTATAATGGTGCCTGCTAGAAGATAGCTTGTTGGAAGCAAATGGAAGGTTGTTCTACCTTCTGAATAGTTAGATACAGATGTCTCTTCCTTGTCTAGGAACTCACCTCAACTGTATCTATGGTAAAGCTTTCAGGTGTTTTGGAGTTTGGTATCGTAATATACACTTACTGGGTTTACAGCTGAACATCTGTTGTTGCAACATGCTTGTCAACAGCTATAGTCCTGGGAAGCCCTGACCCCTCTATATAGTTAGTAGCCCATCTCTAAAAAAGACACGTTAAATGCCACATAGATGCTAAAATGCCATACACAATAGTTTGTGTCTTAGCTGCTTGGATTTCTGACCACATTACTCACTGATAAGCTGTTTAAGTTACTGCCTTGTTGAATGGAGGATGTAGGATAGTATTTCTGAGGTTTTTTGTAATACTATTTTTTGGACAATATTTCTGAGTTCTTTGGTGATGATGCTGGAGCGTATGCAGAATGTTTGAAATCTTAAAATCTGCAAAGTGCTCACAGGAAGCCTGGTTTGCTGCTGCAGTTGGCATTTTGCAGTTGCTGAAACACCAATGACGGATGTGGGTTTTGGGAATGCAGTTTTGAGCAAGCAAAAGCCTCTGGGACACTTCTGCAGGTAAAGCAGTGGTTTTGGTGAGTCTTATTACCCTCAGTGCTTCTGTATGTAGAAATAAACACTTGAGAGAGAAAAAAAGTATGTATTTTTTAATTGTTCTTTTTGAAATTTTATTGTCTGCATATTCATGTCCTATCCTGCAGATTCTTTTCCTCAGAGCTTTAAGAGACTTACCAGATCTCTAGGACTCAGAGGAACTGAGGCTGTGGGGGATGCACATTACTCTGGTGTGCTTCATGTAGGTAATGGGGCTTGTGCATACGCCCCAGGTAATCCTGAGGCAAAAATCCTCTAGTTGGAGTGGTTAGCATCTTATGCTCACAGCTTGACTGTATAATGAAACAATTTGAAGAATATCAGTTATGTGTAAGTAAACCTTATCCGAGGCCTTGGTGTGTATCTCATTTTAACTTACAGAAAGGAGCCACTTTCTGTTCTTCTCTGAAAAAGATAATCTCATCTGAGCTGACAGCTAGCATTTTTTCACAGACTGCTTCTTTAGGAAGGGGAGACTTTCTCAGTTGTTCAAGCAGCTAGTGTGGATCTGTTTATTCTGCGAGTTTTAGATAAGATGTAGAGTTTTCCAGCAAGGTATTCCTGTCTTCATTTTTCGCCATAGATAGTACTTTGAGGCTTTATCTTTAGCAATGTCTGTAGTGTCTTCATCTGCAAAAAACTTATGTCCTCATATTCCATCTCTTTGAGAACAAATTCAGGTTGATTTGCCTTCCAGATAGAAAAATTTACTCCGTTATGACTTTCTATTGCCAGAGGTTTTTAAATGCTTCATTTTGGACTATACAGTTAAGTGACAAATAGTGGATTAGTGGAGGATTCAGGTAGCAAAATGTGATGTTGCTGTTTTAACATTTAATGTGTGACAGCAGTTTTAACACTGTATTGTGATTGAATTCAGCCTTTTCCAAAGAGATTCAGTTTGAAGTTGAAGGCTTTAATTATCTCTGCTCGATATTAACTTTTTTTTAAAATACTCATATGATTACACAACTAATCTTTAAAAGCTCCTGTGGTTTTTCTTTTATGTAGCAATGAAATGAGATGGCTTACTGTGTTCATTGCTTTTCTAAAAGGAGACATCCTAAAGGAAAGCGTGGTCTGTCTGGTAAATTTCTAGACAATATATATATTTCTGTGCAATTTTAAAAATAATGACTGAAGCCTCTTCCTTTAATAGTCTTCTTCTCTAAAAGTAAAGGCAGTTCAAAATGAAGGACATCGTGCAAATTTTACCTGCATGCCTTTGTCTTCTGGGGCTCTTGATGATAGCCTCAGTATTTATTAGAAAAATCTGTTTGGCACAAACAGAAAGAAGTTAGACTTTTTCTGACTGTTCTTGTCTTTGCTAAATGAGGTAATAATCTTTTCTATGCAAGTAATCCTCTTTACTAAACAGCACTTGGATGTCATTACCAGCATTGCAGTGGAAAAGAAAATTCTTTTCCTTCCAATTTATAAAATCTGTAGTATCCTATTTTTCAGGAAAATAATAGTGTCAAGCTTGGTATGAATACTGTAATTTAGTAATTACATTTGCATAGCAAAATTTCTCCTGCTGTTCAGATGGTTGTACTTTCCATCCTTCCCTTTTTATCCATATTTATTTGTGATTTTATTCTGTGAATATAGCCAAAAGGTGGTGGAGTCTCCATCTCTGGAGACATTCAAAACCCACCTGTATGGGTTCCTGTGCAACCTGCTCTAAGGTGGCCCTGCTCTGGCAGGGGGGGTTGGACTAGATGATCTACTGAAGTCCCTTCCAGCCCTGTCATTCTGTGATTCTATGAAAACAGGAGCTGTATTTCATCAGTGAGTGAAAGGAATGTATAAATTTTTATGAGTCAAATGAATGTTTATATTTGTGTTATAATATACACATTAGAATGTATATATCATTATATATTTTTATATTAATATACATCACAGTGATGTTTTTTTCTTTCTTAGTCTTTCTTTCTTCTTAATCCCTTGATTGATTCTTGAATTTCAACAGGACTAGTGGCATAACAACCATTTGCAGATCAAGCCATATATTTGTAAAGTAATTTCAATTCCAGTCTGCTGAAGCATCCTGTTTTGCTGATAATTATAAAGGTGTTTGGTGATGGTGATAGTTGCTTCTCTCTTTTAATTGATTTATGATGATGTGGAAGACATAGCAGAAGCTTTAAAAAAGTCTCTCCAGATAGAAATCTGACTATTGTATTTCTAGCAGGAGTCACCATCTTTTGCTTTAGGATTTAAAAGTTCACTGTTTGTAGGAGGTGAAGGAGGATGAAATGTACTTTTTTTCCACTTATGCTTGTGGAATTTCTAATTGTTTGTGGAAAACCGTCCATATAGTTTCAGTATGTGCTTCATCAAAGTACTTCTGTGGTAGCGTTGGTCGATCGTGAATGTGTACTTCTGGTGCTTGAAAGGAAGAGTTCCTTAATCTAAAGTACTGAACATCTTGCATGTCATCCCATGAGAGAAAAGTGTGGTTACTATTAGCTGAATCAAGGTACTAGGAAATTTTTGAAGAGCAATGCTTTTCATATTTTTCCAATATTTTAACATAATAGAAATAAAAGTAATTAGTATTTAAAGAAATATAGTCCTCCAGAAATTAAATGTGTTTTTAATTCTTTCTTCAGTTTTGGAAGGATATTGTTGAGGATATTGAAGTCCGTGACCTAATTTCTGACAGAAGCAAATCTCAAGGTGAGACATCTTAACTAATCTAAATACATACGTGTTGGCAAATACAGCAAAGGAAGGACTAAAATTTATTTATTTACTTTGTAGATATTCCATCAGAGGAATGGATTTGGGAATCCTTATTTCATCCACCTCGCAAATTGGGCATTAACGATATTGAAGGGCAGCGGGTACTTCAGATCGCAGTGATTTTACGTAACCTTTCTTTTGAAGAGGGAAATGTTAAACTTTTGGCAGCTAATCGTACTTGTCTTCGGTTCCTGCTACTCTCTGCTCATAGTCACTTTATTTCTCTACGGCAGTTGGGGCTTGACACGCTGGGAAATATTGCAGCAGAGGTAACGCGCTTTAAAACAGAACAATTAAAATATAATGTGATAAAAGCATTGCTTTAGTATTCATTAAATGAATTCCATTTTTCCTTGATCATTGGATGAAGCAGGAAATAAATTATTCTCTGAACTTGTAAATAGTAATTTGAAAACAAGAATTCAGAGCCAAAACAAAAACAGAGATTGTATGTGTCAGTTTGCTAAAATAGATTCACATGGAGAAGACTGATTGTATAGGGAGGTACAAGACATTCGTAGTACATAATTTTCGGTTTAGTTTCCCAGAAAGAAGAAAGGAATTTAGTTAAATTCTGCAGACTGCACACTAACTTCTTCACTTATAATTATAACCTTTAGTCGTAACTTACAGTATGTTTGAGGAATGGGGTGGCAGAGGGTTTTACGCTGTGTTTAGTGGTCAGCAGTAAGCTGCTCATATGCCACTGGGTATACTGTCTGAATCACGTGAGGCACCTTCTTTTCAAAGAGGTTTGGATGTAACAAAACGCACTGCCTCAGTATGTCATATTATTGTGCAGATAAATTATATAGATTTTATAGGTAGATATGTTCAGATACGCCTTACATTTTAAAATACAACAGGTAATTTATGTAAAATGGGTAGTATCAGAGAATGAGACTTGAAGTATTGGTCCGCTGCTGAATATTGAAAAAAGAGGGCACTTTCATTTACTGTGTATACAGCTTTTCTTGAATAAGAAATAATGTTACATATTATAGTGTGTGAGAGCTCTGGTTGAGAAACAGAAGTGGATAGAAACAGGATGAACGATTGTGATAGCATTTGGGAAGGAACGCTTGTCATTACTCAAGTGCTGTTCTTTGTTGGATGTTAAAGTATATTTGTGTATACTGCTGGCTGTCCGAGAATGAAGTTATTTTCCTTATTCTGTGCACTGGAAAATGTAAATTGGACTGATACTTCTGAGCAAAAATGGAGGGGGCTCAAAATGCTAGCTACAATAAAAAGCTCAGGGTTCTGTCTTTGTGAACAGAAATGTCATTTACATGTGCTGCATTTCAACACTTTTGAATCTTATATTTTGATATGCAAATTTAAGGATTTGATCCATTAGCACTATATGGATAGTGTTAGTCATAGATTTATTTTTTTTCTTTCTCATCAGCTTCTTTTGGATCCTGTTGATTTCAAAACTACTCATCTAATGTTTCACACTGTTACAAAATGCCTCATGTCAAGGGATAGATTTTTAAAAATGAGAGGTAAGATCTCTAGCTATTCTATTGTTGTATTAGAATTGTAATTATTGCCGTTTAAAACTATTTTGTATTTGTTCTCCAGGCATGGAAATCTTGGCAAATCTTTGTAAGGCTGAAGATAACGGTGTCTTAATTTGTGAATATGTGGATCAAGAATCCTATAAAGAGATCATATGTCATCTCACGCTACCGGATGTGCTGCTTGTAATCTCAGCACTTGAGGTGCTATACATGCTCACAGAAATGGGGGAAGTGGCCTGCTCAAAGATTGCTAAAGTAGAAAAGAGCATAGGTAAGGGAGAAGCAAAAATCTATTACTCTCACTTACGTAGGAAAAAAGGCTTGGGAATATATCATGTTCAATGGTTTAAAATGTGGCTTGCCTGTGTGTCTGTGTGCAGCTTAGGGATGGATATTAGAATAGGAAGTTCTACTAAAATTTATTCTTTGTGTCCTCAAGGAATTGGTGAGGTTAGTAACTAGGGAAGCTAAAACCTTTGAAGTAGCGGTGTTTGGGTTTTTTTAATGCCATGAGGTATGCTTAAAAAAAATCAAATCTACAGAAGCATACAGAGGCTTCTTTTCTTTCAACACATGGCAATTTTAAAACAAATCAATATGTTCCAGCAGCATTCATTTGTCTTGTCCTAATGTCATTGTTGGTTTTACATTTAATACTTTAGATACATTAGTATGTCTGGTTTCTATGGACATCCAGATGTTTGGACCTGATGCACTTACTGCTGTAAAACTCATTGAACATCAGTGCGTTAGCCAGCAAGGAGTACCTGAGGTCAGACCACAAGTAATGGATCATGGTTCTTCGCAGGCCCATGCAACAGGTGTCCCAGGTTAGTATCGCTGCAAGGGAACATGCTCTTCTACAAAATTCCCTACATGGCACGTATGATTATTTGTCTTTGGTAGGTTTCTGATTAATTGACATAAGTAAGTGTAGCATTATGCATAGCATACAGTATCTTCTTCAGATACTTGTTCACAAAGCAAAGGTAAAGCTATGTTAGGTGAAACGGTGGTGAAAAAAGCTTTAAAAGAATCTTAGTATTTTTCAGTTGCTAAACTGAAAATTTACTGGAAATTATGTACACGTACACTCCTTGTTTCAGCTTTGTCAGTGGGAAGAGAAAGTGTCCATTCTAGATTGTTCCCACAATTTGCAGAGAATTAGAGGTCCGTTTTATATGCTGTTTTGCATGGAATACTGTTGGGCAGTAATGTATGGTATTTGATAGAATTGCAGAGATGAGAGAAACGCACAGAATCATGCCTCTGTTGAAGCTGCTGAACAGCTTACTGTGATGTGAACCAAATCTTAACTATTGTTTAAAGCTTGAAAAGTGTTTTCTTAATTGTAAATTAAATTGGAATTATAATGAATTTTGCAGTTTTATTTTGGGATTTAATACTGTCACTTTGGAAGTTGATGGCACAGATAACTACTATTGATCGGGGGAATGGCAAATGTACCTCGTTCTGTCTTTACTAGTAAAAGCACATAGTAGTATACCACAAGGGCACACAAGATGGAACATAAGTAGCTGTTCTGGGGAAAAAAAAATGGAGAAAGGACCATTATGACAGACACTGACTTGTATGTCTAAGTATACTGTTTCTGGAATGGGTGCAGATACCACAGTTAAAGTGGCTGGAGAAGAATGTGGCTAAGGGGATGGTTAGAGGGAATCAACATGACATCGCAAGAAAGTTCTTTACGTTATATTTGCTTCCACTTATGAATTGGAAAAATAATTGCCGTGTATTTATGCCTGTTCTGGTGGAGTATTGTGCTACACTTAAGCCATGCTCCGTACAGAGAGCTGGATCATGGATCATGGATCATGACTGTGAATCTGGAAACTGTTTTTCATCAAATGCTTATTGTCATGATTGCACTTCAGTGGTGGCCCTGGCCTTGGCATGCCCTGCTTCGCTTCGTTAAATTGTGCTGCACATCTGTAGCCTGCTTAGTGCACCTTTGTGACTTGCCTTAGCTGCATACAGCCTTGCTTACACATGCAGGAGAAACTGTACCAGTGAGTGGAGTTCAAGTGCTTCTTTATTCAAGAGAGCAAAAATTGTTTCCTGAAGTTTGTTTTAATTTTTCTTCCCCTCATTGTCCACAGGCTCTAGAACAGCACCACATGTTGCTCCACCACCAGGAATAGTAGAAATAGACAGCGAGAAATTTGCGTGTCAGTGGTAAGCGTACAGTTCTATTCAAATACTTCAATGAAGATGAAAAGCAGAAAAAAAATCCTGTATTCATGTGTCACAGAATTTTCTAGCTTGCTTCTATTTCCTGTTAGACTAATTTTTCTGAAAAGTATAAAGCACAATCATTCTGTCATTGTTTTAAAGAAGTGTGAAATAAGAAACTCAAACAGAATATTCTCTCTTCAACAGTTGATATTTGAAATTAGTTGTTTTCTCTCTTAGAATTTAATTTGAATTTTAAACTCGGGTCTTGATTTTATTTATTTTTTAAATTGTCAAGCAGCATTATCTGTCTTTTCATCTGGTTATATGTTACTATATTACTGCACTAATATAAAAGTAATTATCAAATTATGAAGCTAGGCACTGCAAAACTCTCACATGATCATTGTGAACCTCGAGCAAGTTAAGGAAGATCAAAGCCTTTTCCATCCAGATTCTCTTGCTTTGAACTAATATTGTCATTGTCAGGTATTTAGAAGAAAAACTATTCTGCCTGTGGTTCTCACGTGGACTGAGAGTGATCTTTCTGAACTATTTAATTTATGTAAATCTACTCACATTCCAAATATTTGTATTAATTGGCTCCTGATGGACCCTTCCACCTCTGCTACTTCACAGCTTATATGTATGCTCATGAATTGTCTTACTGATCAGAGAAGGGCCTTCAAGCTAAAGTGGGTAGAATTTGTCAAAGCGTACTGCTTTTGGTCATGATTTAGTTTTACCTGTACTTCCAGCCAAGCTTTGATTGTATGGGGGAAATATTGCAGATTCCTGTTGGTCAGCTGATCCTGTTGCCATGTTCCTGTTTGCACGCTGCAAAGTATTATTAATGCGTACCACTGAAAGACTGAGAAATATCCCGTTTAAACAGGGATATGTGGAGCTGGAATCACCGCAGCTTAATTTAGTGATCTGCAAGTTGGTCTCTAGCCAAAGCTAGTTTTCTAGGCTGCCTTTTTAGTTGAGTGGGAGATTCCCCCAATAGTAAAATGAATTACCTTCACCTGCCTAGTTTCTGATGAGATCACAAATTACCCTCTGTTGCCACCCTCTCTATATTGACTATAGAGAGCACTAGACATTTAGCTTTCAGTAGTAAAGTTGTCGGCAAGGTAAATTTTGCGCTCTGTATAAAATAAAATAGAAGTTTCAGCTGTTAAAATAAGTAAGGGTAGGTACCATGCTGCAACTGTGTGATACCATCAAATAACAGAAAATACTGAAGTAAAGCATAGAGCATTGTATCAGGAAGATTTGAAATACCTACTTTGGTTTTGATTCTCTGCGCTTGCGCAGCTGTCAGCGTTGAATAGGATTATTTTGTACTTTATTTTCTTCTGGTCTTAGGTAGATATGAGCTAGTGCAAAATAAAAATTAACATCTAGTCCTGAAAATTCTCCTTAAATGCTAACTGTGTTGCTAAAAAAAAAAAAAAAGGCAAACTGAGAGTAGAGGAGCAGCCTCTTCCAAGCATTTTCATCAATGCTAACGTGTAGCATCTTGCATTCATGTAAATTTTCATGGTATGTTTCAGTCATTGCTTCCTGTTGAGAGAAATGGGAAAATGAGTAAATCATAGCAGTAAAATTTAGAAAAGTTACTCTCTCTTAGAAGCAGCAGAAAGACAAGGTATTTAAAGTGACCTTCCTGGATTATTATTAGCCAGCTTAGCCTGAGTAGGAGTCCTTGTAAGGTAAGTGACAGTAAGTGCGTGTGACAGTAAAGCGCTAATTGCAGATCCGATTTCACCATTGTAAGTCCTGAATATCTTTGCCTTGCTTGTACCAGTGATAGTGTGTCAGCCTAACATACCCAGCCGAACAGTCGTCTGTCTGATATGCCAAATTTAATTAATACCTAGACTTTCTGTTACACGGTGTGATCTCAATTTTTGCAATAATAAAGCTGTAACTCAAATGGCATTATACTTGCTCTGTCCTGGTTATGAGAGAACACAATTTAAAGAATCTAATAATTTGCTTTTTCCCTTTTGAAGCATGTAGTTATATTGGGAGTGTAAGACTCTACAAAGTTTAACGCAGTGTAGTTTTCTGAAGTGGTAGCACCATATAAAAAATACTTTTATTGTGCCTGAGCCTGTATTATGTACTGGTATTTAAGCATTGTGGGATAGCTGTTACTTACGTCCATTTGCTGCTGTGGCTGAACTGTACCCATGTCTCTGGGTTGAAATAATGTCTCTGAAAGAAACAAAATTAAACTGATAGAAAATGTTTCCTTCTCTCACAGCTTCCTAGTCAGGGGTTGGATGATCTTGTGATTGCGGAGAGTCTGTAGGAGACACAAATACTTTCTCTCCCTGGAAATTTAACATTAGGCTGAACAGGTTCTTCAAGGGTTTTATTAATACCTGCGTAGTGTGAGACTCCACAAAGGAGAGTGTGTGTGTTTGTGTGCGCACTCTCTTAGAACCCCAGTCCCCTCTCTCCTGCCTTCCTACCTCTATCAAAATTATATGGTTGAGACTGTTATTCTATTTCTGGTTTTACTTGTATTTTGAAGTAAGACTTCATCAGCAGATCAGCTAACAAAATGTTGGTTTTGATACAAATGTTGACTTTTGATAGAAATTTCTGATAATTATCTAGCATTCAGTCCGTCTTTAGCTAAAGTAGTATTGTTAAGAACAGAGCAGTGGGAAGGAGACGTCAGCAAACAGTGCTATCTTCTTTGGTTTTGTTTCTGAATATACAATAAAAGAAGTCATGTGTAGAGGCTATTTTGCATATTACATATGTAAACGAGATGTTGCATGTAAAATTGACTATGTGTGTTAGCGGTCCCATGTGTTGAATCATAAGCAGTGAGAAGGAGAAAGTATGGAACAGACATTTGAGAAGACCATATACCGAAATGCTGTTTTCCATGTTGTTATCAGGTCTCAAAAGTCTCTGTGATAGACAGAAGTGTTTTAATAACCCTTTAAAAAGTACTCTCACTATATGTTGCTTCATAGTTTATTTTTTCATCCTCAGGTTGAATGCACATTTTGAGGTGAATCTTGATTGCTCAGTTTCTCGAGCAGAAATGTACTCTGAATACCTCTCTACCTGTAGTAAATTAGCTCGAGGTGGAATCCTAACATCAACTGGATTTTATAAATGTCTGCGGTAAGACAAAAATTCATGCAACAATAAAGAAGCAGTTGTATGTGCTCAATGCTAACCTGTAGCTTTAGATGTCTTTGAGAAAAGATCTACTGAGTTGAGTTTGAAAGATATCCAGTTTTGGAATTCTAATTGCAACAAATGTTTAGAATTTGTTTAATTTCTTTTCATTCTGTTTCAGGATCTTTGGTAGGGTTCCTTCTCTGCTTATAGTACTTTTAATTCTTTCGCAGGTAGTTTTTTGGAGGTAGTGTAGTTTTCACTTAGCTTGTATGAGATCTTGGCCAACCATCTGCTGGACCTCAATGAGGAACACTCAGATGCTATTGAAGAATCCTGCTGTATTGCAAAGATACAGGCATTAGTTACTTTGCACACAAGAGCGGTTAGTTGAAATAAAAGCATTGTAAGAGGATTGAGTCACTGTGTTTATTAACATAGCTTTATGTTGTGTTTGGCAGAACTGTCTTTCCAAATCATACAGTGAAGAGAGTAGAAGATCCAAGTAACAATGGTCAAGCACATATACATGTGGTAGGAGTGAAGAGGAGAGCTATACCACTTCCCATTCAGATGTACTATCAGCAGCAGCCAACTGTGTCTACCCCAGTTGTCCGGGTTGATTCAATTCCTGATGTGTCTTCGTCTCCTTCGCCAGCAGGTTTTAAAATTAATTTTAAAAATTTAAAAAAAAAATTTAAAAAAAATGGTTTAGAAGGTGTTTTGGTCAGGGTAGGTTAATGGTTGGACTTGATGATCTTAAAGGTCCCTTCCAACCTCACCGATTCTATGAAATACCAAGTGTTTTGCATTGATTCTGAGCTGACAATAAAAGACACGAGTTTTTCACAATAGTTTGAAAGTGTTGGAAGTCAGGGCCATGTTTTTTGATTGATTTTATTCAATAATGTTAGGAATAATATTGCAGTATGTACTTGCATGCCATTCTAGTGTTTGACACGTAACCCATAAACTTGTCAGTCAGCAGACAAGCCGCTGTTGCTGCATCATTAATTCAGATGCAGTGTAGCTGAGAAACAGCTTCATACAGAATTACAAATTCAAGCCTTTGATTTTTAAAAAATTGTTACGTTGAAGTGTTAAGAAGTTGGTTTTGCTTCCAAACTTTTACTGTGTTTATTTCAACAGGAATCCCGCATGGGCTACCAAGCATAGGAAATCACTATCAGAGGACCGCTATTAACCAGTCTTCAACTTTGACAGCAACACAGATGTCTTTTCCAATTCAAGGTGTTCATACTGTGGCACAGACTGTTTCTAGAATTCCACAAAATCCTTCTCTTCACACACAGCAGCAACAAAATACTCCAGTGACTGTTATACAGAATAAAGGTCCAATATCCTGTGAAGTAGTGAAGGCCGCAGTGATACAGAGCTCTGTTCCCCAGTCTGGAGTTCCTGTGACTATTGCTGTAGGAGCAGCACCACAAGGTTCTAATCAAAATCACAGCACTACAGGACAACAGCCGTCTGTTACTGTTGTTGGCTCTCAGACGTTGCTTCACCACCAACCTGTAATTCAGCAACAGTCTCCACTGCACGCAGTGGTACCGGGACAGATACCTTCAGGCACTCCTGTTACGGTAATTCAGCAAGCTGTACCTCAGGGTCATATATTTGGCAGAGTACAAAACATACCAGCATGCAGTTCAGCAGTTTCACAGGGTCAGCAGCTAATCAGCACATCACAGCCTGGGCAGACATCTCAGCAGTCCTCTGCTGGCAACCAGCAACAAGATACAGTCATCATAGCGCCACAGCAGTACGTCACAACCTCTGCGTCTAACATTGTTTCTGCCACCACAGTTCAGAATTTCCAAGTAGCAGCTGGGCAGGTGGTTACAATCGCAGGTGTCCAAAACCCACCGACATCTAGGGTAGGGTTTCAGAATATTGCACCAAAGCCTCTGCCGTCTCAGCAAGTTCCACCTGCCATGGTACAGCAGCCGATGCAGCCACAGCAGCAGACTCCGCCACCATCCCAGCAAAGTGTAGTGATTGTAAGCCAGCCAGCTCAGCAAGGTCAAACATACGCACCAGCCATTCATCAGATAGTGCTTGCTAATCCAGCTTCTATTCCCGCTGGTCAAACCGTCCAGTTGACTGGACAACCAAGCATTACTCCATCTTCTTCACCATCCCCAGGTCCGGTTACAAATAATCAAGTCCCTGCAGTTATGTCATCTTCATCCACCACTCCTCAGTCACAAGGACCCCCTCCTACTGTCAGCCAGATGCTTTCTGTAAAGAGGCAGCAGCAACATTCACCAGCATCATCGCAGCAGCAGGTACAGGTACAGCAACCGATACAAATGCAAGTCCAGTCACAACAAGCTAACACCGGAGTTGGCCAGCCTAACTCTGGTGAGTCTAGTCTGATAAAACAACTGCTCCTTCCGAAAAGAGGCCCCTCAACTCCAGGGGGGAAGCTTATACTCCCAGCTCCGCAGATTCCTCCGCCTAACAATGCGAGAGCTCCTAGCCCTCAGGTGGTTTATCAGATGGCCAATAACCAGGCACCAGGTTTTGGAGTTCAAGGACAGTCTCCAGCTCAGCAGCTGCTAGTTGGACAGCAAAATGTTCAGCTGGTCCCGGGTGCAATCCAGCCCCAGGGGGCAGTACAAACAGTACCCATTTCTAACTTACAGATATTGCCAGGCCAGTTGATCTCAAACAGCCCAGCAACTATTTTCCAAGGGACTACTGGCAACCAGGTTACGATAACAGTTGTGCCAAATACGAGTTTTGCTACTGCAACTGTGAGTCAGGGAAATGCAACTCAGATCATTGCTCCAGCAGGAATTGCAGTGAGTGGAGCACAGACAGGAGTTGGGCTACAGGTGCAAACACTTCCAGCTACTCAAGCACCTTCAGCTGGACAATCACCGTGTACTGCTGCTCCCCTGTTCAAAGGTGATAAAATAATTTGCCAAAAGGAGGAAGAAGCAAAGGAAGCAACAGGTTTACACATTCATGAACGTAAAATTGAAGTTATGGAGAATCCTTCCTGCCGAAGAGGAGCTGCAAACACCAGCAATGGGGATGCAAAAGAAAATGAAATGCAGGTGGGAAGTCTTTTAAATGGGAGAAAGTATAGTGACTCCAGTCTACCTCCTTCTAACTCAGGGAAAACTCAGAATGAGGCCAATCAGTGCTCACAAGTCAGTAACGGGCCATCATTAGAAATGGGTGAGAACGGAGCTCCTGGAAAGCAGAACTTTGAACAAATGGACACACAGGAAATTAAAAGTGATTTGAAGAAGCCCCTAGTTAATGGAATCTGTGATTTTGATAAAGGAGATGGTTCTCATTTGAGCAAAAACATTCCAAATCACAAAACTTCCAATCATGTAGGAAATGGTGAGATATCTTCAGTGGAACAACAAGAGAATTTGGATGCCACGCAGCAAGATACTGCCAAAGGTGATCAAGGGGAAAGAATTTCTAATGGGCCTGTATTAACTTTGAGTAGTTCACCTGTTGTAAGCGGTACACAGGAGGCTGCAAAACTGTTAACCCAGCAACTTAGTGGTACCAACACTGATTTACCTAATGGACCTCTAGCTTCAAGTTTGAATTCAGATGTGCCTCAGCAACGCCCAAGTGTAGTTGTCTCACCACAATCTACAGCCTCTGTTATACAGGGGCATCAAATCATAGCAGTTCCACACTCAGGACCTAGAGTGTCCCAGTCTACCCTGTCCTCCGAAGTTCGGTCTACTAATGGCACAGCAGAATGCAAAACTGTAAAGAGGCCAGCAGAGGATAATGACAGGGAAACTGTTCCAGGAATTCCAAATAAAGTAGGAGTTAGAATTGTTACAATCAGTGACCCCAACAATGCTGGTTGCAGTGCAACTATGGTTGCTGTGCCAGCTGGAGCGGATCCAAGCACTGTAGCGAAAGTAGCAATAGAGAGTGCTGTTCAACAAAAGCAGCAGCATCCAACCACGTATATACAAAGCATGGTCACACAGGTATGTTGCAGTGTTCTTTTTATGTTTGTTCCAACTGTGATTCTGACTAATGCTGTGCAATAACGCGGGTGAAAATGTAAACTCACTCAATATCTCTTGCATAGTATTTAAAATATTCAGAAAATGATGGTTTCTGTGCTTTCACGGACTAAAGTGCTAATAGTTTGTGTACTTCTTCAATGTCAGTGACAACAGTGGAATTTAAAATAGTTTGTAGCTTGATAATATGCAGTAAGGAGAGAACATCTGCTCACTGGTTTCTTCCTTAAAGGATTAACTGTTCTGAAAACAAAAATGATTCGTTGTATGGTCTTGTAAAAATGTCAGTATTGTTCTGCATTTTATTCTTGGTCATTATTGCTTATGGAGGGGGGAATATGTTTTTTTGCAAGACACAAATCACCACAGCTGCATCTGGCTTGCTGAGCTGAGTTGAAGTTCCTGCGTTTAAAGGTGGCCTTTGAAGGAGACCAGGAGGTCTCTAAAGGAGTCAGGAGAAAGTATTGTTTTGTAAATGTGTTGAAATATGTATGGTTTTTTATTACAAAATATTTGTAATGTTTATTTTATCGCTAGAATAAGCATTGTTTGGGGTTTTTTTTTTCTGTCTGACAAACTTTGGAGGGGGCTTTTTTTTTTTTTTACCTTTATCAATTTTTTTTTAACCATTTGAAAGTGGTTACTCCCTACCACTTCACAAGAAAGGAGGTATGGTCATCATTTGCATCAGTATTAATAACTACAAATAATCACGTTTGAGATTATTCCAATCTGTAGAATTTACTTCGGTTTTGTACATGGACAGAAAAATCCCTCTCCAAAAAATGTTTCTAACCTCAACAGGAGCAAAAATAGAATAATAGGTCTGGCAGTTACAGAGTTCTGACAGACTGCAGAGGGGAGAAGTGAAATCGTGAGTGTATGTCAGTGTGTTTTGACCTTTACATAAGACAGATCTCTATCTTCCTTTTTTGTTTGATTGCTTGGGGTTTTGTTTTTGATGAGGTAGCGGGTATAGACCTGATGGACTTAAGCAGAGATAGAACTCAAAATTCAACAAGTGATGGCTAGTGCTACTTCTTTTTCTGTGTCATGTTAGGTTTCTGTTGAAAGCTCTTTTACCTGGCCTTCATTTAGTTGTCAGAAATCAGGACTAATAGTTAAGTTTTCCTTCTTTCCGTTTTTCTTTTAGCTGCCACACCACACAGAGTTATGTTCTTAAAATGTCTTTAAATTCACTCGTACATTTTCACTTAGATTTTATCAAAGAGATACCTATATTTTTCTGACACGTTATTTATCTTTGTTTTTACTAGAAATGATTTGATGAAAATGAAAGCATCTGTTGGCAGCATAGGGACAACATGCTATATTTTGTAGTGTGAAAAAATTTGCTATATTAGTGAATATATAGAAAATATTTCTACATTAGTGAAAATATATGCCTTGCTTTTTACAGTGAGCAACTTTAGCTGTTACACAGTTTGGATTTCTATTACAGCTTTGCTAAGGATTTGGCTGAAGTAGAAAATGGTATGTCTGTGTCTCTGGGCTGGAGTAAATGTTGTCTGTGGTTATTTATTCCCTAGACACGTGGCTAACACGAATTCTCAGTTGTGTCTCAAACACCTACTAGACTATTAGACTTCCAGATTTTTGAGAAGAGAGGAGCAATACAGTTAACTATTTCATTAGTATGAGATAACATGTATCATTATAATATAGGGGGAAAAAAAGAAAAAAATATTTTCTGTGCTGATGGTTTCTTTTTTACACCATCACTAATATCACTATCATTAATAGTTCTCACATTTTCCATTACCTGTACAAACAAAAACCTGCTGCGAGATGGGTATTTGCAGATCAAAATAACTTGGTTTAATATCTGCTTCCATGGAAGTTAGCTCAGCCTTCTGTCTGTAGGATGCCCTCCCTCTCTTCAAAATTACAGGGATGTGGGAGAAAAGGAGTTCATTATTTTTCATCTTGGTGAACAATCAAATTTTTTGGCTAATTGGCTTAACCATTACATATGTGTATTTATGAATCATATTTATCATGCTAATGCTAAGTACTGACCTAGTATAGAACTCACTTTATAGTACGCTGTTCAGATATAGCGAACATCATAGTTTGCCTTAAGACTTTTGAGGATCTTTACCACTCCATTAAAATCAATGTGTTGGACTGAAACAGTACCAAAACCATCCTGGCCAGCTCCTTTTATCCCAAAGCTGCAGAGCAGCTGCAATAGCCATTGCTTTTCTGGAAAAGCAGATGTTAAGTATTTCCAATAATGAGTCTGCTTTTAAGAGTATCTTTAAGACATCCAGAAATACTAAGGCAAATGCTAATGAACTCAATGTGAGTTTGACTGATGACTTCTTTTGAGGTTAGGCCCCGTGTAATCTGGGTTTTTCCCCTCACGTTTTGAGAGTCTTCCTTGTATAAAAAGCAGCTTCCTTGTCCCTGAGTTTTTGGAAGACAGCAGCTAAGGAAGACTTTTTTTCACTTGAGCACCTGCATTGTTTTATCCTCTCTGCAGTACCTAATGTGCACTGGCTGTCTTGCATAAGAAAGAGGAGAACAGGGTTCTTCTGCAAACAGTGATAAATTTATAAATACAACCCAGTGGAGAAAAATGGTGAGGGATGTGGGATAAAGGGCTATTTGCTGTGGCAAAATTGTATAGCTGCTGAAGCTGTTAGTGTGTGATTTCCTGTTTGCTTGTTATCATAAAATTTTACTCTAAACTAGACTTTGTATTTCAGAGAAGTGAGAAAGGGATAGAAGAGGAAAATTTGTAATAAAATTGTAACCCAACAGGAAGGCTGGAGAAGGAGATGGTAGAGGACAGAAGAGGGAGGAGAGTATTGCTTATGCAGCTGCAGCAGGATTAGTAGTCATGAACTGCAGAGAGGAGAAATGGAAGATGCTTGAAGTGAAGATAAGGAAGGGCAGACAAATAGAGGAGGAAGGGAAGAGCAACGTGAGAACTAAGGAAAGCAAGAAAAAGAGTGAAGTAATCCTTAAGGGAATGTAGAAGTTAAGATTTGTTTCATGATATGAATGGTAGTTTGAAATGGGCTGGTACTACATGCTTGGGGGGAAAAAATGTTGACTTAAATGGCCTACTAAAATGAAGAAAGCTTACATATGTGCTGTTTATGGGACAGCTCAGGTAGGGCTATCGAAATCCAGTTAGACAGGTACAGGTGTTTTCTGTGTCTAACCTGTAATTGCTCCATGTTAATTGTACATCTCAGTAAAACTCACTGAAAAGTAACTACATATATACTGACCTAAAAGATTTTTATTTTTTGCATTTTTATAAAAACTCGGGCTGTGGGTTATGTCAGAAGCATGACATGCACAGTGTTGTGATTTTTTTTCTTATACCTCCATCAGTATTTTGTAAGCTCATGAAATGTATCCGAGTGGAGACAGAACTGGCACTTTACTGTCTCTGCTTCCTTTTATTTGGGTGTGCCCTGTTCCTGGATTATTGTTTTCCTGAGGCGTTGTGCTGGACTGGTGGATGAAAAAGAAAAAGAAATGAGCAATTTACCTACCTGTACGCTTTCTTTGCTTTTCCATTTTTTTCTTACTCCTCTTCAAATGCCTCCAAAACATCTGTTGAACATAACCATATTGGTTTGTTCCAATTGGTGTGTGTTTTGAAGGAATACTCTGCTATCCCACCAAGTTACTAGAAGTGAGGAAATCTGATTTAAATTGTCTTATCTGGCTTTCAAAGTAATCACTTCCCTGCTCATCACTTTCATCCCCTCATAAACAACACACTCCCATTTCTCTTAAGGCAGCCCCCTTGAAATATACTTGTGTGGAAATTTAGGTGGCAAAAGCTGTGTGAGCCTTACCTTCGCTATTTGCTCCTGCTCTCTGCTGATTGGGAAGCTGAGAATTTCCATGCACCAGAAAGCAGGTGTGTAGCCCCAGGGGTTGTAATTCATTTATTGCCACAGAGCAAATGAGTTTCTCAGCTGGAAGTACTGAAATACAGAATCTCTGTGCTTTTATTGCTCTTCACTTGTGCAGCACAGTGTTGCAAGAGACTTAAACTTTAGTAATCTGACAAGGAAGGAGCACTTATTTCGGTGCTGACCCATCTACCTGACCCCTTCCGCACGCTGAAATCATACCATATTAATTTTCAACTAACAGGTTATCTTTTTATATGTGTTCATTATCGTGAAGAAGCTAAACTTAAAATTTTGTAATACCAAACTGTAAATCCTATGATACTTTAAAAAAAATTTTTTACTAATAATTAACTGTTTACTCTTGAGTTAAATGTATTTACTATGCATGCGCACATACTAATGGTGGGAGAAGAAATGCAGCCTAATGGTTTTAAACTGCATATGGCTGTACTTGTCAACAGGAGCCCATCGCACTGGGATGCAGTATGTTCTCTTGCTGATGGCACAGTAGGCCTTTTAAAAAAAATGGGCAAGCGTCACACTAAACCAGAGTTATCCATTAATACATAAATGAAATGGTACCATTGCTTCTGTGAAATGGAGGTGGAAGCCATTTCTAGCCCAAGCCAGGGGGTTTGTTATTCCTAACCCATAGGGAGCTCTTGTGCGTAAAAATAAATCGGTGTCTTTTGCAAACAGTCCATTCTAGTTAGCAGAAAGCTCTTAGCTTTACTCTTAGTTTTCATGATGCTGCCAGGCTTCCTTCCCTCCCCCCACCACATCTCAGTCTAAAGTCACTCAGTCCAGAGATAAAATCTCCTTCTGCTTATTAAAGTAAGCTGTAGTATCTGTTCTGTAGGTAGACTGTACAGATATTAAGGGTTTGCCTTTACGTAGTTTTAAGAGTTCAGTGCAAACTATGCTGAGATAGGTGCTGCTGCCAGAGGTACCTTTCAGTCCTGAGATGCAGTGAGATCTGATTTGCAAAAGCGCTAAGTGGTGGCACTTGCAAATCCTATCATGGAGAGGTCTAATCTGATTATAAAAAGATGCCATGAAGTGCTTTCAAGTGTACTAGAGTACTGGGAGTTTGATTTCTTGAGGAACCTGGAATGATTAAATGGTTTTGCTAGAGGAGGAAATTTTGTGAAATCATTATGCCATGGGGAAATTTTTCTTCAAAGTTATTTTTCCCAGAAAGACTTAACTAGGATTAAATGTCTGTCATAGTTCCATATGTTAGAGAAATAAGTGATTTTACATAATCATTGCATGTCAGTACTGTGGTAGCACATAGCAAGTACTTCTAGGTACGTTTTTGGAAGGAGGAGTTTAATTTCTGAAAAAGAAAGACTATACCTAATCTTAGTGATATCCCACGTATCACGCATTACTGAATCAATACCTGAAAATGGAGGAGGGAAAAAAAGAAAACAAAAATTAGCATTATTTCTCATCTCTTGAATGAAGAGAGGAAAGCTTTGAGATGTTCAAACATGTAACATGTTTCTAAAATAAAACCTAGGAAAACAAATGTAATTTTGCTTTATGTGTTGATTTCACAATATAATTAGCACAGTTAATAGGCAAGCAATAAGTTTGACTTCAAAATACATGGAAGTTTTAACGGCCTAATGCTACAAGTTTGAGCGAAACTACTCTACTTTGCAGTACAGCATTGATAAGAGAATTCTAAGCAACTACAATTATTTTACATATTTCTATTCAATTTATCAGCTTTTTCCCCCCCTCACTTAAAAAAAGAGGTAGAAAGAAATTGGAAAGGAAATTGAATTGTAAGGTTTTGTCCTGAAAATTTGTTTCCTTTCCTGTGCTTTCATTTTCAGCATGTAACATTTTGTGTTGCATATCTCAGATCTCCTTGTTTGAAATAAAAGTTTTTTTAATGAGACAGTATTAAAACCTTTGAATACCACTATGAGAGCTTGCCAGAAAAACCCTTGAGAAAATTCATAATTCTGGATTAATTGCAGGGTTTGCTTGGAATGGAGTAAATAATACATGAAGCACACATTGAATGATGAGAATTAAATAAAGCGCTGAATTCATTCAGTAAGCTCACTCTCTCTCCAGCGTATTAAATGAGACAGAAGTTCTATAGGGATAAAAAGTCACATAAAGACCATCATAATATATTGATATCAGGATGCCAAGTGAAGATTGCAAAACAAGTTGTACTGCTGCCATTTGATGATTTTACTTTCAGTTTGACTTTAAAAATGCCTTGTTAAAGCGACCTTGATCTTAAACTACTCCACTTAGGTTTACCTTTTGTTAAAAGGTATATTGTGAAGTTTTATTACCCGGTCTGTAAAATAGTTTAGAGGTCTTCAGGTGAAAATCATTGCCAAGTTCAAAATTTGTAGTTACAACTAATGGACTCAAGACTCCTTTCTTAAAACTTTTCACGCACACGGATCACAGGCATCATACAATAGTTGTGCTGCGTTCAGGAGTTTTGCAGAGTTTTGCCTTGTTTTTATCAGGATGTATGCTCGCATGAGGGAAGCGTTTTGGTTTTGATGAGGCTTTTTTTGCTGTCCTTTTTGGTCACGTTATTAGCATTGTACGATCTCTGATAGTTATTGTTACCTTATGTGGTTATTGTCCGCAGTGCCGATAGAGAGCAGCAGAAAGAAAACTTAAGATCAATATGGAAATGAAATGTTAGAAGTGGCACTTAACTGTTTGTTTCTTTACAGCTGAAGTCTAAAGCTTTTGGGTATCGGAGCTGCAAAGATGCAAACTGGTGTGTGCAGCATTTGAAAATGCTGCTTTCATAATATTTTTAAACACAGACTTGAAAGTAGTTTTATTTGGTTTCTTTAAAAGCACGTTATGTTCCTTTTCTAGCAGTAGGGAAGAAAAGGATGCTAAGTCTTCATTCCTAGATGATATTCAAAAGCTTAGTCTTTTTACTGTCATCATCTTTATAAACGTCTTCCTGGCCGGAGCTTTACAGGAAAAAAGAAATAGGAGAAGCTGTATTCTGACAAAAACACTGTTCTGAAATGGGGAAGTCCAGCGTTTGTTATCTATTACTCAGAAAAAGAAATAAAATTGACATGTTTTGGCTCTGGTTGTATCTTTTTTGGTCACTTTTAAGATTATTTTTATTCACTGTTAAAATACGTGTCTTGTAATATTGCAAGGGAAACATCTTTTTCCTTTCTGAAATGTTTGTATTTCACTGTATACAAGTTGTATGGCATGTTTAGACATTCTGGGCATGTGATGTTCTGTATAAAGGTACATGTGCTGGCTGGTTTTACAGGACCTTGAAGAATTATATCATTTGCCAAGTTTTACAGAGAAAATGGAATGTCATAGTTTGAGCCTACTGGTCTTTGATCATGTTTCTTCAGCATTGTTCAATTTACCTTTCCTTACACACTCTGTAACACAGACTGATGTGTACTAGTGCGGCATGTAAAACCATTTCATCAAAGAACATAAAGCAGTTTTAGATGTATCAGTGCTCATTTTAATTCTTTTAGCAATGTTTTCTCCTACGTTTACATAGGAAAGTGCACTACTCTGTGCTGATAATATTGCAACCCTTCAAGTTTGCATGTTTTTTTTTCTCTTAAATTATAAATAAAGCTTTTGCAAAGTAATGCTGACCGGTGCGCCACTAGTGCCCTTGAGAAATTCCTTTGCAATCATAATTCTGTTTTTGAATTTGAGCATAAGGTTTAGTAATTTGACTATCAGAAACTTTTGCAGAAATGCTACAATGTAAAAGTTGTATGTCTCTTAATGCTTATTCAAAGTGTTAAATTCTGAAAACTTGTGGTTGATTGAAATGTAAAACAAAAGATCTTTGAACAAACAGTAAACTGTATGTCAAGTCTTGAAAACTGTGTTTTAACTTTTTCTACAGAGCACACCTGCAACGTCGATACCAACAGTGCAAGTACAGGGGCAGCAGATCAGTTTGCAGCCGCCTTCATACACTGCAGCAAGTCAGCACGCAGAGCAAATGAAAAAACCTGGACAGAACTTCATGTGTCTGTGGCAATCTTGTAAAAAGTAAATAGCTCTTCTATTTAACTACCTTTTGCTAATATATAACAGATTATTGTATATAGAAGGTGATTCTACAAGTTCTGTCCATTCTGTTTCCTTAAGTTACCTTCTGCTTTGTCAGTGGAGAAAAAAAAGTGAGAAATGTTGAAACTGAAGTTGAGATGGGGGAGTGGAAGACATTTAGCTCCTCTCAGTTATACTTTAGAGCATAAAATAGTATTATGTGGGTTTCTTTTAATATATCGGTTCTTCAGTAATAAATAAAACATTGTCATGTAGTTAAAAAAAAATAAATCCTAGCTTGGAAGCTTGTTCTCTGTACAAAAATAGTTACTGTACTGCAGTTACAAATCATGTCTTGGCATTTTGTTGTGCTCCCAGCTTTTAGTCTTTCTTGTGTTTCCAGTTTTGCAAGAGCAGGGCAGGGCGTTGCATTTCTGTGTCCTGGTCAAAGTCTTATTTAGATTATGACTAATTTTAGTAATTATGATACCATTTGTGTGCCACGGGACTCCATTGTCACAAAAGGTAATAAAAAGGAACTTAGCCTTAAGACTAGGCAGCAATGATTAGACATTTTTTGGTTTGTTGTTGTACTTAGAGAGGAGTAGACTTTTGGATGTAGGCTTATAAAAACATGATACTACCCTTGTTATCAGTATGTATATCTTGACACTGATTTTAAAAATAAGGTAGGTTTGTGAATATGCTTAGTTTTCAGTGAGGGATACAGATCGGTGACATGAAGGGTAGTTGTGAAATAGTCGCTTTGAAAACAGAGAAATTGCGTAACATACAGGATGGGCGTGAAAAGGGGTGAGACACTTTATTGTAGAACAGTACAAAGGGAGCATAAAGACGAGCTGGTTTGGCAGAACACTGGTGTGTAGACGTTCAGAAGGTTGGGAGGAAATCATGTAGAAGTTCGAATCTTTGGAACGATGGTGAAAATGAGGCATTGAAACAGAATTAACGTAATAATGAAGGACAGTTAATCTGTAAACCTCTCAAACTGTTCATATGCTGTCTCTCACTTTTAAAATACTTATTTCAGCCCCAGCCTAAAAAGTTTACATAAACATTACACACCCAGGATTCCCTGTGGTGAAGAGAGAAACAAAATGTTAACTTAGTGTCGTCCTCAAATGTGTATTGTTTATTCATACTCCTTCAACAGTCTGATTAAAAACAAGACTATCAAATCTCCTGTAGGGTTCCTGCTTCGAACAGTCAGAAAGAAAGATCTAGAATTACCACCTGTTATTGTAACTGTATCTTAGATGTTTTTATTGAGATGTTTAAGCAGGAAACAAGAAGATTCAGTATATGAGAACTTTACATCCTCTCCTTGGTTTCATTCTTCGTTGTTTAGCAGGTTTTTTTCCTGATATTAAGCAGGCAGGTTCATCATAGTAGAATGGTAGAACAGTGTTTATTTTGTGGTGTTGACAATTAACTGGAAAGATACCACAGGAGGTTGATGTGCTACAGTCATTTGCACCTGTTTCTCTGTCTATGTTCTTCAGTTTAATTCTCACAACATCCTGGAGTTAAGTTGCCCTTCCAGATGTGTTGCAGAAGGCAGTGAAGGCCTTGAAAAACATTTTCTTTAGAATCAGAATAAATATAAATGAATAAAATAGTGTGTTCTTTCCCTACCTGCTAACTTGCCTGACGCAGTCAGCAACATTCCAGCGGGTTCTGCTGTTTTGTTTTTTAGAACTGAATTAGGAAATATTATACCAAGATTTTGAAATACAACAAATTTAGTATTGTCCGAAGACTGCAACCAGATCAGGCTTAATTATGCAAATAGTTGTAATGATTGGCCTCTGGCAGATATATTCAGGTCTAGTATGTGAAGTGGAAGTAAAACTCTAAAGGTGGCAGTCAGCACGCTACTTTGCATTGCGGATGTAACAGAAAGTACGCGTTTTCCTTTGAAGCTCAGCTGTCTGCAAATACTGCTAATTGTATACAGCTTAATTTAAAAGCTGCTGTTTTGTTTCACAGGTAGGCAGAAGATGTCTGCTCTTGAATTGCTTGGTATTTAAAACGTAAATTGGAAATGCTCTTGTATCTCTGCTGCCTGTCAAGTCAGCTATTAGTTTAATGTTCTGTTCAGCTGCTGAACAGAATGATGGAGAAATTAAGTGGGAAACAACAGTCTGGATCCAACTGACCGTATTCTTAGTACTTAAGCTTTTTTATTTTATTTTATTACTGTGTTTAGGTGTTTCTTTAAGGAAAAATAGTTTTTCCTTAAAAATAGCAAAATGGTAGTAAATTTGAATCCTCTTAGATCAGTGATTGAAGTATAACACTGAATGTGTTACGCAGTGAATGAACCAACATATCTGGAATAGCTTTATTAAAGCTCTGCCATGTTGAATAAACTCCCATTTTGTGTTTCACTTATGCCCTGAAATGTGTTTCATCCATGCCAGGAATTATTCATAAATAGGTTTATGCCAGGCTTAAGTTTAAATAGTAACTTTCCCCTTTATTGTGGAAAGACATCTTTCTGTTGTCTGAAACATCAGCTTTTGCTGTTGAGCCAATGTAGATGTAAAACATTTTATTTTCATTTCCTGCTTTGGGCTGTCTGGACCAACAGCAAGAGAGAGAATCACAGAATCATTCAGGTTGGAAAAGACCCTTGGGATCATCGAGTCCAACCATCAAGTTCTCCCCTACACCGTATCCCCCACCACCATATCTAAATGACTCTTAAACACATTCAGGGGTGGTGACTCCACCACCTCCCAGGGCAGCCTATTCCACCGTCTGACCACTCGTTCTGTGAAGAATTTTTTTCTGATGTCCAGTCTAAACCTACCCCGTTGCAGCTTGAAGCCATTTCCTCTTGTTCCGTCACTAATTACAAGAGAGACGTTTCTCCTTCCCAGCTTCGTTTCAGCAAGAGCTGACTGGCATGGAAAAGATGAATGCTTTTTAAGAGAGTAGTATTTATTGCCTCTGCAGAAAGTAGTTGCTGTATTACAGGTGGTTATTGCAGTAGGATTCCGTTAGTTACCAAGACTTGTCTCTGGGTGATATTAGTTCTTTGACACCATTATGGGGTTTAGGTAACAGTATCTATACACTTAGGCCTACCTATCAATTACAACTCTGTTTGCATAATGGACAGTATTGAAATGAGTAGTAGGATGTGGAAGGAGGTGGCTGGATCAAAGCACCTGCTGATCTGCTGTTCAGATGCTGAGAGTTCTGACTTGAACTTGTCCATAAAGGACTGCGGTAGGTTTAAGATGTTGCTTCATCTTTCTCTGCTTGCTGTAAGTCTGATTGGAGCTCATCTCCCTCTTGGCATTGTTCAGCCCAGTGACTTCAGTCAGACATCTTTACACAAACACTTTTCTTGGGAACTGAAACTAAAATACTGGCATGTGAACCCGAGTGGTTGAGATGGGTGCATGTGTTTGCTCTTCACCAGTGGCATCCGTCCAGCAAGTGTGTCAAGACAGCTGGTGGTAATGACCTCCGAAACAGCAGCAGCTAGGTTTCTAGACCTCTTCTGTCCAAGCCTTAAGTGGGTGTTGATGAGATGGGTTAGTTGTATTGAAATGAATTGCAAGCAGCTAAGTCTTTTCGTTTATTTTGACCTTTTTTTTTCTGTTGAAGTAAGGGATGTAATTTGTAACACTTGATACATTGTAAGGTGTATCTAGACTAAAAAACCACACACTTTGTGTCATTCCCTACTTTCATTTAATAGTGTTTGAAATAGGGTGATTCACCATTACCGTCTGATACGTGTTAAAATAACCCATCTTTTGTCTATGTGACAATTTGAAACTGTTTAAGAGCTGTTGACCCACCAGTATTTTGAGGCGGCATTCATAGTGAGTTGTAACTTTTCTACCACTTTAAAATGGAAGAAAGCCCTGACTGGGCTGAACTGCCTGTAAGGTTATGTCATGCCTGAGCTCTCACCAAATACAGAAAATACAAAATACGCTGTTGAGAGTATTACAGGGACAGGCTTAGGACAACTTCTTCTTTTCTACTGATGCAGAAGCACTTCATTTCCCAAAATACCTTATGTCCTGTGCTCTGGGGTTCTCGGCAGGCGAGGTGCTGATTTTGAGGTTTTGGAAAGCCATTTAAAAATTGAGGTTTAAGTGAAGGTGTTAAAAAGGGTCACATAAGTGACATTTTTCAACTTCTCTGGGCATCAGGAAATGACATCTAGCCACTTTCCTGATATTTAGAATTCAGGTGCTAAAGAGCACTAATTTTAGATTGATTTCTTATTCCATCAGTTTTGACAAGCGTGCAGCATTTAGAGCAAATAGGGTGAATGGTGTGCATATCTTTTTCCCAGTTAAAGTTTAAATAAGGTCCGAGTATCACTGCCAGTAAAGAAGGAAGGTAGGAAAAGGAATACATGAAACCCAACTTTTTTAGTTGTTTATTAGTATGTTTTGCTTGTATTGCAGAGAATGGATCTGTTGGAATTATCATGTATTATTCTTTGGTAAAGTATAAATAGAAGAATAGAAGCACGGTATTTCAATTGGATTTGGCAAAACCATATTGCCATTTATTAGTAGCTCACTGTTTATATATGTACATGTTTTTCCTTTTAAGATTTATTGACTTTTCATTCTATCAATGCATGTCTCGTTTCAGAAAATAAAAACATTTAGCCAGTATGTGTTTATATTTGTGCTTTACCATTAACTGAAAAAAAAAAAAAATTCCACAAACCAACAACTGAAATTCCCTTTCCCCTCTTTTTCTAGGTGGTTTCAAACACCATCACAAGTTTTCTATCATGCAGCAACTGAACATGGAGGAAAAGATGTCTACCCAGGGCAGTGCTTATGGGAGGGATGTGAACCTTTCCAGCGGCAGAGGTTTTCCTTCATTACCCATTTACAGGTATAGATTTTCTTTCACGTATTACTTCAGAAAATAGTACGAATTTCATGATAAATTTTCACACGCCTTTCTCACTGTCTTTCTCAAACAGGATAAGCACTGTTCCAGAGATGCTTTGCTTGCAGGATTAAAGCAAGATGAACATGGACAAGCAGGAAATCAGAAGCCTTCCAATAAGTAAGAGACCTGAGCCTCATTAGCAGTAGTGAAAATAAAAGGATAAGAAATGATTGGAAGCATTTGTGTATTTATAACTTGGCTTATCAAGTGAAACTCTGCATATGTAGGATCTATAAGAGTAATCAAATTTGAGGTGAATTACAGTAAGACAAAATGGGAAAAAGATAATAGATTCTGATGTGGGAGTTGTGGTTGCAGTTTTAAAAAGAGCAGGTGATTTTTAAGGTATGTGGGCCAATACTCTTTGATGAATGTTGTTCTCAACATATTCTCCTGATTTTTCCCAACTGGATAGTATTTTATAGCTTTTATTTTAACAGGAAAGTGCTTGTAATCCAAATGGAAAGTTATTTGTTGTGTACAGTTCAGCTGCTTCATACAGCTGAGATAGTCTTGTAACTTGCTGTATTCCTTCCAGTTTTGTGGTCTAAATTTGTGCTGATTTGATCCAGGGACTCTAGTAATAAACTTTCCTTTGGACAGGCAAACCAGATAAATGCCGGCTCCTCTGAGTCTTCTAATTTTCTGCTGCTACCTGGAACCGTCTTCGGCTCTTCTCTTTCCCAAAATGATTTTAACCATCTGGAATCAATATTGGAGAGCACAGTCCCGTTGCTGTGGGGTTGTGAGGATGTTTATGTTAATATTGGAGTTACTCAGGGTTCAGTTACATGTATAAGTATATTAAGACTAGGTCTTTGTTAGTAACTAACTGGAATCTCTTTGTTGCAAGCTCAAGATGTAATTACATGGTCTGGGGCAGATTTTTAGAGTCTGTTCTGTGGCTAGTTAAATTGCTACCAAGCTGCTGGAGGCAGCAGAGAAAGTTGAGCATGAAAGCTGAGAAATTTAGTTTGGGAGCCCTTTTATTTTTTAACATAAACGAACTTCTTAGCATAGACTAAGGATTGCTTTATGGTGCCTTGTTTCATTACACTACACTGAACAACATTCAGACCTCTGAAAACCACAAAATGAAGGATGATGGTAATGTCTTAAATACTTGGTAAGTGGGAAGCGTAGGGCTCACACCATCTACCAGCATGTTGTGATCTCAGCTCTGCCTTCTCAAAAATGTTCTGTCACACAGATAACACATCCAGTACCTCTGTGTCCTCACAGGCTTCTTCAAAATTGGCACAGGTACTCATATTAGGAAAAAACGATCATACATGCCCCCTTTGAAGGCAGAATTCCCTAATTAGGTCAGATTCAGAAAATAGGAATTTATATGCACAACTAGTTCTCACTGAAATATTGAGACTGCAATGTCACAAGGTACTAAGGATGTGATTTCAGAATACGAGTTGTAATAAGAGCATTCCGTTACTCAAAGTAGGGTGTTTTGACTCTCCCTGCCCTCCCTTGTTCCTTCTTGTGACTATGCACTGCTTACAGTGAGAGAACTAGCTTTAGTTCTTGTCCAATTGCATGGTAGATCGATTCTGGTTTTTTTTAAAAATTAATCAGTCAACAAAGTGGGTTTGCCAGATGAGTGGAATACACTTGCCTTACAGTCAGTTGAACACCACCGGTACAGGACGTGGGCTGGAACAAAAGGAAGGGGTGAGACCTTACTCTGCACTCGTGACAGTGGAACACAGCATAACAAACGAGGGTCCTTTCCCCTAAACAGACATCATTTATGTCTATCCTAACACCATGCTTACTTGAAAAAATCCGTAATGGAACCAGGTAGGCAAAGTTAAGCGGCATAGAGTTGGTTGTATACCTTAATTCTGTATTTCTTTGCTTTTAAAGTTGTATTATATTAACTCTTCCTCTTCTGGTTTTCAGAGGTAGCTGAATGTTACATTCTGGAAGGTCAGGTAGCACTAGCAATTAGCTGTATGTTCGTTGACTGTAGCTTTGTGCATTTGAATCTTTTTGGATTCACATTAATTTTTTTTCCTTGTTGCCACTGAAGCAAAGGTGGTAGTATGAGCTACCAAAAATCCTCATCATGCACCATGGGAGTGGGGCAGGAGGTAACTTTAAATCACAAGCTGAATGGCATGGTTTGAAGTTAAGTTGATAATATAATTAAAGAAAATCAATCAATCTAGATGGTTTTTGAGAGAGATAACTTACCCACAGACACAAGTCAGTCTACTTCATGTCTTAGTAACTTTTTATCAACTTCTTTTTTCCAAAATCAAAAAGAGAAGACAATCTTTTAATAGCATCCTAATGTGTTGCAATTGTCTCTTTTTCAATATTTCTAGAACCAAGGCAATAGTACTTGAATTTTCTAAAATGTAGTATGATAGCTGTTGAAGAGAGATATTCCGAGCAGCCTCCACAGACGAATCCTTGTTCTCCTCAATATAAGGAAAACAAAATGTTCCAGAAATTAAAAATGAAAATGATAATTCCTTTACTGTGGTACTCAGTCTCCTAGAAGCAGGTGTCATTGCCTAACAGTTTCTTAATGCAGCCCCTGCCTTCTCCCTTTACCTCATAAAGGTTTTCAAACTCTTATTTCCATTCAGGGGGGAATGACAGTGTGGTTATGAGCTATGTTTTTAGGGAGGAGTCTGTTACTACTTCTTAATTTTCTCTTTTGTGGTGTCAGACCACTCATAGGAACCCTTTTTCTAATTTTTGACTAGGTTTCCTTGTTAGAATTTCAGATTACAAAGAAAATCTCTCTGAATAGACAATTCAAGTTTTATTTATGCTTAAATAATACTCTCACAGGCTAACTTTCATTTTAAAAATTGGAACATTTACATTTGATTTATGCTGCCTTTGCAAGTAAGCACTATTGTATATTTCTAGTATATTGAGATGTTCTTATCAGGTTCTGCTAGGGTATTAAAAGACTTCATAATTATATTGTTCCATATGTGGTAGCGTGGCGATACTTTTCACCATTGATACTGCATAGCTTCCCTTTGAGGTGACATTGAGTCTTACTCATTAAGTGAAGTTACATATTCGTATGTTCTAAACTCTTAATTGTGTGAGTAATTTAGAAGTTTTACATGAAACAGCTTTGACTTCAGTGTTAATACTGAAAATGGAGAATTTGCTTCCGCTATGTATGTTATTTGTACTAGCTTTATAAAATGCCCTGCTTAATTTATTAATCTCAAGTCTGAAAGCTGCAGTAACAGGCAATTGGTTTTACAAATGATTGATCTGGCTAAACAATTAGATGTTCTGTGTCTTACATCATAACTTAAATCATGTTGCTTTATATTACTCCTCACTAACCACAGTTAATATGTATTTTATATTGTCATAGTGTCAAATGGTTCCGATGAGTAGAATAGCTGTATGTTAAGGGCGTTCTCTGGCCTAATCTCAGATGACATTTGCATATCTGCTATCACAGTTCCTGTTAAATCCTATCTGATAAAACATTCCTTTAAATAGGTACACTTCAGGACGTGGCTATGTCATTAGTACAATATATTACTTTTCCATCACAAATGTCACTGGTGACGAGCAGCACTTCTTCAAGAGAAGTGTATTTTCACATAAAATGCAGCTCGTGACTCTTCTGAAGGCTTTGCAATAAGGTTTATCTCTGTGGAAACAAAAGGCAAATCACGTATCGGCACCAAGTATTAATGGATCTTTGTGTCTCTGTTCAGATAGGTTAAAAATTGTCAAAATAAATTTTTGGAGTTGTTAATCTTCTAGAAAGCAGTGCGAACCTTATTTTTATTAATTCTTTCTTTACTAATGCAGGCAGCCAGCTGCAGGGGGTACTGCCTCTACTCCCAGAGCACAGAAGGCCATTGTGAATCATCCAAGTGCTGCCCTAATGGCATTAAGGAGGGGATCAAGAAACCTTGTCTTCAGAGATTTCACAGTTAGTATTGTTTGACTCAAGTATTAGATATTAATTGTTGTCTGCTACTATGGAGCTTTTAC
>VXBO01000189.1:1951-31951 GCA_013400135.1 Rhinoptilus africanus | reverse complement strand
TTCTGCATCACTACTTTCTGGCCTTTGAGATTTCCCCTTAAAGCTTTGTTTAAAATAATCTTTGTGTGGCACTTTTAAAATCCTATGCGCCTAAGCCGGTTTATAAAAACAAAACACGCCCAGCAGCCTTCACCGCTCTGCGTGCATGTGGTGAGGGCAGAATTTGGGGCTGTTGCTTTGGTTGAGGCAGGATGGAGATGGGCGCGATTGACCGGCGCGTGGTGGTAGAAGTTTTTAAGCGGGTGACAGGCGACCAGGTAATGTCACGTTTGTATCGCAGCCGTCAGTGCTGCTGGCTGTAGTGGAAATCCCTTCTCCCTCATCTCTGGGTAAAGGACTGGTTCAATGCTTCTGTAAAGTCACAACCCAACGACTAACCCGTGTGCGAACCAAACCTGGCCTTAATGAGGCTGCACTAAATGGGAGACTAATCAGTGGTTCTCTGGAAAACTTGCAGCCCTGCGTAGCTCTGTTCCATTTGCTATTAGCTAGTGGAGCTGAGGGCTGAGTAGTAATTTTACACGATGATTCATGAGAGGAAGAAATATTCACTACATCGCAAAACGTGAACCTATGCGCACAGAAAGGAATTGATTCTGATAGTTGGAGAAAATACGGCATGGAAAGAAAGGGAGAAATGAGGTGCAGAGCGGTCCTTGGGAAGGGAGTTGTAGAAATCCCTGTGCTTGGGATTGCCGTCCTGCAGGCACTGGGATGGCAGCGTCGGCAACCTGGTGCTGAGGGTCTCAGATGTGGGGATCTGGATGGACCTTTCCCTCTGGCACAGTTTCCATGACAGGACTTTTGCTGTGTTCAGAACAACTTACGTTTCAACTGCCTGCTTCAAATGTGCCCCTGTGCCAAGGCAGCCCCCGTGTGATGGTGAGCCCTGCGCTTTCTGAGTGACGACTGGAGGGCAAAGTAGAGCTTACACAGTCACAGCCCGCCACGCACAGGGGGATGTGTGTGTTACTCACCTGTGTGCCTGTTCCGTGGGCACTGTGGAACAGTCACTGCCTCCAGGAGAAAATCCCCTTCCAGAATACAGTTGCCAAAAAGCAAAAAGACGCAGGGCTCGCACGGGCCCCCTGGCGCTGTAGCCGTACGTGTTGCCGCCTGCTTGCCAGGTCTGGGCCGTCTGTATTTCAGTGCTAGTCAGTGCAATAGTCCCAGGCGGGAGTTTGGTGCGGGCTTGCTGGCACTCAGCTCTTCACGACCCCAAGTTGGTTGTGACAAATCCAGCTTTTGAAAGGTCATTGACAGGGAGAGCAACTAGCAACGCCTGTTCCACCTTACACACGATGCACAGCACGCTGCTGGTGTAGGTATTTTTGGAGCAGTTAAAAACATGATTTCTATTTTGTGCATTCATTCCAAGTTACTTTAGCGGCACCACTGCTCGTTACAACCGGCGGAAGGCATCCTGTGCTCTCCCATGAGCGCCAGCTCAAGGAGCACGGCCATGACGAATTTCTGCTCCAGCTTGGGCTCCACAGCGTCTTCTAGGAGAAGAGTACGGACTTCTCAGGGGGAAAAAAACAACAAAACACAATTATATTAAGACTAATTTCAGTTTAGGTACGTATTTTAAATGAGATAATCTTGTATATACAGTTGAAGCTCTTCTTTTGAAGTGTTCCTCAGTATAGTGGCGATTCTGATCGCATCTCTTGCCAGAGTAAACCTGACTCCTCCGTCATCAGCCGGACTTCAGAGGTGGTTAAGTTACCAGCACAGTAACGGCGCGCTCTGGCGTGTGCTCCGGTCTCCACTGAAAACTACTGCAACAGCCTTGCCTGGAAGGAGAGAAAGCATTAACAGTTGCTCACCTTTAAATTGGGCTCTTTTCCCTATTAATTTATGCGTGGCTTTGCTTGATGATACACTTCCTGGTGTTCCTTCTGTGGTGCGTGACGGCAGGGCTGGAGCGTGCAGCCATCAGTGCTAATTACTGCCTGCCTACCTACGGTTTGGGGCAAAGCACCTCCTAGATTCAAATAACTGTCTTACTACTGCAAATATTTTGGTTTCAGGTTTTTTCCAGCTGTGGAGGGAGGTAGCCCGGAGGGAGAAGCGCTTGGAGCACGTGGTGAGGTTTGAGCCGAGTTCGCCTCGCTGCCGGAGATCTCTGCGGCTTGCAGCCAAGCCACGGCGCGGTGAGCTCTCTTCACCCAGGGGTTGCGGGTCTGCCCTGCCCTGTGGGAAGATAAATCGGCCGTTTGCCGTGACGCGACGGCGTGCAACACCTCGGGCTACCCCCCACCATCCCCTGCCGCTCTGTCCCCTCCTCAGCCTTCCCTGCCGGGGGGCCGCTGGCCCTTCCTCGCAGGCCCCTCCGTGGCTGGTGCCCGTCACCTTGCCGGGTGACACGAGGCCTGCGCAGACCGCAGAGGGGTGAAGGTTGGGGAGCCAAAAAGTTGCCCTGCGTCCTTCCGCATGGACTCATGGCTGCAGCTCGCCGGGGGTGGGTGAGCTTGGGTAGCTGGGTCCGTGGGGCGAGGGGGGTTTCACACTGAGGGGTCTGAGTTCACGGGGACCATGTTCGAGTGCTGGAGGATTCAAGGCTGATGGTTACAAGTCACCACCAGTTTGTTTGTGGTGTTTTCGGCCAGATGGCGATAAGTTCTTAAATGACAGGGACTTCAAAGCCATCCTCGGTTGGTTTTAATAGCCTGCTGGTGCTCGGGTGGCCGTGTCACAACCTGCTGTTCTTCACGTCGTTGCCGTGTGTGCCCTGGCTTCTCCCCGTCTGTAGTTAGTTAACCAGAGACTAATCTGGCTGCCCAGGGAGGGGGTGGATTCCCCATCCCTGGAGGTCTTTAAGGAAAGGGTAGATGTGGTACTTAGGGACATGGTTTAGAAGGGGTTTGTGTCAGGGTAGGTTAATGGTTGGACTTGATGATCTTAAAGGTCCCTTCCAACCTCACCCATTCTATGGTTCTGTGATTCTAATCCGAGCTGATTAAAAAAGCGGACTGCTTTCTGCCTTAGGGAGAGGAAATGCAGTATTAGAGTGACAAAAATCTCATAAAGATGAATCACGTTAAGGTCTGTCTTCTGCTGCTGTCTTGGGTGGCTTCTGGACGGCTGTTGTAAGGTAGCCTTTGGGTACCTTTTAGGTGGGTTTGCCGCAAACTGCCTTCGGAGAGGGTTTGCTGGTTTTGTTGTTTTGGGGATTTTCAAATCCCCCTGTCCACAGGTGACTTGCTCTCCTGGCAAAAAGTTTTCTGACACCCACGTGTCTGCTGCTTCCTTGTCTTTGGGCAGGGCTCTCTGTGTTTCTGTTGTTTAGGATGGAGTTACACGGGGAATCGTGAAGTATGAAACAAGTCCTCCAGGATGGGAGGTGGTACCCTCATCCCAGTTCTGCTGCTGGCCTCAGTGGCCTCCTCACTGGCCCAGGGCCTCAGGCAGGTTCACTGGAGCTCAGTCGCGTTGCCAGTCCCGGGTGAAGGGAGCAGGAGAGGAGGGAGGAGGCCAGTATTTCTTGCTTTTTCTTTTGGAACAAGATCCTAGAAGCAGGGAGGCTGCACCATCACAAAAGTTAATGTGATGGTGTCGTCCCATAAGGTGCCATCGGGGCAGTGGTGGCCCGGCTGCCTCTCCCTGTGCCACTCAGACGGAGGTGACCCTCACAACCCGAGAGCCCTGTCAGCGCGGCGTGCCGCTGGGGCCCTGTCCTCCCTGCCTCCCCTGGGGCCGGCGGGGTTTAGAAGGGTCACAGCTTCAAACCTGGCTTCTGCCCTAAGCCTCTGCGAGGTCTTGGCCCGCTGACCTGCGGCTGAGCCCGCAGCGAGATCCCCCGCGCCTCAAAAACGTAACCCACTTCCACAGCGTGGGAAAGACGAGGCGCCCGAGCTGCCTGCTCGTGCTGTGTATGTCCTTCCCCCAGAAACAAGCCTGGCTGCACACTTAGGGGAGCTTTTAAAAGGTAAATAGTGTCGGGGTGCCCTGTAGGAACTCCCCTGGGACACCAGGCTGGGGCTGAGGGCTCGCCCGGATCTTCTGTCCCCAAGAGATGTCCTGTTTTCCGGGGGAACACCTTACAGTTTATCCGTCTGATGTGGTCATTTAACGACCAGCAGCACGCGGTGGTAATTGAGGATGACTAGGGAAGCTGAGCGTGTGACAGCCTGTTCTCCTGGATGCTCTCCGGTGACAGCGCTCCTTCTGGGGCTTTGTGGCAGCAGGGGGGACCCTGGCCATCCCAGGAGGAGAAGGTCCGCTCTCCTCCCGGCCTGGGGCAGAGCCAGCCAGCAGCCGGCGACCTGGGAAAGGTCCGCACCGCAAATACCTGCCCGTCAGCCAAGAGGAAAAAAAGGCAGCAACATTCCTGTCTCCTGGTAGAGGAGCCCCGCATTTTGGTAAAAGGTTCTGAGATTTATAGGTAAACTCGGACTTCCAGGAGTTGTTCTTTGCTGCCGTCCCACCTGCTGCCGCACCCAGGTGTCTGGGAATCCCTGGCTATTTTTGGTGGATGCTCCTCATCAAACATTCAGTGGTTGTAGGTTTAGTGTCTGCAACGCTTCGGGACTGATTGTACGACAACCTGCTGCCGAAATTCCTTGGGTTTGGGCTCCTGCCGTAATTTTTCTCAGTGCTGGATGCCGCTCTGGGTGTGACTGTTGGCCGTGTGTAACGAGCGTCTCCCGCCCCGCTCTGAGCCCCGGCATTCACTGCACCCCCCGGGCGGTGAAACCCAAGAGCAGGCTGAAATGCCCGGTTGGTTTGTGAGCCCCTGGGCGGCGGCAGCAGCGCCGGGAAGAGACAGCCCCGTTTCAGCCGGGCGCCGCATCCCCGGCCCCTCACACCCGCAGCTCCTCTTGCAGACCCCTCGCTGTGGTTGTAGTTTTGTGGGGTTTTACCCTCTCGGTTAGCGATGGCTGGTTAGTCTTCATGGGCGCTCCCTTATTTCCAAGGCTGCTGCGTCTGTTAAGTACTCTTTAATTAATGCAGTTGGTTACCTATTGTCCTTACTCTTGTCTCTACTTTTTTTTTAATGGACTATCAATTCATGAGAATGCTGGAATACTGAATAATAATGAAAAATGTTGCCGGCATAGTTTCTAACTAATAACAGCTACAACTAATGCAAAAAGTGCAGGTCCACCTTTGGGATGAACGTATTTGTTTTACACGCCGATGTCTTGCGGTGCTTGAGATGCGGCTTTTGGGGGGGGAACCCCAAACCCTGTTTTTGGCAGCTCCTCCAGCCCAGTATCTCCGCTGCCAAGCCGAGTTGAAGACTTGGCGGCCGTGCCGGCGGAGGTGGGATCCAGCGAGGCTTTACCTGCGCAGCCCAGGCCGCGCTGGCACTTGCTCAGCAAAAATGACAAATCCTGACGAACGAGCTCCCTCTGCCCCTGCCCCCTGTCCCCGGGAGCTGCTCCTCTTCCCGCCCTCGGTCGGGGCCGGTCCTTTGCGTCCTGGTGGTGCCACCGCTGCTCAGAGCCAGGCCGAGCTGACACCTCTCCTCCCTCCGGCCTGCGCCCCGCCGTGGTGGCCCTCTGAGGACAACAGAGGACGGGTCTCCTGACGCGCAAGTCACCGGGTGGTAAACGCGTGGAACTCCTCACCTCCTCAGGAACACCTCAGGAACTCCTCTTCATCTCCTCAGGAACACCTCACCTCCTCAGGAACACCTCAGGAACTCCTCCTCACCTCCTCAGGAACTCCTCCCCTCCTCAGGAACACCTCAGGAACTCCCCAGGAACACCTCCTGCAGGCCTTTGCAGGGGACAGGTACGTCCCCTTTTGCGTGGGGCATGTGGCAAGCGGCAGGTGGGGGGGCGGGGGAGGCAGCAGGCACAGCCTAAGGCAGCCTGAGGTACGGCAAAGCCCTTTGCAACCACAGGGGAAGTGATTTTGGTTTGTTTTTCCTTTGCTGTTCGGCTGCTCGGGAAGGTGCATGTCCCCAAGCAGGAACATGGACATAAGCCTGGCCTACAGCTCAGGCAGTACGCTTTTAATTAACTGCACCCGGCTGGTTTAAATTGCCTTCCTCTTCAAGACGTTTTTCTTGGAACTCACAGAATCACAGGGTTGGAAAGGACCTCTGGAGATCATCTAGTCCAACCCCCCTGCCAGAGCAGGGCCACCTTAGAGCAGGTGGCACAGGAACGCGTCCAGGCGGGTTTTGAATGTCTCCAGAGACGGAGACTCCACCACCTCCCTGGGCAGCTTGTTCCAGTGCTCTGCCACCCTCAAGGTAAAGAAGTTCCTCCTCATGTTTAGGTGGAACTTCCTATGCTCAAGTTTGTGCCCATTCCCTCTTGTCCTGTCACTGGGCACCACTGAAAAGAGCCTGGCCCCATCCTCCTGACACCCACCCTTCAAGTATTTATAAGTGTTGATAAGGTCCCCCCTCAGCTGTCTTTTTTCCAGACTAAAGAGACCTAATTGCCTCAGTCTTTCTTCACAGGAGAGGTGTTCCAGTCCCCTAATCATCTTTGTATCCCTTTGCTGCACCCTCTCCAGCAATTCCCTGTCCTTCTTGAGCTGGGGAGCCCAGAACTGGACGCAATACCCCAGTGAAATGTCTTTCAGCATGTCTGCCCTCCGCCCCGATGCGGCCACCTTGACTCTGCCTCCAGCTTCCTGAGGCGCCGCCACGCTCACAGCGGCCGGTGAAACCCTTCCCGGCTCAGTCCCGCTGGCCCTGGCCCCACCAGACCGTTACAGCCACAGGGCGCCCCTCCAGGGGCTCCTGGTCCTTCTGGAGGCCCAGCCTGAAGGAACTGACACCCCTGAGTCCCCCTCTCCCTGGGGCCACCCTCCCCAAGGCCCTTGAGGCTGGAAGCCTCATTTCCAGCCTTACTCCTCAGGGCACAGTGCTCTTCCCGAAGGCCACCTTTGGCCAAGGCAGAACAGCCCCCACCTGAGCAGCACCAGGATAAGACCATCCTTTCCCCCCCCCCCGCGGAGGTCACTGCCCACCCAAACCACCTTCGGACCCCGCAGCATGGCCCCCAGCCCCCCGCCCGGCCCTGCGCTCCCAGGGCGGGCAGGCCACCCCCGCGGCATTCCCGGCGGGCTGTTCTGCTCCCTGCTTCTGCGCCCGCCCTTGCCTCCCCACGCAGCAGAGCACGGACCTCGCCAGGCCCCAGGGGGGCTCGCAGGCCCCAGCACCCACCGCCCTCCCCAGGGCGCGCTTTGCCACCTGCGATGGTGCTGGGGGGAGCCGGGCTCACCCAAACCAAAGAGGACGTAGGAGGGGCCGAGCCCCGGCAGCACCGAGCGGGATGAAATCCAACACGCTGCTGCAGAGAGGCACGAGCGACACCGCTCCGTTCCGAGCTGAACCACCAAGAACCATTCACGAGCAAACACGGACTCCTGCCAGCTTCGTGAAAAGAATTTATTAGAAACTGTTAAGCACTACACAAAACTAGTTTTTAGGGTATTTTTTTTCTCAGTAGACAGCACTCCAGCCTTATGCTACAACCACCGGATCGTGGACTTTGGACAGTCTCCGTGCTCCTAAGATCCATCTTTGGGATGAGACGCTGGAGCAGCGCGTGCAGTGAGGCGGCAGGAGCAGCGCAAGGAAAACCCCTGCGATTTGCGGACGTTCCCAGACAGTAACGCAGTTTCCTGCTACTTTTCCTCGAGGCCGTTTGGAGGGAAGGACTCAGCACCACCCGAGAGGCACCAAGGGGGCTCTGCGGCCCCGTCACCCCGCCTTCAGCGCTAGCGCAGGGTGGGACTTCCAGTACAAAGAGCTTCAATAAATAGAAATACAGTTTCCATACTATTTTGACAAAAACCCGTGACTCCGTGCCTTCCCGGGCAGTCACACCAACACAGCCCTTGCTGCTTTTCAGGAACAACAGGAGAGTCTACGTTAATTAAGGCAACACGTTTCCTTTTTAATTGGACATAGAAATTGTAACCAACTGCATATTTCCTGCCAAGTTCTGAAGTATTTCATTGTAAAAAATAAAGTTACTGATCACACGCGACTCATTCTTCATTACGTTCTGAAATACAGTGGAGCATCACTATAGTCACTGCCCCAAAAATGTGGCAGCAAGTGACAGCTGATCTTCCAGCCAGGAGCGGCAAAACAAGGAATTAACAATGACCCCTTTCCCGGTTTAAATCCTCCATCGGTCCTTCCCACCCAATTTCCACCTCTCCTCTGAAAGGAAAAAAAAAAACCAACCCCAAACCAAACCCACAAAACATTTATCTGTCTCCTGAAAGGAGCTTTATAGCAAGGCTCAACTGTATAAAGATATAAAAAGTCATCAAAAGGCAAGAGGTCAGAGAAGGAAAATGTAATAAAAATAAGTACGCACGGCGTGATAAACCAGGACAGGCCATAGCAATTTGCTACAACATTTGTTTCAAAAAGTGCTAACCCATTTTAGCTTAAAATAGTTCCAGAGTTCATACAAATTGCTACCACACTGTAAAACTGAGTATTTTGGAGAAAAAAAAAAATCTAAAACCTGGCTCCACTGTAGAAAATGTATTAGATCTGTTTCTAATGTACATAGAATTTGTTTTTAGGCACACAAAAACAAATACAGAGAGTCTGTAGGAAGCTGCAGTTCAAACCGAGCGAGGAGCTGCTGCGACGGACACCCCGCCACTCACAGGTTGGGCTCTGGCTGCAGGGGCGCCTGGCCCCTCTCCCACCCTCAGGCTGCGGCAGAAGCTACCTGCAGGGTAAGACACCGCTTTCTGCCAAGAGCGGGTAAACTGGGAACTACTGGCTACTAAGGGAGAATTTCGCGGAGAATTCGATGGGTGCTTTCAGTCCAAGATGGGTTATTCATGCGCTGGGGCCAGGAGCAGAGGCCAGGCTGAGCCAGGGGCGCAGGCTGTTCCCCGGGTCGGGGCTGAGAGTTAGGGAACAGGTTCCCTTTGTATCTCAGGGTACAGCTCCTTCTCCACGCCACTCCGGAAGGATCCTTTCCCTAAGGAATGCGTGGTGATGAGAGCGTTTCAGCAGCTCTCCCTGCTGCTGCCCCAGGGAGGCCGGAGCCTCTGCTCCCCTGCTGCCTGAAAGCGCTGGGGGGGCAGAGAAGCTGCCGCCCCCGCCTTCGGGGGGCCCTGTTCCAAGAGACCCCCCTGCTGCTCCGCACCACAGGCTCCGGTTAACGAAGACAAGCATTACGCCGCTAAGACTGGCACAACTGGTGGTCTCCGGTCAACTGGGAGCCCAGTAACAAATCCCAGCTTCCTTGATTTTACCGGGAGAAGAACGTGGTTTCTGTTCCTGGACGTCCAGCTCTTCCCTGCTCCGTCCCTGCGGGCAGGGCCCAGCTGAGGCTGCCAGCGCCTGGTGGCGGAGGCCTTTCAGCACGTGAAAACTATTCCAAGTCCATCCCGCTGGTCTTGAAACAAATGGAAAAACGTCACAAGGGAAACCAAGCAGCATAATGTTTATTTGGTGTTACAGGAGAGGTGCAGCGCCCGCCGGGCCGGGCACTGCCTTGGACTGTTTAGGATTTTTCTCTTTAAAAATCTAAACAGTTCTTCTGTTCAGACAACTCCGTGTGCTTTTCTTTTTTTTATATACACATTGTGACCCCTGCAGTCAGCCTGTCCAGTTAACGCTAGAAATATCTGTCAAGGCAATACATTATTTTATCTTTGCTATAATTAGGGAGAAATCAAAAGAACAATGACGTTAATCTGACCGATTACGTGTACTGTACATACCTGCTCCAAACCCAACGTACTCAGACAGAAGTTTCTAATTTAATGCACTCTGTTATTCAAGTCAAAACGCTGTACACCTAAGTATCCACACAATCGTACATCCCTAATGATTCTTCTTTACACCTTTATTTATTTATTTATTCTTTTTAGACATCTGTTTTTAAAAAGGAATAAAGAAACTGCCCTGTAGATCTATATTTCTTTAGGAACAAAACATTATATACTACATTGAAAAATAATTTTATCAAAACCCGATTCAAATCACTGTCATGTACAATTTTCAGTTAACGGTTCATGTGGAAATTGCACTTTGCAGGTAGAATAAAATTAAAACCTGAAAACACGTTCTATTTCCTTTCGCAGGAGACCACCTCTTCTGGATTTTTCTTCCGTGAGTGTTTGTATTTGTCTACATACGCTTTCACGAGATTTGCCACTTTTGCAGAATTAACTTCTCCGCTCTTGCTGTGACAAACCTACAATCGTTTTAAAGGGGAAAAAAACCCAAAGTTTGAAACGTTTCTGTTGATCTGCCACTGGTTCACATTGGTTTCTCTCTCTCGGGCAGAATACCTTGGAAAACTCCTTGTACTTCCCCGGCTGCTCCCCAAGTATTTCCCAATTCCCCTTCAATTCTTTCAAACAAAAAGGGAGTTACGTTCCGAGGAGCTGAGAAAGCCCTCGTGGATGGAGAAAGACCAAAGCATTTTTTGCTTTTCCTGCTCCCCCTCCCAGCAACGAGCCGTTCCTCCCACAAGATTCAGAAACCCACCCCCAGCCCCAGCTCAACTGCAACGTTCTGCCTTTCAGAGAAACAGATCGACTTACTTTATCTACAGCTTTCCGCACAATTTCTTTATACTCTTCCTTCGTGATGTCTTTATTTTGGTAGAAAGGCTTAATGGCTAGTTTGACCTCTTGTGCTGCTTTTTCTTGAATTAACAATTTCTGATGGGGAAAAAAACAAACTTGAGTTTTATTTTTCAGCGCCTGCCTATGTATCTTTTCATCAATCGCAAATTAAAGACTCCACAGATCCAAGATCTGCGGAAGACAGGAAAAGCACGCTCCCTGTGCTCACGTCTCGGCTCCTGTGCGAGCTGCCTGGCTTTTGCCAAGAACAGAACACTGCCCCACGGCAACTTTTTATTCATACCAGTGCTGCTTTAAAGACAAGCACATTAAAAAGAGCCCACTCGCTAGTTTATGTCCTACGGCCGCCATGAAAGTATCACGTACACGATGGTATCAAATATATTACAGAAGAGGGGTACTGTTGTAGCTTGCTATTTTTTAGCATCTTTTTTAATTTTATATATAACATTTATATCTATGCCTTTATATAGAAAACCATATAGATATAGACTCTGAACTTTGAACTTGCCTGGTCCTTCTTGGAGCTATCTGCGCTGGCTTCTACCGTTACACTCGCTTTGTTTTCTCCCAATTTTACAGCAGCATTAGAGCTTTTGGTGTGACTTGACGACGTCGCGTTACCCGAGCTTGGTCCCTGAACTGTTCCCACGCTTCCCAGGACTGCTGCGGGAGCAGGCACGGCTGGAGCGCTCATGTTATTATTCACATGAGCAGCATTTGGAACACCCTGTTTTAAAAAGTTATTGGTGGTTAATGCATTGTCCTTCAGTATGACAACTTGCCTTTCTAGAAGCCTGAGCGGCGCTAGAAAGAGCATCGATACTACGTGCTTTGGCTCGTTAGCCAATTTCCACACTGTCCATTATTATGGAAGGCAGGCGCTTTCTATCAGATCAACTTGAAGGAAAAAAGGCAATATAAAGCTTGAAAAGTAAGGTGTCCTCCATGCCAGCCCATGGCTGCTAGATCCTGGCTCTGGTCCCGCTGATAGAGCCGGCAAAGCATCCTGTGAGCAGGCAGGGGGGGCGTTCACCCAAGAGGAAGGGGGCTTAACGGCTCCAGAACCTCTCTGTGCGCCACAGGAGAGCCCAGGAAGCCCTGCTCTGTAAATCAGAGTAACGCTTTGCTTTTTTTCAAAATCGGCACCTAAACATACAGATAAAAAGTTACCTTAAAACACGCCTGCATTCATGCATCCTAACGATGCTGCTGCGAAAACTTTTATTTTCATGTTTGTTATCAGCCTGAACTCGCGTGTGACTTTCAAATGCAAACACACCTACAAGCCTGCTCCGGGCTAGCGGAGAACGGATCTGCTCCTCAAGGAAAAGCCGTTTTCTGTACATTCCCAAACATCACCAAAAGACCACGGGCACTGTTGATGCTTTGGAATTGAGAAATTAAGTAGCTCTCAGACCTCAGAGAGAGGTCATTTTTAGCAAAAGCCAAGAAAACATCCTCCCAACACACCTCTGGCAGGCTACCCTAATAGGTGCTAGGTTTTTGCAGGTAATCACTGGTACTTTTTTCACATCTGCATTTATCCAGACGGAAGATAACGAAACAGGAATTCGAGCTCCTTGGAAAGGACACAGACACGGAGCTGTGATAGTCAGTACGCTAACGCTCGCCAGTGCGCTCTCTTCCTCCTCCTTTCAGGAGAAAGGGCAGGCGGAGCCCCGCAGCATTCACTAACTTGTGGTGTGCCACCACCAAGGACTCCTCCAACAAAAGCTTGAAGCAACAGCAGCAGCAGCTCCCGAGAGCATTCAGGTTCACGGACACCATTCCACAAAAGCAGGTAAAAGCAACAAATACAAGAGGGACTTTACTAACAAACAACTGTACTTTAGAGCAGCACACCATCTTTGTAGGAAGGTATTCATTGCTGCACTAGATACTGTATTTTGGAGAGGCTTGTAGCCTACGTTCTTACATTTTTAGAGGTTAAAGCTACTGAATTTCCAATTGTGGAAATATTTTAATTACAGACAGCAGGCATTAATCAGATCAGCAAGCAATTTGCCAGCATTTTAGTTCCAAGAGCACCTTACTGGTTTACCTTGCAGAGTACTGAAGTATTTCATCTGGCCCGTAACCCCACCCGGTATTTCCCCCAATACGTGACTCCTTTTGCTAAGGGAATGAATATGAATGGGTAACAGCAGCTGAACGGGAAAAGGATGCAGGTAATTTATCAGTTTGCCTCAGATCTTTAGAGAGGATGCATGAAAACAGAGGGTTAGAAATCATTGTTCTAGGACACCACTTTTTCAACCTGGAAGGCGGGGGAAGGCGTTCTAGGTCAGAGCAGGCAGCCTGCAACAGGAGAAAAGCGCAGGCCTCAGTCAATCCCCCAAGAGCCCTTTACACATCACAGATGCAGCGATACATCTCCTCGCAGGGCCGCGCACTCTCCTGGAAGTTGTTCATATTCCTTTCCCTGATATAAAAGTTCTTATTATAAACAGCTGGCTGCAGAAGGAGCCCAGACACACAAAGGTTGCTTTAAGGTACCTTGAGAGGCATAAAAAGATGGTGTGATCTGCCCCAAGCATGGCAGAGTCTTTTTTCGAACTGGAGATATGAAGTGGGAGTTAGGTCTCAAACAGGGCATGCAACAACAGAAGAATCAGAGAGAAAAGAAAGCTTGGCAATTATTAACAGAAAGGCTCAAAAGATTACAGATAGAAAATATGTATGTGTGGGGAAGCCGCGGGGATACTGACAGCTGGAGAATGGAAGTGTGGAACCAATGGGTGCCATGCAGTACTTGGTAACTTTCTGCTGCTGCTACACCCCACGGGATGAGAACTGCAACAAAGAGGTTGGGGCCACTTCCTACACGCTGCTGAGAGGGGATTCAAGCATTTCCTAAAGCTTAAAAATCAGGTTTTGAAGGGGAAAACTTAGTTTTGGAAACGGGGCGCTTCTAAGAAGAAAAAGGTAGTGGACAACATTGATGGAATTTCTCAGCATTCCATTACCAGCTGGAACACCTCGTTGCCACAAACTCCCAGTTACGGTGTTGTGTAGTATTATTTAAAAGCTCTAGCTCCAAAATAATTCATATCCTCACGGATACTTCCTACTTTAAATTTGGTGTGTGGGGGGGGGTGGAAGAAGCCAGGCAAGAGAGAAAGAAACCGGCAGCATAAATTTATCAAGAGACCCTGAACTGGTATTCCTTCCATACTGCTCTTGCCATGGCTTCTGATAAAGCGTACCTGCAGTTGTTTTCCATCCTGCTGGGAAGCAATGTAGCTGACTTGTTGAGATGGTGGGGGTGGAGGTGGAGGCGGAGGTAATCCCTGAGACAGATTAGTGGGAGCAGCTACCTGTATGAGAGGCACTCCGGCAGGGAGATGCATGGGCATTGGAGGGTGGATGCTGAACGGATTTCGTTGCATATTCATCATGGGAGGAGGGACACCCACTGGATACGGAAAGATATTCATAGGTTGGTGCGGCGCGTTCACTTGTGGCATTACATTCATCTGTTGCTGCATCATATTCATTGGTAACTGAGAACCGTCGCTTTGCTGGCTGCCTTGGTCTTTGAGGTTTGGGTCTATCAAAAGAAAAAACAGGCAGTAGATGAAGTAGAAAATTCATACTTTATAAAGTAGAAGGGGAGCCAGGTGTCTAAACTCTTCATGAAGTATGGAGTATCAAAAGGCTTTCTATCATCTGAATGTTTTGAAGATATTGCACATTATTACACTCATCACCAGACACATCACGGAGCCAAACGCTAGTTTCTGAGCTTAGAAAGTTCAGGTTACTATGGAAGCCTGCGTTTTTAATTTCTCTTGTCTCTCCTTGTTCCCACAGCACAGCTAACAAACTATTGCATCACGACGAAAGAGTAATCCTCCCCCAAAGAGTAGGAAGACAACGCAGCTTACCCAGCTTCTGCAGTTGCAGGCGGTCAGTCACACGTTAGCACACACGCAGCGCTCTGCCCCCCTCTGCCCGAGTCACACACACACTGGACCCGTTTCTGCTAACTAGAGAAAGACTCTGNCTTAGGGACATGGTTTAGAAGGGGTTTTTGTCAGGGTAGGTTAATGGTTGGACTTGATGATCTTAAAGGTCCCTTCCAACCTCACCGATTCTATGGTTCTATTTTCAAAGATGTTTGTATTCAGAAAGAGTTGTTCAAAACCCCTGAAAAACACATAAAGCCTAGAAGTAAAAATAATCTCTTGGAGTGGTGATTCTTTAAAAAATTACTATTGTACCCTATTTTCAACAGAAGGTAAAAAGCTGAAGTCTAGACGCAAGCAGCAAACCTTCCAAAAGTCAATAAATTTGTTCTGAGAAACAGCTGATAGGTTATAATTAAAATATCCTTCCCTTAGAATCCCTTTCTTGAGAAACCCTATCACCTAATTCCCAGGGATTGGGATTTAAACCCTTATGCCTCACCCAAAATCACCTTTCTTAAAGATCAAGGGATAACAGAATCACTGAAAGGGACCTATCGAGTCCATCTAGTCCAGCCTCCCCAGCTCAAGCAGGGTCAGCAAAAGCAGGTTGCCCACGACCATTTTGCCCAGGACCACTTTGCTCAGATGCCAACCTAGCCTGATTTATGCAGTTTTGAGAGATCACTGTACTATTCTCAGCTGAATTCACGTTCCAGAAGTGAATACAACAGTGTGATTGGTCCAGAACTATGTGAAATAAACTCTGCAAATCACAAAATACTTTCAATTAAAGGTTTGATAAATTTTGCCTACAGCTGACCAAAGGTTGACAAAGTTGCCTCAAAACTAAGCAGCCACCGATGCAGCTGTCTCTGAAAAGCGCGAGAGAACTGCTGCATATAGGATGAAATTGGATAAAAGTGAAAGACAAAACAAGGATCCAATGGGAAAATGCAAGTGTGGTTGCCTTCAGAACTGCATATTACAGTTTTTAAATGCAATTCACACCCGTCTTTTACTTCAGAGCATTAATAATCTGTGGATGACTTCTGATTCAGAATCAATCTCATCCACAGTCAACTCACTTTCTACTAAAAAGTTTGTTTCCGTCAGGGCAGTTAGTTTTTAGATACAAAATACTCAGAAGTATTAGACTTCTATTGAGGTTTTAGAGGAATTTTAATGCTGGAGTACTGTAAAAGTCCCATTTTTGCATTTATAAATCTCCCCAGATTTTTTTTAAGCATATAAAGAGGAAAGTGCTTATTTTAGGAGCAAGATAAATATCAACATAGTAATTTGTCATGTCTAGAATCTACTGTGAGGGTCTGCACAGGCAAATGCAAACCTCCTTGAAAAAAATTACCCTTTTAAAAGGGTGTGCAGATGCTAAAAGCAACCACGAAGAAGACACGCTTTCTCTTCAACCCAATCGATTTCCCTAAGTAGCACTCTTCAGATGAATAGTCCTTAAATTATGTCTAACTAAGCAAAATCAAAATGCCATCAAAACCCAAGAAATCCCCAAAACGCCACACCTACTAACCTCCACATTGCAAAAAGACTATAGAGTCACCTGAAATCATTGGGAGGAGCTAATCAACTCGAGACAGGTCAGCGTGACTAGGATTTTACTCAGCTACTGCAGCTGTGGCTAAGCTTTTATGTTCCAAAACTATGAATACCTTGTTCAGGTGACTCCTCTTCTTGTCTCATTCCCCATCCAGACTGTGGGCTTGACGAGTTGCGTCCTCTTCTTGAATAATAATTCTGCACATCAGCAGGTAAAGTCTTTCTTACAGCCCAGCTGGATGCAGATGTCCACCCAGATCTGTCAGCAGGTGTATCGAAAGAATAATCTTGTTCGTTCTTACGCTTGTAGGGCTGATGTTCCGGGAACCTTGCAGTTTCATTCCCAGAACCGTTTGAGTTCCCTGAGAGAGGTTTTCTATTTTGCCAATGATTTTCACTCTGGTCTCCATACATGAAACCACCTCTTCCACGCCCACCTCGGCCACGCTGACCTCTCCCTCGATTCGGAATCCAACCTGAACCAAAGTTTTTATTCCAAGAGTGTCCTGAATTATCATGCCTGCCGTCTTCCCAATGTGGTTTCTCTCTCTCTCTGTTCCTGACTTCAGGAACGGAGTTTATTCTTTCCATTACCCAGTCTGGACAATCATTCCTCCGCTTGTCGGAAGAACACTGATCCTCATTGTTTTTTTCCATATTGTCTTTCTCTTTTTTAAGACCTTCATTCTGCTTCTCTTGATCACTTCTTCTGTATCGATCATTTCCTCTGGGACTCCTCCAGCTGTCATTTGCCCATCTCTCTTTCCAGCGAGGTGAATGACTGTCCCTCTCATTCCTAGAGAAGGAAGGACCCTTATTTCTTGTCCTAGATCGTGATCTTGACCTAGATCGTGACCGTGACCTAGACCACCTCCTATTTCTTCTTTCTCTGTCACGATCTCTTCTTTGACTATCTCTATCGCTGCTTCGAGATCTAGACTTTTGCCTCGGAGACGAATCCTTAGTTCTTGACCGCGAAGATGATCTCCTGCTTTCCCTGACAGTTTCCCTTTTGGGAGATCGAGATGGTGTTTTGTTCTCATCTTTGAGTGTGTCTCGCTTTGGAGAACGAGATAAGGATCTTCTTCCTTCCCTCCCAGCTTCCTTCCTGGGTGATCGTGAGCTCCTGTCCCTGGTCACCTCCCTTTTAGGGGATGGCGATTGAGATCTCCTGCCCTCTCTCATAGAAGGAGACCAAGTTGTTGATGGAGAGTGAAACCTAGACCTTCTAGTTCGAGTCTTTTTATCTTTTTTGAGTTCTGACTGGCACTCTCTTTCTTGAGGAACACTTTCATCTTTTTCATCAGCAAGCCCCGAAACTGATGTACAGTTTCCCGCATCACACCGTGAGGAGTTCAATTCTCCTTGCTCTGTACTTTCAGCTGGTGGTGACTGCTCAGTCTGAGGTTCATTCTGGTCGCTGCAAAAGGAGTCACAATCCATCGGTATCATTTCATTGTTATCTTCCCCAAAATGTTTATGTTCAGCATTTACCTGGGGCGACTCTGAAGTTCTACCCTCTTCACTTTCTGGCATGGTGTTCTCTTTTAAGGATTGTTCTGATGTGCTGTCTACAGAAATATTGTGTACTAATGTGTCTGGTTCTTCGTCTTGAACAGTTTTCAAGTTTTGAGTATTTGTACTTGCACAGTCTACTACTGTTTTTTCTTCACCCTGAGAATCATCTATTTCTGTGGCTTCTGGATGCTCATGCAATTCACTTCTGGGGCTCTCTAGTGGCTGATCTTTTCCCAAAGGTTCTGGATATTCCAGCAACTCATTTTCTGGACTAGCTATGGGTTGATCAATTTTTGTCAGAGTTTCTACATTCTCCATCAATTCACTTTGAGGACTACACAACGTCTGATCTACTTTTTCAAAAGCTGCAGGGTCACATACTTCATCTCTGGGACTAACTGCTGTTTCCATTTGTTCAGGAAGATTTTCACAGCTGTCCTGATTCTTATGATCTACACTTTTTTCAGTAACACCTTTTACTTCAAATTCCTGACTTTCGCCCCCTGAAGTTAATACTGGAGGTTCTTGGCCAGATAAACTTGTATCTGCATTGCCTGAAGTATCTTCATCTTTGTCACATTCTCCTGTAGTTTCCTCAATTTCTGCATGTTCACTACAGCTTTCTAATCCATTAGCAGATTCCATTTCCACATTATTTTTCTGTGGAAGGCTTGTGCTATTGCTCTCATCATCTGACTGATGGTCATTGTCTAATGTGAGAACTGCCTCAGCCTCAGCAACGTCATCATCTTCCACCGAATCACTGGATGATTTTTCAGAACGTGCAGAACTTCTCAGTTTCTTTTTAACCACAGGTGTTTGTTGTTTAACTATTCTTTTAGACTTTCGTTTTGGAGGAGCCTTCTGGGATTCTGAAGGAGATTTATTCAGAGACGGGTTACTGCCATCAGAGGCACCACAGGCAGAACTGCTTGACCGAGGTGAGCTCCTAGATTGACCGAGTGTCTCATTTCTGCTGTTTCGTGCAGATCTTCTCCTAGGAGTAGTGTTAACCAATTTCCTTCTAGTTCCTCTAGCGCCAGATGAACCAGAAGCTTGCTTTTTCTCTTCTCCTTCTTGGGTACATGCAACAGCATATCCTTTGCCTAAAGATTCTAAGAAAAGCAGAATACATTAAAGTTTGATAATAATATCCCAAACACAGCTCAGAACATAAAATGACCAGTTTAACAGATATCCTCCAATAATACAATTTAAGATTTAGTGTGAAATGCTACCACAGCCTTTTATTTTTTTTTCAGTGCAGACTTATTCTTTTAAGAACAGAACCAAGCTAACAAAGTGACACATTAGACATCTAAACATATATTTTAGAAGCAGTATTGGCATGGCTACATGGACAGTAATAGCATTTCACAATGAAATCACTATTGAAATTGCTGTTCAAAGACAGTCAGCATTTAAACTGTTAGAAAAGTACAGAATTAACCACACAACATTGCTAGCACATAGCAGTTTGTGACCCTCTAAAACGCAGACCTGTTGGCAGCAAAGCCCCAGTACTACAGAAGCGAAACTCAATACTACAGAAAGTGACATTTTTAAATGGCCATCAGCGGATGATCACGCGGGAAGCAGTTGATCAGAAGCAGCAATGACAGCATACCTCTCTCCAAAACCTAACTTCAGACAAACTCATTCATCAGTTGTAAGACAGACCCTGCACGCTCCATGGCAAACTGGACAAACCCTGCTACAAAGTCCCCAGGGTTCCTGCAGCACCTAACAGACTGAAGAAGGAGTGCAAGTTTCGGCACATCGGAAAATCCTAAAGCTGTAGCACACAGCAGCATGGGAGCTCTCACGTGGATACTGTAGTAATTTATTTCCTGCTATCCACAATCTGACAAAAGCCTCTGTAGGGAAGTCAAGGGTTACATTCACTGCAAAGGGAACAGACTGTACTCCTGATACCTACGAAAGCTTATGAGGGGCAGCTCAGGCATTAACAATTGGTGATAATTAAGTAAATATACTTGAATTTAATAGTCACTTCAAATCTAAATTAATTTCTTGAGACATCTGTTAGTTTGTTTCTTACTTTGTGTAGACTTTAGAAAGCATCAGGAATTAGGTGTTTAAATTAATTCTTATTACAGCTTCATTTTCATAAACAAATAGAAATTTGCTAAGAAAGATTAACTTCTATGGATTTTGCAATCCTTTTATCATATCACACTTAAACTCTTGATTCAAACTCTCTATATAACGTTATCTCCCATGCTTTTACTGCACTAAAATATTTCTTAAATGTACTCTTAAAGATATTACAGAAAAATGAGATATGCAACAGCACAAAATCCTTTTTTTACCACTTACTACTTTGTCAGCAGAATCAAAACCATATCACTGGATCAGAGAATGGCACGGGTTGGAAGGGACCTCTGGAGATCATCTAGTCCAACCCCCCTGCCAGAGCAGGGCCACCTTAGAGCAGGTTGGACAGGAACGCGATCAGGCGGGTTTTGAATATCTCCACAGAAGGAGACTCCACAACTCTATCACTGCCTATTAAATGTAAACTCATCATCTGATAACCTCCGAGCAGTAACTCCGCAAGCACTCACTAGCTTTTAAAAGGCTAGAGCAAAGCACAGGACTATAACCACCTCCTCTGACTTCCCTTGTGAGCACAGTAACTTGGCTGAACATGGAAAATAAAGTACCTAGTTTTGGTTTTTGGATGTTCACTGATCAAGATAATAAAAACCAATAGAATCAATTGTATAGAAGGTACCATGTATTTAAAAGAAAACAAGGTGTGTGGTAAAGAATTTCCATAGGAGTTTTAGGTGACTAGCACTACATGAGGTATCTATTGTAGTAGTCTCCCCACTAATTTTGTTAGGAAGTGGTTAACCATCAGTTATTCAGCCACATGTGGCTGTCTCAGACTAACTACATCTTCAAACCTATTACAACAGCCAGGAAAACAAGTTAGGTATTAAAAATTTGTAATGACATATAACATCTGCAATGATTTGCTTCAACGGGCAAGAAATCACCCTGACATAATAAAACCTCAGAATACAAACGAAATGTGGGAATCCTGACAGAATTAAAAGGCAAGTAATTTTTGTAGCACTTGCAAAGTCTACTTGTGAAACGCAAGCTTCTTTTTAGCATTCCTTACTACTTGTAAAATTTTAACAAACAAGCTTCACAAGCTTTGGACTTGGACCAAGTACAAGGCGTTTCAGTTCACTGAATCTTTATTTTAAAATATTTTAATCACAGAAAGGCACTGCATAATGCCAGCCTAAAACCTAGCAATACCTGTCAATTCACTGACGCATTTTCAGGTCAAATTAGTAACCTGACTGTTTAATGGTAAGAGAATCTAAACCGCTGCAGCATCTACAGGGAAGATTCAGGCAGTATAGTTATGTGACTACCCCTGGTATTTGTACGCCTCCTTGCACAACCCTGGAAGCAACTGTCAACTCTGACTCTGATGCAAAATTGTACGCTTTTGGTGGGACCAAGAGATGTGTGTAAAGAGGGCGTGTAAAAATAAAATAAAAAAAATGCTTTTGCGACCATCTTTCAGGCACAGTTTAGTAAGAATGGCAAGATCCGGTTTGCTTTTTTTGTATTTGTGTATTTTCAGCATTTTCTTCATTTTTCTCCTATTCTCCAGCTTTGCAGAAAGTCTCAGTGTCCCCTCTCATACTTCCTGTAAACTCTTCTCCTTGATTTTTATTATATTCTCCTTTATTTTGCCATGCACCTCTAACAGTATTCAGGTTAGGTTTCTCCTTGCCCTTGTCCTTACCTTTTTTTGTGCATGTCTGTCTTTTCCTCAGCTTCTATATAAAAACCAAATGGGGAATGAACACTCACAGAATAGAAGGTGACCAAAATCCTCAAGGGACATCTTCATATCCAACACACCCTAGTTTCATGAGGAAATTCGAAGACTCTCTGTCTTACTTCCTGCGTGCTTCTTACCAGTAGGAAGTCTTTCAGTCAAACTTTAAGATGACTTAAAACTGTAGTGTCGACATACTACAATGTTTTAAGATTCGATCTTGATGACTCTGTTTCGCTTTGTCCACAACATATGTAATATATTACATTAACATCTGAGCTTTAGTTCAGGTGTGGCAAGAAAATATGAAAGCATACAAAAGTAACTTAAGTGTTTGTTTGCTGTGTCTTGTTAGCTCGCTAATTTCACATTTCAAAATCATACCTTTGAGGAAGCAGAATGCTTACACAATCAAGACAACAAATGATAAGATTTTGTCCTAAATATAAATTTAAAAACAGAAGTATCTGAAAAAAATAATTTCCTTTTCTTTTGCTGTCAAGACTCAAACTCAAAATCTCCTGCCTCTCCCAAAGGATAGCATAAGGGATTTAGTTCCATGTTCTGCCTTGGGAGTTGACAATGCTATCAGTATTTCTAGATCAGTTGGTGATATTATCAGCAGCAGTTACTCACATGTTCTAAATAGTCTAATGTTGAAAAACAAATTGGGAGCTTATTTAAATATTCTTTGTCTTTCTGATGAGAAAAAAAACCACTTTGTTTTGTTTTTTTAAAAATTCTTCTGGTGCATATTAACAAAGAAACCTGACTATGTAAGTAAGAAAGTAAAGAGAAGTCAAGAGCTATGAGCTAGCACTTGCAGTCATTACCACTAGAAGCAGAAAGGGTTAAGCATCAGTTAAACTGCACTGCCAGACATCAGAGGCCTGAGGAAGCAACCTATCATTTTTTATACTGGGGAACGCAGAGATGAAATAAGTACCTTTAACAAGAATGCAGAAAATGAATGAATACAGCATCTTTTTCATGATCTTTCTACTACTTAAGTCTTTCCAGCAATTCACTTACTTCCTCACTATTTTTGTAAGCCAAGAGACCTAAATCTCTCCCATCTCTTTGCCTACTAGTCAAGTAAAAGTACTATAATTCCCAATACAAAGAAGGTATTATCTCTAGCATTAAAAAACAGCACTCCTTTGTTTTCACTTCTTAGAACTTGTGCAGCCTGTTGGAAGAGGAAACTACATTCTTGCTGAGTATGGAGAGAGAGGCTGTTGAAGCAACTGGAGGAAGGTAACTCCTTCCATGTCTTTGTCTTCTGCTAAACTCCTGCCAGACCCTGAGCTTGAGCACCTTTGCAAGCTTTTGCCCTGCCGGGCCTGTAGGCATACTGAAAGAGATCCATGCACCGCATCATTTGCTGACGACTCTTCTTCTCTGTCAGAAAATAATTCATTCCTCACACTGCACAATATACCATTGAAATACGTCAAGCAATTCCTAACGTATCGAAACGTTCCTTGAACAACAGGGAAAGAAGTTGTAACATGAAAGAAAGTGTTGAATTTAGAATTGGAATTAATCTTCAAATGAAGAACAGTTATGCCAGTTTTGGGGTGGCTGTAATTTCCAAAATAAACCAGCTGTTTTCGAGAAAGTACCAAACTGCATCACACCAGGTTTTTTTCCTGCTAGCTGTAACTATATACTCCGCTTTGACTTCCGATTTTAACAATTTACTCCACATGAGCTATAAATAAAACTTACAAAAAAAAAGTTTACCAAAGTTTTCCAAAGGCCTGATATTTGTTGGAAGAATTGTCCCTGCCACTGTAGTAGAAGTGAGAAGAAAGGTCTCAGCTTCAGCTCCGTAAGACATTAAAGGAATTCTGGAAAAGTTAAGGCATTAACATCAGTTATTTTAGCTGTCTGTAGCAAGTTTTGGAAACAATGCACAAACCCAAAACATTAGGCAACCATGACACTTTCAACCTCATCACAGTTGGAGAGAAAGGCAAAGCTGACAGAGAACAAAACTTTCCTTCTCTTACTTAATTTCAGGCTTATATTAAGGCCTAATCTAGTAAAACAGTTTGAACAAGGTATGTTATGTTAAAGCAATATACATTTGGCTTTCTTCAAAGCCAAACATAGAACTGTAACAAAGAGTCCACCCCAGATTAGTAGGCAATACTACTGGAAATAAAATTCCGTACACTGATTTAATATTCAGCAGAACAATGGCCTTTTCTGCAGAAAAATGAGAAATAGTCTACGGAACAATTTCGGAAAAGCTTCTGGTTTTTTCCCCCAAACATACTAAATAAACTTATATTTATTCAGACTGCCTCAGCAAACCTTAGGCAAAACCAGAATTTAGTTATCGATCAATTTGAATTAATCACATTCTAAACTTGAAGTATTATATTAAGATCCTTTGCTCTCTGCATACAAAACACATACCTTTCAACTCTAGCAAGCACAGATGAACAGGACAATTCCAGTTCTTGTCTTTTCTGTCTGATTGCTGCATCGACTTCTGTGAATTCTGTACTGAAATACAGATTTCACACAAAAAAATTACCAAAAGTAACTTTCTACTCTGATGATTTTGTATTTCCATAATTGCTTCTATTGATGATTTTTTTAAAATTTCACTGTATTAGAACTCTCATCAGTCATGATGACACTATGCATGGTTATTGTTTAGAGGGAAAATACAGTCATAGTAAACATAACAGAAGTCCTAAATGAATGAGGCAGACAGAATGGAAAACAGGAGATGAAATGTGTCTTCCGGGGAGTTAAAAAATGGAGAAACTTTGCATCCTTGACAAATACTATTGCACGCATGGGAAAAAGTGGGTTTTTTTTGTTTACAGCAGACAGCTAAAAACATATAGACACAATAATTTTTTTATTAGACCATATTATTGAAACAATGTCTTCTAGACTACTTTTTTTTCTTCCATCTTCTCAACCAAACTATTTTTTTTTTAATTTAAACATACATGTTTAAGTATAAGGCTCCCTAAGCTAAATTACTTCATGTATGTTCAAAGTATTCCTCTTTGGGTCACAGAATAAGAAAAAGATTGTTTCTGATACCAAACAGGGTATTTACTGTTAACTGTCCTGGTTTCAGCTGGGATGGAGTTAACTGTTTTGCTAGCAGCTGATGTAGTGCTGTATTTTGGATTTGGGATGAAAAATACGCACTGATGTTTTTAGTTGCTGCTAAGCATCGAGGCCTTTTCTGCTCCTCACACTGCCCCACCAGTGAGGGTTGGGGGCGCACAAGAACCTGTGAGAGACCACAGCCACGACAGCTGACCCCAACTGATCAAAGGGATATCCCATTCCACATGAGGTCCTGCTCAGTATGTAAAGCTGGGGGAGGAAGAAGGAAGGGGACATGTTTGGAGTGCTAGCCCTTCTCTTCCCAAGTAACCATTATGTGTGATGGAGCCCTGCTTTCCTGGAGGTGGCCGAACGTCTGCTCGACGGTGGGAAGCAGCGAGTGAACGAATTCCTTGTTTTGCTTTGCTTGCATGCACAGCTTTTACTCTACCTATTAAACTGTCTTATCTCCACTCGCAAGTTTTCTCACTTTTACTTTTCCAATTCTTGCCCCAGTCCCAACTGGGGGGACAGTGAGTGAGCAGCTCCCTGGTCCTATTTGTCGACTGGGGTTAAGCCACATTTTTGCTAACTGCTGTTGTAATCACGGGAATAACCTTTTCCTATTCAAGGCTTCAATTTAGCAAGGAGTTTAACTATGAGCTAAAAATAAAACCTAACTCCTATTGGATCAATGAAATTAAAAGCACACAGTATTTTAGCATTTTAATGCTGAACACTTGACAAATTGGGCTGTGCTTTTAACAATACTCATTTAAAAATGATTGTGTTTATCCTGTAACTGCTCTTCATCATAATAAGTCAGTATATACAGAAAGAAGCATAAGGAACTACAGCATCTACAATACAGTAACCCAGCAGTTTATATTAAGCACTAGTATATACTAACCAGTCATTTCTACAGCTAAAAAAGGATTCTTCATTGCTACCACCAGCCGGAAGCGTGCTGAAGAAATTAGTTCTGAAGCACTCATTCCAGCAGGTCTGTCTTCTGGGCTACAAAAAAAATTTATGAATTAAAGACAAACAAAATAAAATAATTAACATGTAACACAAAGTTGCACTGAAATGAAATCATGTCAGTGAGACTTCAGCTCACAAAAAGCAGGCACATAGCAGCTCCAGAGTTATATGCGGAGATTTGCAGTTACAGTGAACAAATTTTCTCTATTCAGTCTAAATTTTCAACACCGAGTCTTTGCAGATAAACTTTCTATTTTATACAGGCTTTCCATGGCAAAATCTTTAATGCTTCATACAGGAATTGTGAATAAATGAGCGTGATCTTTACTATTTCACAATTCCCATTTCTGCTACCTAACGAAGCAGAGTAAGTACAGCGCTAGCACCTGCAGACAGACCCCTTCACAGTACTCCCCTCAGTGTTTGGTTTCAGAGTACTAAGAAAAACCAACGCAAGTAGCCGTGATTCTCCTTTGCCTTCAGGTAGGATTTACAAAATTGAAGATTGACTGGTGTGTCCGTTTACTTAGCCCTCACAGAAAGGCACAATACTCAGAATCCACTTCATATTTCAACAAATATCACTTTCTATTTCAGTTGTTAACACCCAGCCACCCACTGTACACTAGCGTATCACCTTTTGTGTTGTGTGCAGCCAACTCTGCTGCTGTCTACAGGGCTGGCTGCAGGGGAAAAAAAAGACAAACTATGATCCTCCAGACCCGTTTCCCAGACTGACACACTTACCTACACTGACCCATTTTTGCCTTTTACGTCTTTTCACCTAAAGGGTTAATGCCACTTCGAATCTGACTAAAACATTTCTGTTCATTCCTCATGACCAATATTTTAAAATGGGACCTTACAGAGGCATTTTCTTTCAGAATATATTTACTCTGATGAAAAAGAAGCTTCATAATGGGGCATATATAAATATACGTCTCAAGAACGCAGTCATTGTCTGTGTTCCATCAAACCTCTGTCACAGAGAGCTGGTTTTGATGGTAACACTCCTTATTTCATCAATGTTCAAATTTTAAGTTTCTCCTAAAAAGCTGTTGCCTTTAAGTTCTATTTTAAAAATACTATCATTTTGAACATTAACATTTCTCCCTCTGTCTAAAAAAAAGTTATGCAGATGTTCCACAAATACCCTTACGAAGTAGTTGTTAGTAAATCAGTGCTTTGTTTTAAATTCTTTTAAATTTTGAATGTTTATTGGATAATTGAGCCCTGTACCTCCTCCTGAAGTTTTTAATGGCTCTACTTCTGTTTATTCACTTTTTTTGCAACAGGTACCATTTGAGACATTAATGCTATTAAATAGTGCACAATAAATCAGTGAAACTAGACATGAAAGCATACACCAACCCTGAAGTCAAATTAGAGGCTGATCTACCATTAAGCCCTATCCTTCCAGTTCAACACCAATTCAGTGAAAGGTACCTTTAACTTTACATGGTAACAGAACCAAAATTTCTAAATACCTGACTCAGAAGGGGGAAGGCTGGAACTAAAGATATCCCTGAGAACTATGGTGTACAACCACCAAAGAAAAGTGACAACTCAGGCCACCAGCTACTGAAAAGACACACAATATAGTACGTGCCCATAGACAGTCAACAGGCAAAACAGGGACTTTGTTTTTCCTCCAAATTTTTAAACTTCGGGTAAGACAGAATGATGGAGAACACTGACATTTACACTTCAGAATGAAATTTATGGCCTAAAATTACTTCGTGCAGATACGTTTACAGCTATAACTATGATTAAGAAAGCCCTGATCACAAACCTGTGTCCCAGAGACAGGAATTATTTTTGAAAGGATGGAAGGCAGAAATCAAACAACGGAGCCTTTATAGCTCCGTATAAATTTTGCATATTATAAGCCTGTGCTATAGACTAAACTTTGTGAACTAAACAAGAAACCTGGAAACACAAACATTCTTGGGAATAATCTCCCATTAAAAAAACCAACTTGATACAAACTATAATGTCCATGGCCTATTCATGTAACATAGTACTTGTTTGATTACAACTACATATTTTCATGGAAATAATGAAAACCTTCACATCCTTCATATCATGGTAGTTGGCTAACAGCTTCTAGCTCATACCACTTTCTTCTGGTGAAGAAGGATAAAAACAGTTACAGTATCTTATAACGTAACATCCTAATCTAAATGAAAACATTTACCACCACAAAACTACAAAACTAAATTTAATCTGAGAGAGAAACTCATATAACAGCAGTATATTCTAATTACTTCCTTCAAAACAAAAAGAGACAAAATAACAAAGTTTGGATCATATTAAAATTAACAAATAGAAGTTAACCTTAAAAATAAGCAGAAAGGTAGTTTTAAAAATGCTTTCACAAAAGAAATGTTTACAAATGTTTCATTATCAGAACCAACCTTGTTTAACTTCAAAGACAAAGCTTTCTTGTTTTGTTTGTCATACAATATATTACCTGTGTGGAATAAGAAACAAAACTTTTATTTTAACTTCAGCATATTAGTTTTTAATTGTTTGTCAAAATCATTAATGCAATGAGAGGTTAATGAAAATTTATTTCAAGTGTATTGACAATGTGTTTACATACAAACTGAGTAAAATTAAAATGCATACACCTTCACAATAGCTTTTTGTATATCAAGCAGTTTTCACCTCTTCAGATATTTGCTTCGTTTCAAAAGTTATGAACATACTCATAGAAAAATATCTATTAAACAAGCCTCTCAAAATGGTAGCCCCGAAATACATCTAAGTGCTTTTTGTGTCTGAATTCTCACCATAAACCTTCTTGTGAATAAAGGGTAGCCATTAGCTGTGCACTGTCTGATGCAGAAAACTACTTTAGGCTGAAACCAAATCCATTTCACTTGAGACTGAAATTGAAGAGGCAGGCTTTCCAGTAAAATAAGAACAGTACTTTCACATACTGCAATTTCGTTCTCTTAAGTTCCACACTTCCATTCCTTGGTATTTGGTTTTCATATGCAAATGTAAGTAATTAAAAAAAAATTTAAATTGGCTCATCAAGAAAAGCTAGCGTTCCCTAATAAAAACCAGCAATTCTAGCAAACGGAGAACAAATACCAAACTTACTGTATTTTTTCTTCACAACCTTGCTTAATTTTGCAGTTAATGGCCCTCTGTCTGGACATACAGCCCTTCTGCGAGATTAACAAAAGATATTACAAAAGTTATTTCTGGGCATATTTAAGATAACTCTATAAAAATCCAAACAAAATCAGCTCCTATTTTAAGGAATTTTTATTTCGTGCACATAAGCAAGTTCTGACTGCTATTAAAACCTGAACTTGCATCATGTGTATCATCTTCCAAATATTAAAAGCCACAGTGCTTCAAAAAGCTTACAGATGGAAAAAAATAAAAGGCATTTACACAACAAAAGTTAATACCCTGTATTAAATCAGAATGCTTAATTTTCCTTGATTTTACGGCAACATGTAGAAGATGCTATAATCTGCTTGCATAAATACTTTGAAGAATATCAAAGCCTATGGTGATTCAGAACGGTGAGGTGCAAAGATCAATCTTTTCTCATAAGAGCCAGAACAGGTAGTTTGCTTCCACCACTCTGTAGCGTAATCTGCTTCAAATTCAATCTCAAGAACTCTGTATACATCACATGTTCCATTAAACACTGACTTTATCACCATTTAGTGAAATTTGTCGTGTAATCCTGAGCTTCCCCTTATACAACGCAGCAAATGTGACAAGATAAAGCTTCTCAAAGCAGGAATGGTATTTCCACAGGTCTTGCAACATGCAAGAAAGAGGATGTCTGTTTAGATAACCAAAGAAAAAGATTTATATTGTTCAAATATGGTCTAACCATAAAATCTTAATTCAAATTTATAAGAAATTTGTTAGAATTGCTTGAAAAATGCAACTTTCACAGAGCTTAATGCAAGAAATGCATTGCTCCTTACTTCTTGCTTGCTACTGTACGTATTCAAGTGGGAATTACCTCAGCGATAAAAGTAAAGCTAAACTACCACTGCTGAAAAAATATTTATTTTAAAATAAACTTAAAAAAAAATTCCAAGGTGTACATTTTAAAATAGCTGAATGTATATTTTGAATGTTCCAATTAGAATGCTTAAAACTAAGCAGACGACCAACCTCCTAAAACTTCTCATCTTTGCATGGCTATGTTTTCCCTTAGTGCAGGCACACGTTTCCTCTTCTTCCTTCCTCCTCAGCTGTTTTTTAACCTGAACCTGTATTGAAAAATAAAGTCAATCCAATCTAGAATCTCAATACACATGGGCTTTAAATACATTCAAAGACTCTTAAGGTCTACAGAGCTCAAACACAAGGACTCAAAAATATTTCAAATCATTCCTTATTTAATCTCACAGTTTGCAGATCTGAATTATTTTTTCATTTGTTTTTCATGTAATGGAAAAAAACCCACCTTGATATATATATTGGCTATACCAGAGGCGCATATTAATTTCACTAGATCAAATATCACAGAACATTCAGACTGCCACA
>VXBO01000187.1:356672-389807 GCA_013400135.1 Rhinoptilus africanus | reverse complement strand
TGGGCAAGGGCTCTGTAAGAGCTTGAAGGCGAAGCGGGGCCCTGCCGCCTCCTGGGGGGCTGTGGCTGTCTGCGCTCCCGTCTCTTAATTGGCATCATGTGGGGGAGCGGGCGGAGCGGTGACAGCTGCGACAGGCGGGACGCATCCCGGCGGAGCGCTCCGCGCAGCCCAGCGCCGCAGCCCCGGCCGGCGGGAGGGAGGTGTCGGGGGCCGCCGGGGAAGCCCCTGCCCTCGCCCCATCACCGAGCTTCCCAGCCACGAAGGGCTCTGCTTTCCTCGCCCCTGGGCGAAAGGTGGCTCGCTGAATACACGGCAGCACGGCCCCGGCCACCTGCGCTCCGCCGGCGGGTCCGCCGCCGCCTCCCTTCCCGCTGCTTCCCCTGGAACCCGTACAAAGGAGCGGCTGGCGGAGATGCTCTTTGCCGTGTTCGCTGGTGGTGTGTTAGGGTGCTAGGTGGAAGCTAAACTGCTTCAACCCAGCAGCACAAAGAGAGCCTATATATATATAGCCAAAGACAAAAATGTGCAAAGGGTGGAACAGCAGCAACAAAAAGATGTGGAGCTGCAGAGATGTTTGTTGCTTAAAGCCGAGGCAAAGGCTTCTGAGAGTCTGTTCTTCACTAGAGCTAAACTAGGTGAAAGTTAAAATTTCACGTTGTGGGAAGGACCCACCTCCTCTCCCCTGCGAGCCTGGCAGCAGGGCAGGACGGGCCTTCATGGTCAGTGTCCTGGTGTCCTGCTGCTCTTCAGCAGGGTCAGAGTTGGATCATGTGGAAGAATGTGCATGAAGGGCCGATGTAGGCATGTAAAGGAATAACTTTCCCAAAAACTTTCCCCCTAACCTCTTTGTGGAGGAGTGGGTCTTTGCCTTGAAGTGGTTTCATTAAAGAAAATGTCCAATGTTTGTCAAGAAAATACTCAGCATCCCATGTACTGAGACTGTCATTTCCTCTTTCCTTTTATTCTTTTCCCATTTTTAGCTATAAATAGGGCCCTAGCTTTTAAATTTTGGATCTGCCCTGGTTTTTGTTTGGTCCAGCCTCATTTTGAAGAGGAATACCTATTTTAATATCTGGTTCAAGTGCTAAGTACTATCTGTATATTATAGAAATTACACAGTGAAAATATTCATGGGAGTGTTGGGCCAAATCATGCAATCCTTAAACTGGCGAGACTTGTGTAAGACTGCATGCTTGGCCCCAGATAATCTCTTGAAGGACTTAACAGCATGGCACGTAAAAGTTGCTGTGAATAGGCTTTTGAATATTTCAAATGAAGAAGCCTGTATTCTCTCAGATACGTGGATGCTCAGTGCCAAGTACCTTAAATTCATCTTCTGCACTTACAATAGGATGTGACAGTGCTTTTTTGTTCTTTTGAAGCGCTGAGCAGCATGCACCCAAATATTTGAAATGAGGACAGCAATTAAAGTCCACATTTATACTGATGTGAAAGATGCCAGACTTACTAACTTAGCTATAGTATGGTATAATACACACTTAACATGAGATTTGGCCCCAGTTAAAATTGCTTGGTAATATGTATCAGGTAATACGATAGTTTGGTAAAAGCTTTACCGCAAAAGCCTGAGTGAGAAATCTGGAACTATTACGTGCCCAGATATAATGGGAATGTTTAAATTATTTCAGTGGATCGATTGTATTTGAGATACTACAATATACCAGATAAACAGCATGCTACCCCTTTTTATTACTTAAGATTTTTTTCCATAGTTACTAAATATTTCCTCCCAGTATTTTTTATTTGTGCATATGTAGAGAATAATTTAAGATGCCCAGGCCTTAAAATGGGGTTATCAAAACAATAAGACTATGGTGTTTGTAGTACTGAATAATATATAAGGTAATGATCAATAGTCCCTTACAGGGAATACATTTCATCTTTACACTAGCTTGGCTATAAATTTGCCCTATTGGCTTCAGCCTGTGCTGTTAGATTTATGTGATTCATGCCTGTTATTGATTAGTGCACAACTATTTTGCAGGAGATGCCAAATTAATTGTTAAAAAAAATCCATGAAAGTGCTTTTTTATTGTCCACGTGAGGCTCGACACATACTACACTGTTATTTTATTATTTAATGTAAATACAGTTTCCAATAAGCTTTAAAAACAGTTATGTGATGTGCGTAGACATGAAAATTCACCAAATATATTGAAAATGCTACTCTGTGCTTTATTTTGTGGCTCAGAAAGTAGCATAATGCAGCAGCGTGCAAGTGAACGGTGCTGGATTACTCCCGTGAGATCATTACAGTCCTACACGAGTGCTCCCAAAGAGGAAACAATTTCCATTTTTAATACAAGACTTCTAGGTTTATGCAAGGTTTGGCTGGTAGCATCCTCATTGAAGAGGTAAGCACTTTGCAGGGAAGGCTGCCAAAAAACCCCCCAACCCCTCAGAACCAGATGAGCTGATATTTGATACAGATCCTTGCTGTACTGTGCACGTTGATGCTGAACCTGTGAGCTTTGCAGGAGCAGTGCTTCTCTGCAAAACGTTCATATTTCTAGGGCACAAATGTCTGTGTGAGCTTGCTGTTCTGTGCACGGGAAGATGGAATCATTTATACACCATTACTTAGCTTTAAAATATTTTAATTTTCAAATTTGAGATGAGTCAGAAATAATACACCGGAGAAAACCGTTAATATCTAGACAGAAATGTGTGAGACAGTGGACTATACTAATGATTTTCATTTCTTGAGCCTCTGGAAGATCATACTGTGAGTAAATCTTTCCCCATATTCCTGATTCATTGATGCCTGGAAGCAGATCTTCTGGTTCCACGTGTAACATTGTTTTCATCTCACAATTCTGATTCAAGTGTGTTTTTTCAGTATTTATTTTGTGAGAGAAATTTCGTAAGTTCTTTAACACTGCTAACTGTGGCAACCTGAAAACTTGTTGGGTTTTTTTTTTTCTTTGAACACTTGAATATTTTCTTTCAATGTTTGTTGTGCAAATCAGAATATGACTGAGCTTTAGTTTTGTGTTTAGAAATGACAAGGAAGACTGAGAGCAATCTTTTAATTTGGTATGTTAATGCTGTCTGCAATGCATCATTCTAGCAGCGACTTCACTGTTGAAGTATTGTACTTTAAGATATATTCAGTTGTTCCTTATCTTCCTCTAAACAACTCTGAAAATGGAAAAGCACCTTTGAAAATAGTTGCTTGTTGCTCAGGAATCAGTCACATCTGAAAAAAAATATCTTTCAATGGAAACAACATGTACATTGTTTGTTTTTTTCCCTGCATTTTATAGGTATACTGGAATTTATCAGTATAGCAGTGGGCTTGGTCAGCATCCGAGGAGTCGACAGTGGACTCTACCTTGGAATGAATGAGAAAGGGGAACTGTATGGCTCGGTAAGTTCCCACTTGCCTTGGGCAGTCACGATCCTTAACGTTCTGTGGGAAAAATACTTGCTAGCTCCTACAAGCCCCTGTTGCACTGTTTCTGCTTTAAATATCTTGCAGTCTAATTGGAAATAATTGGGTGCTATAATGAATACAGGAGAGGGAAAAGGTGACAAATTCAGGAATCTGTGACAATGCAGATGGAAAATTTAGATACAAGCAATGGAGATTGATGGCCAGAGGCGGTCACTGAAGGATAAAGGATGTACTGTAAGACTTGTAAAGCCTGTCCTGTCAGGAGAGACCCAAAACAAGACAAAGTTGCCGCCTTTTGTGCATGGGCAGAGAGCTTTCTATGAATTGACAAAAGAAAGTAGAGGAGGAGGTAAAGGGTGGCATATGTGAATGAGAAAATGAGAAACAGGAGCAGATAACAGTTATAAAAGGTATAGGAATGAGGGCAAGAGGCTTGGTGGTCTTACCCTGAAAGTTCAGCTGCTGCTCCCTCTGTCACAGCAGAAGCACTGAGTACCGGGCGTGAGGGAGGGGTAAAACTCGGTATTTCAGACGAGGGAGTTAAGCTGGCAAAGCAGCCTACCTGCAGCTGATGGGTGACCGTCCTCAGCAACACGGGCTGTCGTGCAGCAGGGGAGCACGTGTGTGTGTGTGTGATGGGACCCTTTCCTGGGAATACTTCAGACATGTGGCGGACACTGGGGTTCACACCCTGGGTAGATGGCGGGCAGGGTACCTGAGATAGAGCAAGTAACTCCCCATGTAGTAGAAGGCAACCTCTTCTAGCAGTAAAGTATCAACCTCCAAAGGTGACAAGGGCTAGAGAACCAGTGGTATATGAGGAAGAGGATGGCAGGTTAGAAGGGAAAGCAAATGTCTAAAGTGAAGAGAGGCAGTGTATTCACTGCGGTTCATTAGAAGCATGGAGGAGAGGATGGCAGGAGTCAAGCAATGGCGTAAATGTTGCAGAGAGACACTCAAAAAGGAGTTAAAGTGTCAGAGTGTGGCTTTGGGTGTAGCTGAAAATGCCTGTGTCAGAGGGGAGTAGTGGTGACTGGGAAAAGGGTGAGGAGGGAACTGAGTGGGACAACAGTGAGAGTGAAACATAAGAAGATGGTGGTGAGTGGGCAGTGAAAACAGGAGGAGTAAGAGGGAAGTCTGCCTTCCCAATACATGATCCATGGAGGAGTGTGAGGAAGCAAGACCAGGAAGGTTCAGTGGAAGTGTTTTTCTGGGGGAGGTCCAGGTTCACTGAACCCTTTCTAGTAATGTTTTGTGTGAGAGAGGGAAGGTAAAGAAGGGAAGGTGACTGTCTTCTGAGGAAGGAGCAGGCTAGGTGAGGAAGCCAGAGGGTACAGATCGTGACATTGTACGTGGGAGGCAGAAAAAGAGGTGGTAGAATGAGGGGCAAGGCTGAGACGGAGAATACATGGACATGGAGGAGAAGGGGAGATGCAGAGTTGGTGAGAACCAGTGAGTGGGAAAGGCCAAAGGAAAGGGATTTAGCATAAATGGCAATATGAGGAGGAAAAGGTTGGAAGGATGGCGAGGAAGAGAGAAAGGGAATAGATGTAATGACGGATGTAAACAAGTTGCCTATGAGGAGTGAGTAAGTTGTCATAAGTCCCAGTCCTTGTGCAGCTGATGTATGATATACAGAACTGGGGAAGTCGTGAGTACTTTTATGGTTCAGTTAGGCAGCAAAAAGGCAGAAGAACAACAGTAATATGAATCAGTAATGTTGGTAATCATCAGTAAAAGTAATCGTTTAAACAGATAAACACAGTGAATCAGTTACTCTACACTTCAGATATTCAGGAAAAGAAAATGTGGTTATTGATACAGCTTAAATGCATAGGCTTGGGAAAGCAAATGTTACATCACTTTTCTGTGCAATTTATACTTTGTGTTTGCAATATGTTTGACTGTCAGAGTGAATTACTCAAAACATTCTTTGCTGAAGAAATATGCACAAGAAATTCTTTGTAAATTACTAAGCTTGCTGCGTTGATAAAATAGTTGCTCCATGAACAGCAGTTCTAAAGAAGCGTGCTTTCCTGGGGGTTTGTGTCTCACAGACCAAGACGGGGGTCCCCCTGACCTTCTGTCCCTTCAGTAACACAAATTCCCTGGCCTTTTGTGCTTCTTGCATGGAAAAAGAGATGGTGTTAGCTGTCCATGCTCACTGGATTGTCAGTTTGAAGGGATTACATAGCTCACCACTCCCAAATGATTTCTTCTCTTTACCCTGCCTCTGATTAGTCGCAAAACTGATAGGAACTTAATTTTCTTGATGACCTTTGCCTCCTGATTGAAACAGGTTGAAAAGCTAAGGAAGGATGGACGGGCAGGCAGATGGATGTACAGTGTAATTGGATAACCTCTTTTCCCTAAGAAATGACTCTAAAAATATGAAGCCATTCATAATGGAGAACTGGCAATCTATAGGGCCAGAATGCGAAGTTCAGGTTAAAATCTGATGGATGATATGGCTTATTGTCAGCCTCCAGAGATGGCACATACTAAAGAGTGATGGTAATTGAATTACATTACTTCCAATGAAATATAACCTCTAATGGCTACTCAGTGTGATGATGCTTTAAAGCCTTGTCAACACTAGCAATCCTAGTGCCTATATTTCAGCAACTGTCAGCTCTGGTAGAAACACTGAGATAAGCAGGACTCGGAGCAGATTTTTGTGTGGAATTGGCTAGACATTTTTAAGTGACAGTGTTTTGCTTTTGGTCAAAAAAGAGCAATTAATTGAAAATGAAGTTCTCTGTTGGGAACAAATGTCACAGTTTGAACCAGAAGCAAGTCACAGTGCAGCACAGAATTACCTTTCTGGTGAAAGAGAAGATCAGTTTAACTGAAATTAGTTTTGAGGCTGATACATGACAGACTGAGGTTCAAGTTTTCCACCTGAATTAAGCAGGGTGGTCACTGGAGTTGGACTGTTCTGTAGCACCAGGAGGTTGTCCTTGCATTGCCTGTGCTGGGAGGTGGGTCCCTCTGTCTGTTTTCTTCACTAAGCGCTGTGAATAGCATTGTCTTTGTCATGGAGCAGGGACATTTATGAGGCTGCAAATGTGTTTTCTGAGGTGGGAAAACTGTTGCCCATGCACAACTGAATAGCAACCTAAGAAATACCCGGTCCTGCTCTGCATAAGCATTGTGGACCACAGCAGGTCCATTTCTGCAAGCATCAGTACTGCAGCACTGACGGAATAAATGCCCTGTGTCTATGACAGTATCATATTTATATTCAAATTACTGCATGAAAAATACATCAGGTGTGAATCAAATCAGTGACCTAAAAGACTTATATCCTTCTAAATTTGTATTTGAAACATTTGGCACAGGAAGATTTTTCCCAGCATATTTGTGGTGCCACTGGAGATGGGACATATGGTGAAGCAGAGCAGCCAAGATGGGCGATTGCTGCCAATTTTCATGAAAGGCAACGATAAAAGCAGTTTCAGTATATCTTGATCCAGACATGTTCCTCTTGGCCTTCTCAACATGCTGCTCTCCTCCTAGATCAGCTGCCTGACAAACACTCTTCCCAACTTGCCACTGTTACAGGGGGCGGCTCCCACTGCATCTTTGGGTTAAAAAAGCCCAGTGACACTCATGCTGCTCACAGGCAGCAGTGTATAACGTAGGGTGGCTGTTCTGAAGTTCCTCCTCATCGCACAGATTTAGCCAGAGAAAGCTGAAGATACATGTATGTGGTACTGTGGAGAAGCCAGGGGTAGCTGGTGAGTGACAGCAGCTTTCCCTTCCGTCTTGCTCTGTTCCTGCTCTCCCTTTACCTTGCCTTCCCCTTGCAGCCTGCAGCTATGACTCATCATGTTTCACAGCAGCTACTGTGCTTGTCGCTGGAGAGGAGCAAAAATTCCAAACTACAGATAGGTCCCGAAAGGTGTTAAGATGAGACACGAAGACCTTATACCTTCCCGAGCGCCAAACGGCTCTTGCCAACGCTTCTGGCAAGAGTGCTAGCAAATGTGTCTTAGTTGTGCTCCTCAGTGCCATGCTGAGGGAGATCCTTCTGATCAGTCGTACGACCTTCATGCCTTCATGGGCTGTCCCCACCCTCATGCTGCCCTGCATCTCTGCCCTTGGGAATAACAACAATCAGCACCCACATGGCAGGCAGTGACAAGCACCCACACCATGGAGTGCCCATTGTTCCCACCCCAGGCTGTCATCTCAGGCAGTCCAGTGCTACCTTGAGCACAGCAGGACCATGGGACACCCTTACCTCAGCTGCCCTCACCGTGCCAGGCTCTCCTGCAGTAGGAAGATGTGCTATGTTCCACTGCTGGCATCCCTGCCCCACATATCTCCCATGGGCATGGACCTGCCCCACTCCTCCGGCTAGATATAAGAAATAAATCTTTTACAATGAGGGTGGTGAATCACTGGAACAGGTTGTCCAGAGAGGTTGTAGCTACCTCATTCCTGGAAACATTCAAGGCCAGGTCAGATGGGGCTTTCAGCAACCTCAACTAGTTGAATATGTCCAGCTTATTGCAAGGTAGTTGGACTAGATGACCTTTAAATGTCCCTTCTAACCCAAGCCATTCTATGAAATGTTGGTGTCTTCGTTGCTGCTTGTGTCCTTGGCAGGTGACAAAAGGCAGTTCGGGTTGGATGCTCAGAAGAAAAATCAGGAGTTGGAAGATCTGGAGCAGCTACAAGGGGGGCTATGCAGTGGTTGGAGGAAGGCAGGAGGGGACATGGTGGAGCTGTTGGGGAAGGGGGAGAGGGCTAAGAGTGCTCGGAAGGAGAGAGGAGGGTAGAGAGAAGGGCTTTGTGTGCCCAGAGACAGAGCTGAAGAGGCTAGATCTGGAGCTGGGGAGGGAGGCTCCTCGCCTCTGGGTTTCAGACTTACAGGGTGTGTGCAGTAAAGTGAGGTTTAGGACTGCTTATAACAGGGTAATAAATTGCTGTCCTTCAAAAAATTAACTAAAAGGTTGTTTGTCCCAATGTTTTTGGGACACTAAAATTGCCTTTTGCTCCTAAAACTACTGTGGAGAGGTTGGGGGAGGAGGGAGAGAGATAGAGTACTGTCCTTGAAGAAGCGTGTTTTCCCAGTAAGTGTGCAGGGAGATGACGATATGCCTCTTTATTGTCCCAGCAGGGCTGCACCTGCACTGTTTTGTGCTTTTGTTTGGGTCTCCACAGTCCTGCAAGGACTATGCAGCTATAAAGACGAGAGAACAGAAGTTTTTTGAGGAAAAAGGGACATTTTTTGTAGTTTACTGAAAATTGCTTGGTGTAGGTAAGGATTTGTTTTGCTGCGATCTAAAAATATCTTTTATGTTTCCGTGCAAATAAGGGAAGGGAATTGTTCAGCCCTTCAAATGGTGGGTCAAGGTGCACGGAAGCAACTTGAAGAAAAAAAATAGATTGAAGGTGCATGTTGGGAACAGCATTTGGGTCAAATATGTGCTCACTGCAGTTATCTGAGAACAGGATAGCTGAATAGATTACCCTGCAGTATCATTCACACTTTCCTATTAGTGTTCAACACCTCCAATATAAAGGAATTCCATAGGCTTCAGATTATTTAAAAAAAAATAAAAATCAATCTGTATTATCTGCCCATCAGCGTACACGCAGGCATCTGTGGCTGAGGTGAGCCTGGAAACAGGACAGTTGCAGCACAGAACAGTTTCTGGAAGGAGAATTAAATGCAGTTTCTGTGAGTAAAGGCGCAGACTTCTGGGCCGAGAGTGGTCAGATCCCAGGAGGAATAATGGCTCTGGCAGCAGGCTTAACACCCTGCTGTTGTGTGTAAAATAATAGTGTGCCTTCTGCTCAATGGTACAAATGGTGGGGAGGCAGAGGGCAGTTCCTGGGGCAGCTGAGTTATGAGGAGCGGTCAGGCTTTCCACACAAGTCGCATTTCTCAGAAAAACTTCACATTCCCCTGATAAAAAATCCCAATGGTGTCTTTTAGCAGTAACAGCAACTTGCATCTTCCTGAGTAGATCCACTTTCAGCAAAAAAGTCGCAAGAAGCAGGCCTGGAACTAATTTGAAAGGGCAAACTTTGAGATCTGAAGAGAACCAGTTCATAAAGGCGCTCATGGCTCTGAATGTGAAGGAAACGCGAAACTTTGTCAGAGACTGGGAAATCCTGTGGAAATGGTAGACCAGCAAGGGCGAAACCAGCAGGAAGGATTTGTTGTCTAATGGGTTGTGGGTGCTTGGCAGAGGGTTCTGCAGGGTTGCAGAAGAGCACGTGTCTTAGCGGTGTAGAAGCACGGGGATAAAATGGAGATTGCTGCAATGAAGCCGACTGGTGCCCTGAAATGTATACTAAAATACAAGGCAAAAAAGTTTTAAAGCTGTATAAATGAAAAGGGAACAGGAGTGTTTATATAAACACTGTGTATTCAAGTGGGAGTGCAAATGTAATATAGCCTGAATGCGGCTGCACAACGTGCTAACTGGGCAAGCCAGTATTTCTGACAGACTCCGTGGGGTGGTACCATGGGGCTGGGGCGTTCCCTGTCGTGTGATGAACAAAGGGATTGGGGGCAGTTGACACCACTGCTAAAAGAAGCGGCTATTTTCCCTCCAACCATCCATCCCCTCCCTTTTGCTGGCACAAGCGTTTCTGTTGCTGCCCGCTGAATTGAAGCGGGGAACTGGAAAACAATCTGGCCAAGCAGAAGGGCTGTCTTCAGCCACAGTGGTTCTCCTCCAGGTCACTGCACGACGTGGTGCAAAGGTGGGAGCAAGCCCGGGTGAGGGAAGAGTGCTTCTTTCTGAGGCTATGCAGCTGTTTGCCAGCCTCGAGTGTTTGTGGACCTCTGGCCGTGTGGTTTGTGTTTGGCCGGGAGCACGACCTGGGAAGCAGCAGGGCTGCCAGTCTGATCTGGGCTGTGCTTGGGATGTAGGAACACGCTTTTGTATGAAGGAATAGAGGAGGGTCTATAAGTACGTGCAAGATGAGTGTACTGAAGCTGGATGAATAGTTTCAGGCAAGCCTAGCATTTTATTTTTGGCAGGAATTTCTTTTTCTAGAAATGGGAATTATGGTTGTGCTGATCCGCAGGGCTGCGTTAGGGATGACCCAGCAGAAGACAGCATTTGCTGGAGGAGGTAAAATGAGTGTTAGGAGTTGGCTTGTGTGATAGATGGCGAAAGAACTGAAGAGAAGACAGCAATGGGGAGTGTTGAAAAGCATCAGACTGGAGTGAAGCTATTAGTAGAGTTTTTATGGATTGGTCCTTGGGCTGGTTTTATTCTCTGTTTTTATTAGGAACATTAAACATCTTGTCATAAAAAAGGTAGTAGTGTGTTACTGAAATTTGCAGATGTTGCAAAGTTGGGAAGTATTTTCAGCATAGAAAGCTGCCTTGCAGAAGGGATTTGATGATCTAAAGTGCCCAAAAACGTTTACGCGTGGGGCTCATGGAGAGCTCTGTCGGTGCCGCTGCATATGGCACAGGTAGGATCTAGTCCAAACGTAAAATACAGTTACGGTCACTTGTGTTACAGAAGATGAATTGCGACTGGAACAGGTGCAGAAAGGACTTACTAGGATGAACAGAGGTGGAAAATGAAGCATAAATGTCTTTCTGCACAGAAACAGCTTTGTAATTGTGGCCATTTTATTTGTGGAAAGTGTAAGTCTGAGAAAAGCCCTGAAATGTTAGTTACTTGTGAAGATTTATCTACAACCTCATCTGCTTCACCTTTGCTGATAGCCTCTCTCTGAATTTGGATGGGCAGCCTTGGTGAAAGCTGGGAACTGTTAAATGGTGTTCCTTACAGGTACCAGAAACAGCAAACCAGTCAGTAAAATGACAGCAAGGTATGAAGGACTCTGTAGAAAAGAAAGGTCTTTTGAGATGTGGGTACTGCTGTGGGAAGAATTGATAAGATGAATCCATACGCTTAACACAGGTAACGTGGGAGAAAGCTGTGTGAAACTGAAACTACTGTGATTCTTCTTAAACTGAGACTTCAGTCTGTTTTTTAGATCAGAATTTCACACCTGTCACCAAAGAGGAACACGTACTAGTAGTGTCCTGTGGGATAGATACTACACTGTTCCTTATGTCTTTAATTTTCCTCAGAGGACTTCATTCCAGATGTTTACTAGGTCTGTGGATAGTTTTATAAGAGAGAAAACCCTCAGTGATCTCCTTACCTTGGTCTCTGTGATTCGGTGCTGAATCTGGATTCTCACCACATGCCTGGGACAGGAAAATATTAGAATATTTCCTACATAAATTTTATACATATATTGCTAAACTTTGTTAAAGCAAGATCTTACTTGAACCTTTATTTAATGGTTTACTTTATCCTAATTAAAGATGCATGGAATTTTCTGTTCTTAGAACACCGGGAGATCTATCACCTTGCAGAGCCCCCCTTCCAGAAAGGGCAGTCTTGGTTCCCTGCCCCTGCTGCGTGCTTCTGCTTCCTTCCTTGCTCCGACACCAGCACTCATCTGGCCTTTCAGGAGGCTAATTTAGGGATCTAAAGCCATGGAAGAAAACTGGATTTTTTTTTTTTATTTTTTTTTTGGTCAGGTTGCTTCTTTGCCACTTTACTCCCTGAACGGGCTTGTTGCTTGTTTGGGCAAGCACTCAGGGGGGGAGTCGTCTGGAGCGTGGGATGGGAGAGGGGTTGAGTACAGTGCTGCTGGCTGTGGGTGGTTGTCACAGTGGCATTGCTGCATCCTAACCCAAATCCTACCCAGCGAGCAAGCGCGGGGCATGTTCACTTTGGATGTCTTCAGATTCACTTCTTTGCAGCTGTGTAGCTCCCCGGTAGCCGCAGCCCTGACTGTTTCTGGAGCTAGCCGTGTTAACGATACGGAGGTGTGAAAAGGTTCAGCGTCTTCAGTTGATCTGAGAATAGTATGTTGAAGTGACATGCTAAAAGAGCATCATCAGCAGTGACATACTGAGATATGCTTGGGGATTATTCGCTGCATCAGATAAAGATCTGATGTGCTCTGTTTCTGACTCAGGAGCCAGTGGGATGTGAACGTGGCACTCTTTCCCACTTTACCATTCATCATTTTCAAAGACGGAGTAGAAAAAGTCTGCCCTGCGGGGACTTCGTTAGGGATTTTGTCTAGGTTGAGATTTGCTTCGCAGTTTGAATGTGCCCAGGCTGATTTGGTGATGTGCGGTAACACAGTTCATTTGTGTCACATTCAAAAAGCTTAAGAAATAAAGCTTGTTACAGTGCAAATCCATTTTTTCCCTTTTATAAAGCCCTTTGGCTTCTTTTTCATTCCTTTCACAAAGGCAAACCTCTACCGTTATTCTGGTTTGAAGATCAGATTTTATATCTGTGTTCCACAACTGCTGCTGAGGAAAAACTTGGCTCCTAGTGTGGATGCTGCATGCTTTTGAGGTCTGGCCCAGGCCGTGCATGTTTAATCTGCTAAAATTTACACTTTGAATTCCACACCATTATGGAGACACTGTAACTGTGACTCAGGAGAAATTTCTAATATGGTTGAAACGCCATTGACTTTAGTGGAAGCAGGACTGGACCTGCTCCTGTAAAACCACCTATTAATTTTATGGTTGTGTCAGCAGACCCTGATCAAGATAAGAGCTCCACTGTATTCATCATTTTAAAAACCTAAATCTAGACAGGGTTTCTGCCTGTAAGAGTCCGCAATCTAAAGACAGTCTTTTAACATGTAAATGTTTATTACCTTTGAATAGCAAGGGAATTTTTGCCTGCCAACGGCTTCGTTGGGGACGGCATCTAGTGTATAATTTGGACTCAGAACAGAAAAGTTACTGGGGAAGACTTGGGGAAAATCCTTTGAGTCATTTTAGAAAATACCAATGCTGTAAAACTTAACCCAAATCATTGGCTTTGGGTTTTTTTTTCCCCTTTATACTTTAAAAATCTGAATTCTTTGGAAGGTTCGTGTGCAGCTGGTACCTGGTAGACCAACTGCTGGGTCTTTGAGCTCTTCAATCACCAATTCTGTTGAAGTTGTTATTATATATCTATTTTTTTTTCAGGCAGATTGACAACTTCTTTCATCAAAGCTGAAATTAACTGCATGGCTAAAGTTTGACCCATTGAAAGACAGGCTCCACTGATGTGTGTGCGAGGAGTAGGGGGCTCGCAGAGGAGCAGAGCCACCCGACTTCCTCCAGTGTTTTCCAAAGGCTGGGTCAGCTTTGTCACTGCAAACATAAGTCAGGGCAAAGCAGCACCAAAGATATGTGGATTTCCTGACGAATCTTAGGGAAATAATTTTTGTCCTACTCGGAAAGTGAAATTCTAAAAATTGTATGTCTAGATCCATTACTTTATGGTGGGATTGCCTCTAGGAAAAGGAATGGGGGAAATGCCCAAATAGTCATCTCTGGAGAGACCGCTTAAAAGAAGTGCTTGCCGGCAGAGGAGCACTGCTGTCTAAAAGGGCAAATGTAACATCTTCTCTTCAGCAGCAGCTCTTTGAAATGCTGGCCTGCCTTTGTGACTAAAAGAGGTGGGAAATTCAAAGGCCTCATTTTTAAACAACTTAAACTGAATATGCAATGAAGTCCTGCTGGGTAAAGACCTTAGAGCCACCATCATTCCTTTGCTGTACTGCTCGCCAAAGCACTGTGGATTTTAAAATCTCCCTGCCAAATTTATTGGTTTCCAAGACTCCATTGGATGTTTGTCATTTCAGTGAGGAGGACTGGATCTTTGCAAAATGCGATAGCCTGTGATACTTTCTTTGATTGGAGACCCCCATCCAGAATGACAATGTGGTCCATAATGTCCCGGTCCTCTGACCTAGTAACTAGCAGGTAGCTTTACATAAAAGCAATTACAAAATATAGAGGCAGGCTTTTGTTCATCAGTCCTTGACCAAATCATCTTGCTGAAAGAATAGAACATGAAGTACTTTTATAGTGTACATTTTTATCATTACATATGTATTATAATTGTTTGGTCCCCATGGTAAAGTGTTTTATGAAGGGCCCTGAGCATTCTGCTGGTTTTAAGGTGACACCTTGTAGCTGAGGGATAAGGTGCTTCTCTAGTGATGGATAAATCCAGTTTAGGGGGTACTCACAGAGACGAGACTCATGCAGGCTAAGTAAGCTTTATCAGTCACTTTACATTGTCTTTTAGCGCGTGAGTTTAGCTGCTCCTGCAAAAGGCAGCACTTTCTGCTGAAGGAGGACTATCTTTCCTTTAACCCGGCATTCTGTGCTTAGAGAACCACAAACCAAATTAAAGAAAACTAACAAAGCGCTTTGATGCTATGCTCCATCTTGGTTGTATTTAAGGAAAGCATGTTTTATTTAAAAATCTCTATTTGGTTCAAAAAAAAGCTTAACTAGTATTTCAGGCTATAGAGTGTGTGTGTAGCTGTAGGATAACAGCCCTGGTTTGACATATGCGTTGTCTTTTGATAGAAGAGAATGTGTGGAGCGGGGAGCCGAGGTAGGTCAAGTTACAGCTTTCCGTAAATCTGAGCATGCCTGAAATGGTTCTTCTGGTGTCTTAAAATATTTGTTGCCTTTTTATCATTGCAAGCCTGATCCAAGTTCCATTTAAGCTGATGGGAACTTTTCTCCTGTCTTCTTTAAAAATTGGCTCCGGCCCCCGTATCAGATTGCATACCACCTTGCTTTCTGATTCTTGGAAGGGTTCAGCCAAGCGTTATGAATTAGATGCTTAGATAACATTGATGACTGCAGTTCTTGATTGTGCCAGAGAAACCAAAAATAAAATAGAGGTCAGAAGTGTGACTAGTAAATGGCACAGTAAGGGCCCGGTCCTGCTGGCACGGAAGGGAGGGGAACACACCTGCTTCTTGTTTGCTTGGTTTTTAAGAGTTGACTTCATCCCAGTCCTGCTCCGTTGTGGTGTGGAAAAGGAGGCTCTTCAGCTTCCAGAAAAATGGTGCTGTGACAGTGTATGTGGCCGGAGGCCTGTCCCTGTAGCTTTGTCGTGACTTCCAACCGCAGCACGAGCAGACCCTGGGTGTTTAAGTGAAAACGAGTTTTTGTCTAATGCGCTTGGCTGGGCAGATCTAAATCAAACCTTTATGGACATGGCTGCTGGTAGGCAGCCTGTGCTGGCAGATGCGAGCTCAGGCACAGTGGGGTTGCTCTTCCTATAATGATTTCATGTCCAGGGAGGGCATGCTTAAAGCTTGACAGATGCTGCAAACTTGAAATCTCAGAGGAGTGGATATCAGTAAAAGCAAGAGATGTGGATTTGGCAGTGGCAAAAAAAATGGATGGAGGCCTAATTGGCATCTCATCCTCCTGCGGCTCATGTTACAAGATCTCTGTAAACAACCCTGGGATAGCAGTGCTGGATCCCAGTCTGGTGCCGCCAGAGGAGGTCCATGATGGTGTGGAGGGCATGGGAGTGGGAAAAGAGGAGCAAAAGAGGGGCAAAAGGGCGAAGCAATGAAATCCTTGCACTGGCATCCTCTGGGGATTTTATTGTTGATGCTGGAGCCTGCTTGCTTTGTTCAGGAAGCTCTGCTTTTTGGTTGCCTTCATGGGGATGTGGAAGCGCCACTGTGGCTGTATCTGTGTAGCTGTTGTGGCTTTTGGTGATAATGCTACCAAGGGGACCAGGTTCTGCCAGGTCTTGGGAACTTGACAGGCTTTTTGTATGAAAGATAGTAATCTTTAAGCACTCTCATAACTGCTCCATGGCAGCAGTACAGAACAGTCACAGTTGGTTGTTTGGTGTTTTTTTGGCAAGTGGGGATTTATGTATAATAAAAACTTTATACAAATTAATTAGAAGTTTAGGAGGAGAAACCAAGATGAATACTTCATCTCTGTGAAAGTACAAGGAGACCTCAAGTAGGGAAAATGCAATTGCCCAACTGTGTTTTTGCCAGGACAACTTACCTAATTTCCCTCCTCTTATAAAAAGTGCCATGGAATATGAAATGCATGTGAGTGGCAGAGTGGGTGGCAGTGTGGGTGCCTGGCTATTTGCTTGGTCTCTCTTCTGGCCCTGTAGGGTTTCCTGCTGTCTTTCTGCAGTGCTTATGGAGAATCACTGACACAAACACAAAAAATCAGCCAGCTAGTCCTTTTGGCAGACTTCCCCCCCACCTTCTTTTTTTTCCATGTTCTGTCAAATTATTAAACAAAGCCTTCTGAAAAAAAAACCACTGCTCGGAGAAACTCTTCAAAGAAAACTCTGTGACGTTCACCAGGTCAGGTACTGGGTGTACAGGGCTTGCCTCACGCTGCTGTCTAACATGGAAAGGACAATGCCACTGCTCGGGCACTGACACCAGTGTTCGGCTTCTCTTTGTGGCTGGAGGTTGCCCACTCAGCCAGAGACAAACGGGAGATCAGACAACACCACAGTGAATGCTAAACTACACCTTTATTTATGACAACTCTAGATGAGTGTTAATTATTAGCTGAACGTAGTATGTTCTAGAGGCTGTTTGCATTACAGCATGGGAAGGGCAAACTGCGTGTAAAATGTGCGTGTTTGTAGGCAGAACAGCAAAGAAAACCACTTTGGAAGAGAGTAGGGTTTTCTTTCATTGTTTCTCTTCACTACATATGCAGTTTTTGTTAACGTCATGTAGCCATAATGAGTGATTTGCATGAACTTATTTAGGAGACTATATATTTAAACATTATTTTATTAAGACAGGGTGGATTAACACAGTGATAACGTGCAGCAGGTACGTAGGAACTGCTGACTACATCAGATATACTTCTTGTTAATAGCTGTTTGGACTTCAGGAGTAGGTGTTTTCTTGTGAAGCGTCTCTATTGAACCAGTGTAGCAGTTTGCAAAAGGGAAAGCTATACGTGGCGTAGAACAAAATAATTTGCTAGACATGAAATGTATTTGTTGTGATTTTAGGAGTGATGGTCAGGTTACAAAATAAATTGGAGTTTTAGCTCTGTAAGGTTATTTAAAAGAAAAAAAAAAGAATGTTGATGTGTTTTATACAGGACACTACTGTGCTTTCAACTACAAAGCAGCATAAATGTCTTGCCATTCTTTAGAGTCATGAAACCATCCTCTGGGCAGTGCACCTGTAATTTGCCTGTTTCCTCTTATTTCCAATTAGCTGCTTCACAGGGATCTCTGTTTTTAAACAAGCTAGCAAATCTTTTGTTGTGATGGCTGTAACTATCTACTTTATTAATTTACAGTCTCAGTTTTAAGTGGCCTGCCTGGAAATAGGATAACATAATTATTTTTCTCCGTGGTTAAATGGTGGAGAATGTAGGAAGGGGATTTTAGGTTTGCTAACACTGACCAGGAATTAGCAGACTTCTGATCTAAATCTGCCTTGGCTTTTCCACCTTTGTGGTATGTGCGTCTTTGCATAGCTCAATTACTTGTAAAGATAAATAACGGGTTAAAAAACCCAACAGGTAATACGAGGAAATGTAGTAAAATGAGAATCAATCACTTTGTAGTGGAATGCTCCGTGAGCAGTCGTCACAGAAAACACGCGGTATGCGGTGCAACATCTAATTTATATAACTTTGAGGTCACCTCCTTATTTGGCCCCTGAATTAAATGATTTGGTTAAGGCAGGCAGCCTCCCCTTTCAAAGGAATGCAGGTTACTTTCCACAGCAGTTTCATTTTGGTATGTTTGGTATTTGTGTTGGCCATCAACAAAGATGTATAGTGATGTGAAGTATGGTGCAAGGAAATATTGGCACTGCAAAAATGATAGAGAAGTCAGTTGGTAGGATAAAAGTATGCAAAAATGGCTATATTCTAGGGCTATATCTTGCTTTTCTATTGTGTGTACAGGGACTTTCTAAAAAAGAAGGGGAAATGTAAGCCACTCAGGATCAGGAAACACCATCTCATTCCTATACTGGGAGAGTTAGCTTTCAGCAAGACTTTCCCATCCTGAGCTGGTGAGGCAATGAGGTGCTTGTTGGCAGGATGGACCAGTCTCACCCCAGAAAATTATGCTCATTTCTGGCTTGAACAAAGGCACGTGTGCTCAAAACATGAGTGTAAGCTGGTGTTAAGCAGTGTTGTGGTAGTACGTGGTTTAGTGGTGGACTTGTCAGTGTTAGGTTAATGGTTGGACTCTGATCTTACAAGTCTTTTTCAACCTAAAAGATTCTGTGATTCTACATAGATGACTATCCTGGTGGATATTGTTTTCTGTCCATCGTGGTACTAGATGAGCCACTGTTGTAAGGATCTCCCAGGGCATGGGAAGAAGGATATGCTGGGATTTTGGTCCCCACATTATTTACAGGACCTGATCCAAGGTCACCGACACCGATTTACAGCGGGAGTCTCTGTCTACAACCAGAATTTCTAGGTGTCCTAGAAGGAAACAGTTTGATGAATTTATAAAGAAATTATTTAACTTGTCTGAAAGTTGGATTGTTAGTGCCCCTACAGATCTGAACCTGCATCCCGATTGCTCTGTCAAGTTCATGTTGAAGTATTTGCCTGCTGTTTATACATGAATTTCTGAGAATTTTGCTGAAGGATGAAATAGACGTGGCTGTGTTTAAGAGGATGAAAAGTAAAAACAGGATAAGCTTTTAAAATAAAGATTGAATTTGTAAGCTTGAAATCCATTGAACTCATCTGGAGCACAGTACAATGCACACCCCCTTATTCAGGTCTGCTAGTTAAGGGTACCACAGCACTGTCATGATCCATCAAACCTGCCGGATAAAGAGAGGCTATTTTAAAATTTCTCCTTCAGGGCACGGGGAAGTACTGCTCTTGCAAAGATAGAAATTTATGATGATGCTAAAAAAAATGCAGATGAAGTGAATAATTAATGAACTCAAGACAGGACTGAAATATCTTCCTAAAATGTTGCTATCTTTAGCAGGGAGTGCTTCTGCAGTGCTTGTCATGTGATCCTGTTGCCTTCTGAGAGCAGGAAAACAATTTGAATTAGTTTCTCTTTCCCCATGGACCTATAGGCCTGGCATATAATACCCCTTAGCATCTGCTTCTGCCTTAAAGCAAACAAAGTGATTTTAAACCTCATGCAAAATAAAAAACTAATGAAAGATGTACTTAAAGATAATCTTGATAGCAGCTGAATAGTTTTTATAATAGTTTGCACTCTGAGGCTGTACAAGGGGGCTACGGCAATGTGCATAACTTTTGGCTGCTGCTGGTGTCCAGTAACATCCATTGCTGCTGCAGTTTCTAGCTGCCAAAGGACATAAAGGTGATTATCAATAGGAGGTTGCAGGATCTGGCCCATAGGTAAGGATTTAATGTAAACAGATTTGTGCTTCTTTTCCCTGTAGCCAGTATGGAGTGTTGCTGTGTTTGAGCCTCTTCGCACATTAAAAATGTGGTAATCATAAACTCTTCTAAATAAATTGTTACATACATATATACAGCCATACATACGTGCTCGTGTTTCTGCATGCACGGCTCTGCTGGCCCCACAGAGATGGAAGTCTCCTAGTCAAACCGCAGGAGAGGGTGTGAGAGATGGGGCAGCCCTCTTCTCCTCCACCACAGGCTCCTCCTGCCACTTTGCAAGCTGCAACCCCCTGGGTCCACAAAGGGACATGGCCGCTGCCACAGTCAATACCCAAATGTTCAACATCCCAAACCTGGTCCTGTCGGGGATTTCTCCTTCTTGAGGGGTGATGAGGTTCCCAGTGCCCATCAAAAGGAAAGTTAGGAGCTGCTTACTTGATGCCTTTCTTGCCTACTGGAGTTGGCAGAGGCTGAATGTAGAAGAAACCTCTAAATGCCAAACCTTCAGGCAGTGAGGAAGACCCTGGCTTTGCAGCCCAGTACCCAGTTCGTAGGGGTGCAGAGGGGTGCTGGCTTGCTCTCCTCACTTGCACAAGGGTTGCTCTCCTCACGTGGGATGGTCCCTGTGTGACTCCTGTAAAATGCGTAAGGCTCCATGGACCTGGCTGGGACCCTGGTCGCCAGCCCTGTCCGGCTGCAGAGCCCTGGGAGCAGCGTGCTTGCCATGCAAAGCAGCAGCAAAACATCTGGGTTGAAGCATGTTGCTTTGGGAAAGGGCCGTGAGCCGAGTCCTGAGCAGCAGAGTTGGCCCCAACAGCACCTGCAGCCCCAGGGCAAGGTGCAAGCTTTGGCGATGGTGGGTTTGGGGAAGCTCCTGGATTAAGCCATGGATGGTGGCTTCTTGGGACCACTGGAGCTTGAGCTGTGGCTCCTTAGTTGTGTTCAGGCACATATTTATGACTTAGGTGCTGTAAATGCTTTGCTGCATTTGGGGCTTGGTCTCTGCTTTCCTGTCTCTGTGTATCTATCTAAAAGGACTTTTAAAAGATTTTATGTCTGTAAAACACACGTGCAGAAGTCTGCATTGTGTAGAGCTTTGTAATAATTAGAAAATGATCCTCACCTAGAAGCTGAGTTTGGTTAATAGGAGTGCTATTCAAGTGAGAACTCTTGTTACAAAAAAATGTAGTAAATTATCATTATAAATTTTTTTGCGTCAGCTGAAAAGACTATTTCCAGGCTTATTTTTCACAGCTTTCCATCAGCTCTTCCATGCTCGAGCTCACTGCCTTTTTTCCAGTCTTCTTGCTCAGTCATTTGTGTGACTCCTTCCTGAAACGAATCTGATTATAAGGTGTCTACTTTTTAAAAAGACGGCAAATACCATCTATTTAGACCAAACGGATGCAGAGGAGTACAGACAGACTGAATGAGTGGGTGAACTGGAAGGAGTGGGAGTCTGTGGCAGGAGGATCTGATGAATTGTTGATGTGTTTAGTGTCTTTAGACTAAAAGAAGGAAGATTTAGGCTAGATATAAGGAAGAAATTTTTTACAATGAGGGTGTGGTGAAACACTGGCACAGGTTGCCCAGAGAGGTGGTAGATGCCCCATTCCTGTAAACATTCAAGGTCAGGTTAGACGGGGCTCTGAGCAACCTGATCTCGTTGAAGGTGTCCCTGCTTATTGCAGGGGGTCCTCTCAGTAGGACAAGACACAGGAACAGCCCGAGTAGATCAGGCCTGGAGGAGTTTCCTTGCCTAACCTTCATCTCAGCATGTTGGGTTTGTGTTCCTCTTTGAAGCTGTCTTGGATTGTGGTTCTGTGATACAAATAATTAACCAAACCAAGGGTAGTAAATTGTATCTTTTTAAATTAGTGAAATGCATCGAGTTCTCCATTCAATGAAAGGTCATAGAGATTTTAAGGCCCTAAATTGCATTACAGCCCTGCAAACCAGTTCTAGTTTTCTTTATTTATGTCTGTTGGTTTGAGTTAGAATATCTTGTGAGCTGCTTGGGAATGATCAGAAATTAAAATACCTGTTTTCAGTTTTAGAATCATAGGATGGTTTGCGTTGGAAGGGACCTCAAAGATTCTAGACCTCTAGTTCCAGCCCCTCTAATATGGGCAGGGACATCTTCTGCTTCCAGGTTGCCCAAAGGCCCATTGCTGTTTTGATTTGGGCAACAAGGGTTTTGGATAATCATTTTGGCTTCACATAGAGTTATCCACCCTTGTGACTGATTAGTGAAATACCCAGCAATACATTTACTTAGCTAAAACTGGGAATATTGCAGTGGTTCATTTTGCTTACTGAGAAAGGAGGTACTGATTTCAACCCGTGAAAATAATAATTCTTCAAAAAATATTTTAAACGATGTATTATATATAATACACTATAAATTATAAAATATTTTAAAAATTATTTTTGTGTCTATCTATCTTCTTACTGCTTTTTTCTTTTCTTTCCATAGGAAAAATTAACACAGGAGTGTGTATTCAGAGAGCAATTTGAAGAAAACTGGTATAACACATATTCATCAAATCTATATAAACACGTGGACACTGGAAGACGATACTACGTTGCGTTAAATAAAGATGGGACTCCAAGAGAAGGGACTAGGACTAAACGGCATCAAAAATTTACACATTTTTTACCTAGACCAGTGGACCCTGAGAAAGTACCGGAACTATATAAGGATATTTTAAGCCAAAGTTGACAAAGACAATTCCTTCACTTGAGCCCTTAAAAAGTAACCACTATAAAGGTTTCATGCGGTGGGTTCTTATTGATTAGCTGTGTCATCACATCAGCTCCACTGTTGCCAAACTTTGTCGCATGCATAATGTATGATGGAGGCTTGGATGGAACATGCTGATTTTGTTCTGCACTTAAAGGTTTGTCCTCCTGGAGGAGAGCCTATGCCCACTCGCTTGATTTAGTACGAGAGGGAGCGCGAGAGAGTGAGTGCGAGAGAGAGAGAGAGAAAGGGAGAGGATGAATGGGAGTGAGAGCGCGAGAGAGAGGAGCCAAGAGGAGGAGGAGGAGGAAGGCCTGATGCATGCTGGGGAATAGACACGCTTTTAAATTTTTGATCAGTTGTACTTCGTCATATATCAGCATAGCTGCCATACGTTGATTCATCAGGATTTTTGGCTGGTGGCCTGCTCAAGTGTACGCTGCATTTACAAAGGCATGGAGGGTGCAGTCTTACTTAAACAAGAGACTTTTCAGTTAATCACTCTCTGGGTCTCGCCCCACTGAGTTTAAAGCAAAGACCTCTTAGTAAAAAAATAAAAATAAAAAGTTAAATTTATTTATAGAAATTCCAAAGGCAACATTTTATTTATTTTATATATTTATTTATTATATAGAGTTTATTTTTAATGAAATATGTACAGGCCAGATAGGCATTTTGGAAGCTTTAGGCTCTGTAAGCATTAAAATGGCAAAGGCCACTATGAACCTGTGGTAAATTCATGCAAGTAAATATAAAGGTGCATGGATAAAAAAAAAACCAACACAACAAACAATAAAAAGGTAATAATAATAAATTCTAGTGACCCTCATGTACTTAAAAGCGACAATCTCTTTTGTGCCCGTTTCATTGTACAAGTATGCACACCACTCATGACACTGAGTCCTCACTCTTCTGACTGCTTGTTTCATAGCTTACCCCCCAGAGGATTAAAGAGAAAACTGGGTCTTCAACTTTTTTTTCTGTGTCTGTAATATTTCCTCTCTGATAAAGTGACTTCTTACATTGTTGTAAACTTCACAGCTGTGGAAAATATAGGGGTTGGAATATATTCTACTTGTTAAAACCTATTGCAGACTATACCAAAGCTAAATGATAAATATGCTTTTTTTTTTTCTTCTAAAGCAGAATGCCAGAAACAACATAAGTAATATCAACAATTGTACTAATTTTACGATTCCACAAATAGCACATAATGGTTTCAGAGGGCAAGAACCAGGTTAACAGGATCACTCTTGTAAACATGTTTATTTGTGCACTTGACTATCTACTATGAAAATATACAAGTTCCATAGGGGTCATTGTAACATCTTTTATGGAAAATTGCTTTCAGTGTGAACTGTCATAATACATGATATTAGCACCCTTCCTAAAGTAAAACTTGCAAAATGAAACTAATAAATCTCTATCAATAATGACAATGAGGGGGACAGTATTAGANGAGGAGGAGGAGGAGGAAGGCCTGATGCATGCTGGGGAATAGACACGCTTTTAAATTTTTGATCAGTTGTACTTCGTCATATATCAGCATAGCTGCCATACGTTGATTCATCAGGATTTTTGGCTGGTGGCCTGCTCAAGTGTACGCTGCATTTACAAAGGCATGGAGGGTGCAGTCTTACTTAAACAAGAGACTTTTCAGTTAATCACTCTCTGGGTCTCGCCCCACTGAGTTTAAAGCAAAGACCTCTTAGTAAAAAAATAAAAATAAAAAGTTAAATTTATTTATAGAAATTCCAAAGGCAACATTTTATTTATTTTATATATTTATTTATTATATAGAGTTTATTTTTAATGAAATATGTACAGGCCAGATAGGCATTTTGGAAGCTTTAGGCTCTGTAAGCATTAAAATGGCAAAGGCCACTATGAACCTGTGGTAAATTCATGCAAGTAAATATAAAGGTGCATGGATAAAAAAAAAACCAACACAACAAACAATAAAAAGGTAATAATAATAAATTCTAGTGACCCTCATGTACTTAAAAGCGACAATCTCTTTTGTGCCCGTTTCATTGTACAAGTATGCACACCACTCATGACACTGAGTCCTCACTCTTCTGACTGCTTGTTTCATAGCTTACCCCCCAGAGGATTAAAGAGAAAACTGGGTCTTCAACTTTTTTTTCTGTGTCTGTAATATTTCCTCTCTGATAAAGTGACTTCTTACATTGTTGTAAACTTCACAGCTGTGGAAAATATAGGGGTTGGAATATATTCTACTTGTTAAAACCTATTGCAGACTATACCAAAGCTAAATGATAAATATGCTTTTTTTTTTTCTTCTAAAGCAGAATGCCAGAAACAACATAAGTAATATCAACAATTGTACTAATTTTACGATTCCACAAATAGCACATAATGGTTTCAGAGGGCAAGAACCAGGTTAACAGGATCACTCTTGTAAACATGTTTATTTGTGCACTTGACTATCTACTATGAAAATATACAAGTTCCATAGGGGTCATTGTAACATCTTTTATGGAAAATTGCTTTCAGTGTGAACTGTCATAATACATGATATTAGCACCCTTCCTAAAGTAAAACTTGCAAAATGAAACTAATAAATCTCTATCAATAATGACAATGAGGGGGACAGTATTAGACTTGTTTTTTTTTTTTTTCCCTAAAATAACATTCAAGTATTCATGAACTGTAAGTGAGCTGACAGTAATGTAATATTTAAGGAATTGAATTAATAATCCTAAGGAATTTTATGTTAAGCACACAAACATGTTGATTAGCAGTTACCGTTGGGGAATTAACCCTTAGAAAGAGGCCTTTTTCCCCAGTACCCTGAAGGAAAAAAAGAAAAAGAGAAAAATCATGTAAGGTCTGTATGACAAATGCATTTTGTAGTTGTTTTGTCCCTTAGGATTTGAATTGGGTGCCATTGAGAATAACTTTTGCCACTGGATGTGTGGGGAGCGTGGCTGGTCCTGACTCCCCCGGCTGTCCCCGCAGGCAGGGAGGCTCAGCGCCGACAGACTTCGGAGGAGCTATACATAAAAGTTTGTTGCCCTTTCATAGTTAAGTAATCTTTGCTCTAAGGCACTCTTGTCCATGTGATATATATTATTTGAAATGTAATTCTGTTCCAGAATAACCTCTGGCTTGGTGTCCTGAACAAACGTGACCTTTCTGTACTCGAGTGGGTAGGAGGGGCCACGTCTCAACCGACGATATCAGTAATCTTAAATAAAATGTGACATTTTATTAAAATTGTTTATGGATGATAAAGATACGTAAATTATATTAGTTGAGTTGTAGGATACAGCGAGCCATGCTTGTCTAGGGACTGTTATTGCCTGGGAATTTACAGCCTTCGACTGCAGCCCATGAGTTTGTTTTTAACCCTTTGGAGCTCCTGAGACCTGCAGGCGGTTTGGCTGCTGCAGGTCAATCGGGTGCCGAACCATCTGTCTGGGTGGGACAAAGCCGTGCTAGACCACAGGAGAAGAAAGCGAGCTTCTGGGGAGGACTAGGGTTCATCGCTCAGTGTTAAACAGACCAATCCCACCGCAAAGGAAGGGAGTTTGCAACCCTGCTTTATTTTTTTTTTTTTTTCAGTAAATCTGACATACACCGGGAAATTAACCACAAAGGTTAAAAATACTATGAGTTGAGGCCACAATACTTAGGCCACGGTTTGAGTCTTTATGTTGAATCGACTTGGATTTTTAGTCATAGGCAAATCATTACTACTAGTTAATGTGTTTTATTTAATTTATTTTTTTTGTATTTTTCTAAAGAAAGGATTAAACCCAAGAAAAATGTTATGAGTTTATGGCAGTCCATATAAATAAACTGTAACCGATTTACTCAAATAGCCCATAATGGTGTGTAAATACTGACTTTATGTAAATATAGAAACGTGTAATTTAACATAGGCATTATTGCGAGACTGGATGGTCCAGGAGCTGGCAGTTTGCCACTCCCTGCAGGTTCACTGGGTCAAATTCAGCCTGTTTTGGGTAGCAAACAACAGATTCTGTTCAGTTACCTGTGTAAAATGAGTTATTTCTGTTTGTTTTCTGGTGGGGGATGGGCAAAGCCATCATCACTTGAGTGCTGCTTAGCTCCTTTGCCAAGGCATGAAGGGGTACGGATGCCATCCCGCTCCTTATGTGATCCTGCTAAAACAGGGCTGGAGAGAGCTGACGCGGCAGAGCCGGGAGGCTTGCAGTGCCGTTCCTCCCGTGCTGTGGACAAACAGAAGTCTTCATTTTCTAGTGCTGTCCATCTGGCACCTTTCTTGAGCACTAAAATTCACTTGAAGAAAGATCTGAGGGAAAAACAAAAGAACAATTGATGTTATTTACTTGATATTCTGTAATGGTGTGTAAATACATACAGAATTCTGTAATTTGTATAAATACATTGCTATAGAATTTTGAAAATTGGTATTATTTGCTTGATGTCCCTTCAGAGCATTTTCTTATAACCATGCACACGTGTAATAATGGGATTGCAAAAAGATATATTTCTCATTCCTAGAAAGGGTGTGAGAAAATTACAGGAAGACCAGAACCATCAATATTTTCTTTTTGCTAAATTGGAAAAAAGTGGGTGGGTATCTTTTTGGCAAGAATTGCATTAGCGTTTCACCTGAAGCAGATCTTGTCTGGGCAAGCAGCATGGGCAAAAAGGTGATGGAGATCCAGAGCTGGTTTTGAGCGGCATCTGGTAATGTGTCAAGCAGCGCTCCCAAACTTCGGTGAGATGCATGAAACCTGGCAAAGCGGAGCAGTGCAGACAGTGGAAAGAGAAAAATCAGAGGAAAAATTGTCTTAAATTGTTACCAATCAGTGCAGAACTTAAACTGCCTGCCTGCCAGCTGGAAGGAAAAAAAGATGCCTTTCATAAATGGCTGGGTGTAACGTGGAGGCTGAAGATGGGAATCTCTGGTGTAAAAAGTCAAGCATTGCTATTGTCCCCCTGGAAAAACAGAAGTGTGTGTTAAATAAATGTACAAATAAGAGGAAGTTGAAGAGACTGCTTCCAAGGCAGTCTCTAAGTTTCTTTGGAGACAGAATATGGCAGGAGGTAACAGAAGATGCATCTGTAGCATGTCTTTCAGCCTCCCTTGCATAAGCTTTGTAGCTTATTCTCTGCTCTGCATACTCTTGTATAAAGTAAAAAAAGTGAATATAAGGTCCATCTCTGTTACCCATGGTTATAGGAGTAGAAATAGATGGGCTGTGAGCCACGCTGAATGGCTTTTTGTGTGAACTCCTATCCCAGATAGTGAATTCTCACAGGGTCCCTGAGAGGTACATTAGCAAACATGGAGACGGGGATATGGCCAAACTCCTTACAACTGCTGTTTCTTTTGCAGAGATGAGAGGTTTGGGATTGTTTGAAATTTTGATGAAATCTTTGAGACTCAGCCCTTGCTCATGTAGCTGTGTATGTACAGGCAGGTAGGTAATCTAGGGGAAGAAGTAACCAACAATGTTGTCCGCAATATTTTTTTCCACACGGTACATCATTTACTTATCTGAGAATAGAAACCAGAAAATTTCTGTTTTCCAGACTTTTATCTCTGTTCTTAAGCTGTTAGAGCTCTCAACGGGTTGCTCACAGGTCAGTTCTTGCTGTTATCTTTCACCTTACCATAACACTACAGGTTGGTTTTGCCATCTGGCCCCTAAATAAATACCAGTAGTGTAACCTCATCTCCTTTTGTCAGGAAGCTGGAACAGCCTGCCCTAGGGTTTGTTGTGGAACAGTTTGGCATTGTGAAGTGAGCAGGGCATGGCTAATTACCATCTTAAATTTAGGATTTATAAAATTTATCCATCAAGGATAAGAAAGACAATTAGTGATTAACAATGCACCTGTTGCGCAAGGTGTCTTGTCAGCTCAGTTGCATGAAGTTTGAAAGCTGAAAATGTTTCTTGATGTTTAGGAAATTTAAAATGGGAATAATAATCAAGTCCCACCTGCAAAGGAGTTTGTAAAACCCAGTCTTGTTGCCTTTTTTTCCCTAGTGGTTATATATCTTTAAATAGCTTGTATGCATTTCCTTCTACCTGATGATATTGGAAAAAACTCTTTTGTTTTTCATTCATTATTTCTGAAGTCCAGCTGCCTTTGTATAATTTTTCAGAGTTATTCTGGTCTGAACCCCGGGGCAGAAAAGTTGCCATGTGATCCTGGGTTAGGACAGAGGATCACACGCGTTACAAAAACGCTGCTCTTGTGCCCAGAGTAGCTGGTATAGTCCATAGGATGACCTTGTCTTATTGTAGCTACCACAGGGAGGCCTACAACTTTATTTGTGCCTTAATACATTGTACATTGTTGTTATCATAGGAGAGATATTTTCAAATTATTCTCAAGTCATGCTGGCTTTATTAAACCCACATCTGCCTCTTGAATGCACGCTCACAAATATTCTGCTGAGCAGTGTATTAAGTAAATTTTAGCTCCATTGATGATGCAGAAAGGTTTCCCTCATAGCAAAAATAATAATAACAATAAAATAATTCCCCTTTCCTTTAGGGCGAGGGAAGTTATTTTTATGTGCAGTACTCACAGGTCGCAACTACAACATGGTCAAAAGAATTCTGGAATTAGACCGAACTGTCAACATGTTTCTCACATTTCTGTTTTCTTGAGAAATCGCAGACCATCAAATTATGGGGATATGCAAAAAATGCCCTGTAGGTTTTTTTTTTCCATGTCCAGAGAGCCTGAATTTAGGTATATCTTACTGTTGGAGGCAGTAAGTCTAGGTGAAAAGAGCATTTCTGTAATATTGTAACTCATTCATTTTTTGACAACATCCCCCCATCCCCTGCAAAGTGCAGCTTTAGTTAAATTTATTATTATTTCTACCCTTGTTGAGAGAGTAGACGTAAACATTGAAACAGTGTCTTCAAGTATTCCCTCACAGCTGTGCTCTTGAACGCATACTTCTTTCTTGTATATTTCTTATGTAATGTATTTTCTATTGCTTTTCAGAAACCTTTATACTTGTTACGAATGTCCTACAAACATTGACTTAGTTACAGCCGAATTATGTACCTCTGTCTTCTTTGGTTAAGCCAATTTTCTCTTTCTGGACTTATGTTCTGGCAGGCAAGGCAGTAACTTCTCAGATGGGACCCTTATTTTTTCTTTTCTTCATGGCACAATCAGTCTTTTTTATTCATATACTGTAGTTATCTTCACAAACCTTCACAAAGAACCTGCATGGTAAGACTGTGTGTCCCATCTTATCTTCATTCCAGGGAAGCAGAAGACTTGCTGGTGATGGTCCTCTGTGCATTTTTGTCCTTGAGACATGGTCTGGGTTCCAGATGGAATCAGTGCTCTTATCTTCCTCTTCAGGATGGTTTGGGTCTTTATCTCCCTCATTTTCCCAATAGGGTCATTAGAAGATTGTTATACGTGATGTCAGTTTATTCAGATGTGGCATGTCCACTTCCATTTCTTCTTCCACAGAGTGTTATTATCCATTATGATCAGTTAATATCTAAAGTCCATCACAGACATCATCTTATTAACTTGAATTCTCTTAATCAGCCGCTCTGTATTACTTAATGTTTGCAACTCATTTAATCATAATTATTTGACATGCGTGTTAAAGGTGCAAAGTTTGCTTGTCAATCACTTTTGTTGTAAGACTTGAACTGTTCTCTGAAGAATGAAAGTCACATACGTGTCCCCAGTTCCACTAAGGATATTTTCCTCACTGGTGCCAGCCCACCTCGCTATCCTTCAAAGGAAAGCAGTTCTTTTGGCCTCCTTAATGTGCATGGAAATTGCTCCCAAATGGCCTACTGTATCACCTGCTCTCCTGCGTTAGCTATTTTCATTTAAATAAAAATACCCCTCTTCCAACCATTTTTCTTTTAACTGGTTCTTCCTATCACCTTCATCTCCTTAGTATCATTTTGTGGTATTTGGGTGTTGAGGCAGATATTGTCAATGAAACTGGTATTTTTTAATTGTTGTGATTAGGTCCAATGTACTCTTGCTATTAATCAAGCCAATCTTTATCCAGTTAAAAAAAAAATTGGAAGAAACTGTGAAGGAAAAGAAAGCTGCGTGTTGTTATCCCTTATCTCAAGTGGGTTTGAAGTAGACATAATGCGAACCTGCTCATGCTCAGATCCTTCTTAAGAGATTTCCATACTCTTAACTGTCTTTCTGGGGTTCTGTAACGTCCCATTATATTATCTGCCATCCTAGCAAAAGGTTTTTTCAATGTCTATGAAGTTCATGTGCAATAAACCCCTTGAATGCTCTACTAAAAGCGTGTTCTTACACACTGCCATGGCCACTGACAATTCCTGTTTCTTGAGATCAACCTGCTCTTTTCCAACCCAAACGCCTCCTGCTTGTTTAAGCCTCCATAACAGTGTGCCTGCCAGGCTGCTGCTTGCTATAGAAAGGAAGATGCTGTCTCCTGGTTTATTTTTCTTCACAAGGAGTTTCTTCAGGAAGAGACCATGTACCTTCTTCCAGGGCTACATGAAGGAATTCATACTTGGCTTCAGTAGAATTTGCACCTCTTATCTTTCCCACCTCGGCCCATATTCCACACACTTAATTAATGTTTCTATTTTTATGGCCTTATTATCTATCTGAAAACTGCACTGCTGGTGTGTGCCAGAAGGCTGTTCTGAGTGGACTGTTTTTTTCCTACTGGACTGTCTTCGTGGTGGTATATACACGCATAGGTACAATGCATCTTCTCCCAAGGATGCCTCGAAGCATCTCATAGCCTTCCTTCTCTTTAAGACAAACAGGGCTGTTTGGTTAGATTAAGGTAGGATACTCCATCCCAGGAGTATCCCCAGTCTCCTGCTTTAGCATCATGGGAAACAGGCAAAGTTCTTGTCTCAGTTGTCAGTAACTCTCTTCACTATATAAACTTGGTGGCTGTGACATGTTAAAAAAAAAAAAGTCTAGATGAAAAACAGGCTTGAGAGTAACTGCAAACCAGTTTATTTCCAGCTCCTCTTTTGCATTACTTAAATAACCTATTAAAAATCAGCTGAGATATAGTCTTGAGCTGAAAGTTTGACTTCAAATCTGTGTTACTTGTAGTCATAGTTTCAGTTTTGATAATAGTCAGGTAACTGCTCCACAGCTTATGAAGCAATGTGCAGCTGAACACCCCTTTTTTCTTAATGGAAAATGTGATTTGTTCACAGAAGTGTAGTCTTGGAGACCATATTCATCTGTTACATGGGTATGCAGAGCCTCTAATGTGCAGTAAAAGTGCTTACTACCCACCTGCTACAGGTGTCCATTAAACCTTCCCCTCAGCTGCCCGTCGCCCAGCTGCAGGGTTGAACTTCCACCGGGGCAAAGTGCTTGCTCAGACGGGCTGAGGCACTTGTCTGCACTGCAGGGGAAGTCTCTCTGAAACAGGGGAAGCCACGTCCTTCTGGAGAGGAGAGAGAGGCAGCATAAGTGGAGAAAGCAGGGTTCATCTAAGAAGGGGTACAAGGAAGGTCCTGGGTATGTCAGGGGAAAACTATCAGGCTGGAAGCAGGGGAAGAGACATACATAACAGAAATACAGATTTTTCTGTTTCTTCTCCCTGCTTTGCCTGTGTGCTGCCCCTTTTCCCCTAAGCACACCTACTCTTCTTCACTTTCCAGCTATCATGAGTTGTAGTTGAAGTAACTGATGCTTCTTAGCAACTTGAGGTCATGCATTGCGCACCTTTAATGAGTGATCCATCTTAAGGGTTAGTTCCATAATTCAAGTGGCACTAAAAAGATTCAGAACATAGAATAGGGTTTGGTTTGCAAGCAGACCTGCCTTGCTGGCATTGAGGGTTTGGGGTTTAAAAGGCCCTTCCTCCATATTCTGAGATCTGTAGCAGCCTTGCAGTTGACACAAGCAGGTACTACAGAGCCTGGTCTGCTCAGGTGTGTGCTGGGCTGTGGTGGTGTCAACAAAGGTGTCTGATGAGCAGGGGCCATGCCTGGTGTCAGGGCACATCTGTGCTCCTTCTTTGAAAAATCCTCAAGTGGCCAAAGGCAGCTACTGAAGGTGCAGGCAATTTGTTTTTAGTTTATCTTCAGATGAACAAGTTTAGAACTAAGCCCTGGCTTGGAGGAAACAAAAATCTGTACGATCAGTATAACTGATGCAACTAAGGAGTCGGGTTTAATATTGAGAGAAGGTAGGGCAGCCTTGAATTTTTCCTTTGTTCCATAACGCTGCTCATCACCGACATGAATCAATGGTTTATGTAGGGGTGTTCCTCTTGCTAGGGTCATGTTCATTCAGTGCTTGGTCTCCAACAGCCAGTTAAGATGTATTATTGGAGCTATAGCCTGCTGTAGAAATAAATACATAGAATGAAAACAACATTATGAACATCACATAGGGTGAAAATAACATGAAAATAAGATACGGTTACTTCTAGATTGGCCTGAATCAAAAATCAAATATCTGAAGTAGGACATCTTGGTAACCTCAGGCTTCTTCCATCACTGCTGATGCTGGGACCTGCTGCTTGTCTCTGTGTGCGGTAGCAGACAGGGGGGCACTCTCCCTGCCCTTGACTCACCCCTTCTGGTGTGCTGGGGGTAAAGGCTGGTACAGGAGGGATGAGGTGGCCCTGTGCCTCAGGGGAACCAAGGACCAAGAGGAACCAGAGAAACCAAGAACTTGGATGAACAAGGAGCTCCTGGACACACTGTCATGCGAAAAGAATCTTTACAAGGAGTGGAAGAAAGGACAGCTAGAATGGGGGGGTATGTAAGGAAGCTGTCC
>VXBO01000187.1:328469-355946 GCA_013400135.1 Rhinoptilus africanus | reverse complement strand
CAGAAAGCCAATTGTATCCTGGGCTGCATCAAGAGAAGCGTGGCCAGCAGGTCGAGGGAGGTGATTCTCTCCCTCTACTCTGCTCTCGTGAGACCCCACCTGGAGTACTGCATCCAGTTCTGGAGCCCCTACTACAAGAAAGATATGGACGTGCTAGAATGTGTCCAGAGAAGGGCCACGAGGATGCTCAGAGGGCTGGAGCACCTCTCCTGTGAAGGCAGACTGAGAGAGTTGGGGTTTTCAGTCTGGAGAAAAGAAGGCTCTGAGGAGACCTTATTGTGGCCCACCAGTATCTTAAGGGGGCCCACAAGAAAGCTGGTGAGGGACTTTTTAGGATGTTGGGTAATGGTAGGACTGGAGGGAATGGATTAAAACTAGAGATGGGTCATTTCAGAATGGACGTTAGGAAGAAGTTCTTCACCATGAGGGTGGTGAGACACTGGAACAGGTCGCCCAGAGAGGTGGTGGATGCCCCATCCCTGGAAGTGTTCAAGGCCAGGCTGGATGGGGCTCTGAGCAACCTGATCTAGCGGGAGGTGTCCCTGCCCATGGCAGGGGGGGGTGGAACTAGATGATCTTTAAGATCCCTTCCAACCCTGGCAATTCTATGATTCTCTGACCAGCTCTCCCAGCCTCCATGCACTCAAGCAGTGGCACTGGTGGGCAGGACCAAGACTATTTCATGCCTGAGCTCTCTCTCAGCAAAAGTTCTCTAGATTTTAGAATTAACATCCAGTTTTAAAATGAGGGATTCTCTTAGAGGTAAGATTTGATTAAGAAAAATAGGCAATTTTATGTTGCATTGTTATTTTTTCAAGCTATGAGGCATGTCTCCAGACCAAGGAGTTTTTTCCTCTTTTCTTTGTATTTTACCCTTCCTAGTAAAAACCAGCCAAACAGCAGCTTTCCATGAACTGACTGCCTCTTCTCCTTACCAGTCTCAAACTGAAAATGTGTGTCTGCAGGTAATTAGGGTGGACAGAGCTTTATCAAGTCCGTAAGACTAATGCCTAAATTAGGGCCTTTAACAGAAATCCATTGCAGCACAGTTCTTCTAGAAACACAGCAAGAGATGTGAGGTTAAGGAAGAAAGTTGGCACTTTGAATTTCTTCTGCCTCCCAAAAGGGCAGAAAGAGTCCCTTTATAATCTCCAAATGCTGACCATAAAATATACCAGTGTCTTTTTACTTGAGGTGGTAACTGGCTATTGAGCTGGAAGCAAATTGCTTCTGCTTTCACCTGTTCCTTTTCAGAGGTGTTTGTTATGATGCTGGGAAATGTCAGAAGCCCAGAGCTTGTCACCTGTTATGTTTTATAGAAGATTCAGACAGTGAATTCACTTTTCTTAAATCGATCCTCCTGGCCAAAGAAAAGAAAGAAACTACTGTTAGATATTAGCTGAAAACTTGCATTTTCTGGTATTGTTTCCTCATCAGGAGCCGCAGGTTACATTGATCTTGTAGCACTCGCTACCCCTCTGTTCACCTCCTGTAAGAGCAGGCAATTCTTCATCTATCGAACCTTACGTTGCTGCTCATGCTCTGACCATGAAGCTTCATGCTGTGTTCCTGCCCTGGCTAAAAGGTGTGTGTTCTCCGTGACGCAGGCAAAGATGTTGCTCATCCAAACAGAACGGCTCCTGTTGAGATGCACAAGAACCTTCTTCTTCCCTTTCCCCAATATCCAAAGAAAGCCTGGGCCAGGAGTCTGACATTTAAACTGGTGGAAATACAAACTCACTCCGCTGAGGTAACATCAGGATAAATCAAACTCAAAGACTGGGATTGGCACAGTGTCTTCTACACAGCTTGGCTGAGCCAGCAGTGTTTCAGCAGCTCACCTGCAACCGTTCTTGGGAAGGAAAGTCACAGTGCAGCCACCAAACCGCCTCATGTGAATACACTCGAAAGTAGCAGATTGTCACCCTGCCTAAAGAGGCTATAGCTCTTTGTGTAGCAATAGAACTGAAGGGCCCCTGATTCCCAATAGGAAGCATTTGTTTTGATAGCAATCTTAAATGTATGAGACTGTGAGATTTGGAGCTGAACTTGGCCCTGAATTGCTTTGAAAATCACAAGGAACGACACGCAACTGCCTGCTCCATTTCACTTCGAGGAGAAAGGATTCCACTAGTCATTGGTTCCAGGAAAGCACGGATGGGGACATCTCCAAAAAGTGTGAAAACACACAGGTAGTTCCCACTTTGTGACTAGTGAGTTATACAGGAGTTTTGGAAATAGCTTGCACAAACCAAATCATTGCAAGGCAACTGGAACAGTAGTTGATGAGCCTATACCTGAATGCATATTGTAATTTTGGGAGGCAGCTGTTTAAAACTGCAACCACACAGCCCATATTTGACTATATACTTAATGAAAATGTGAAAAAATATTATATGCTTAATGAAAACGTATTAAATTTCTGAAGCTAAACAAAATAAATCTAAAAAATTCACCCCAAACCGCAATATTGAAATAAAGAAGCACTGGAAAGAGTTATTTCCCTTTCAAAGTTTTTCAGATCTTTTTGGGGCTGAGCATTCAGTGCCGGAACTCTTGTAAGATCCATAAAAAACAGCTCACTTGCTTCTGAAGTCTCTAAGTCATTGGAAAATTGACTTAAACAGCAACCAGTAAAATGAATAGCTACTTAGTGAGTTGAAGTGGAAGGGTCTGAACGGCAGCAACTGTGCTATTTGGACCCTTTCACTTCATCTCATGTGGAGGAACTTCTTTACCTTGAGTGTGGCAGAGCCCTGGCACAGGCTGCCCAGGGAGGTGGTGGAGTCTCCCTCTCTGGAGACATTCAAAACCCGCCTGGACGCGTTCCTGTGCAACCTGCTCTAAGGTGGCCCTGCTCTGGCAGGGGGTTGGACTAGATGATCTCCAGAGGGCCCTTCCAACCCTATGATTCTGTGTGATTCTGTGATCTCACTAAGTAGCTATTTTATTTACACAGTCTTGGAAGCCCCTTGGCTTCTCCTTGATTTATTTTTTGCACCCACCTTGGCTCAGGTCTCATCGTCCCTCTCCTTCAGGTCGCTGTAGGATGGCCCTTGCAGGCCATTTGTTGTAACTGTCTTGGTAACTCTCCAGTTTAGACCTTCTCTGGTTTCTTGCTATCCCTCCTGAACTGTACGCGTGCAGTGCAAAACTGGGCACAGCATTTCTAATTTTTTACACACTGCAGACATCCCCTGTCTCTTTTATTAGAAAAAAAAGGGACTCCAATGAGCCAAGTTCCTTTCATACCACGAGATGCAATTATTGAACGGTCATCCTCTTCCTTGTCCCTGCTTTAAAGTATTAGATTAGAGGATAATGTCCAGTTATTTAAGCCTATCAGAAGGTGGAGATCTGCTAGAAGTGCTTGGTTGACAGGACTAAATCTCTGCACTTGCTGCAGAGCGTTCTGCAGCAGAGTGTGTTCTTCCCAGCTCCTTCAGAGCAAAGTGACCTTCGGTAGCAAAATCCTTTCTCTGAGAACAGAAAACATTCATTTGGAATGTTAATTAATCTGCAGCTAGCAGGCTTGGTTTTAATTTGTGTTCATGACAACACATATTTCAGGAGAGCAGCTGAAAAAGGGTCCATACTTACTGTGGAAACTGGAACAGGGGGATTTTAGGGGGATTTTTTCCGTTTTGTTTCACTTGCCTTGGTTTTACTGGAGCTTTTGAAGTGCTGCTTTGTGGACTGACCTGTCTGAGTTGCATGAAAATGTAGCAGGAAAGCAAAGTACAGAGAAATAGATCAAAATATAATTTCCCTTCATGTGACATTTACTGCTTTAATGCTACAGAAACTCGCTCGCTCCACACTGCAGCTGGTGGGGAGGCAGGAGCGGTGAGCCCAGGTGTGTGCCACCGATGGGCAATGCTGGAGCCCATGGAGGTGGGCAGTGCTGCTGCTCTCAGAGCCTGCCAGCGCGATACAGCCTCATTGGTATTCAGGGAAGGCCAGCACACAAAGCGTTCCCCAACACCCAGCCGCCCTGGACCAGCCGTCCCGGAGGAGCACAGAGGCAGAGCCGGCAGCTCCTGTGGTGGGGATGGAGCTGGGGCATCGTGGGGACATTGGGAAGGGTCCTGCAGGCTTGGCGATGGGCTTCACCCCTTTGCTTGCCTTTCTTTTTGCCGCCAAAAAATACTTACCAAGGCTGATGGTTCGGCCCTGAAAGTCAAACATTATGACAACTGCCAGGCATAACACTGGGTCTTGTTTGATGAGCCAGGTTTGATTTTTCTTTGACTGCTGCTGCAGTGAGTAAGCAAAAGCAGAGCTCCTGACCCCGAGAAAGACCAGCAGCATGAGTTAGTTTTCAGCTAAGTCCCCCACTGTTAGGTAGCTGCCGTTCTGTAAACTCAGCTTCCTCTCCTTCTGGGACAGAAGAAGAGGCAAATTAAGCAAAAAGTCCTGCTGCTGTAGATACTGTGTGTTTTCCACATTTCTTATCCTCCCCAAAGAGATTTTTCTCCTCTGTAATTCCTGGTGTCCTGACCAAGACAGATAGAGAAACATTCTCGATGGGCAGCACTGCTCCTGACTGGGTACAGCTTATCAGGCAACCCGGGCGAGCTCAGCCACTGTTTAGTTTTGTTGATTAGGGCAGGGACTGTCATAATTCTATGTCTCAGACAGCAGTGACCACCCGAGCAGGCTTTAGCAAATAAAATACCACAAATACATTCTGAAAAATGTGAACATAATACTCATGAAGGACTATTAATGTGTGCAGAAACTATGCAGGCTGCAAATACACCTTCGTCCTGACCTACAGCATTCCTCTTACTTTAGTCCTAATGGAGACGGCCGATTATGGTTTTATGATATATGTTACGGGTAATCACCTGTTGCTGTTTATGCCAATCAGAATTTTGCTGTTGGCTTCAGCAGGGTCTGAGTTTCTCTTTTTGTATCTAAAAAGAGGGAAGCTGTGCAAGTTACTCTACTAAATACTTTCATTATAAATATACAGAAAGGCCAGCCTGTTATTTCAAACTGGTGCATATATTTTTTGAACTTGACACACTATATCTGAAAACGTGTACCACAGATGTGAAAAAACTTCTTAAGGCATTGTGCAGCAACTAGGATTATTTCTTACATTTTTTACATTTTACACCCTCTAAAATGAAAAAGCTCCGTCTCAGAGGCAATGGAGTCCTCATTTGCTATTCATGGATGAACAACAGTAACTAAAACCTTCCATGAGAAAACTTCAGCACAGCTAAACAGTTCGAGAGTTCTGTGTCAAAAATATATTTTGGGTATGTAACATTTGGACAATATTTAAGTTAGACATTTTCAGTAAGACTGGTGTCTGAGCTTGTGGAAGGCCACGCACACTACTCTCATTTTACATACCTTTTTCTTCCACAGGGGACAAAACAAGGTGGAGAAATTCAAAGGGTGATTTAGGGAGCTCCTGCAGCCCACAGGGAGGTCTAAAGGACTGAGTGGCAAAATGTTGAGTTGTTTTGTCATTCTTATTATGGCAGACACTGTGCAAATCTATGAGTCTGATAACTCTTGTTGCTACTGAACGATGTTATTTTAAAACTGGAGGAAACAGGAGGTGGCATTTCCCCCTTACAGGCTGAACAGTTATGTTAAGATGGGAACCATCTGAACATGGCAGCAGCGCATCTGATGTGTCCTACTTTGATGCCATTTCAAAGGCAAAAAAGGAAATTCCTTTTCTGATGCAAAAAAGGAAATGCAGGGAGCTGATACCTGCCTGTCTGGAGTCTGAGTTACACAGAGAGTTCAGTGCTACAAACAGTTCATTCCTTCCAGCTCTGTACTGAGTTTGATTTCTCTTCTTTCATTTCCCCATTTGACAGTATCTTTCTACCTTTAGATTATTGTTGGCATAGGTGTGGTATTTCCTCTATGGGATCATCAAGTTTTACCTCTGTTCACCTACTACCTCCAGCTAGACGGACAGAAAAATGGACATCTAGGGTGGGAGTTCCACCCACCTCATCCTGGTATGAACCAAGAAAGCTTTCCTGTACCCAGTGCTTACAACAGTGTGAGATTTTCCCCAAGGGAAGAGTAGCTCGATGACTTTCCTGAAGCTATTCACCCCTTACTTATTTGACCTTCCCAATGCAAATTGCTCCTCCTAGATTATCTGTCCCCAAACCACCAGCAACACTTATGTTTTCAGGAGAAGTGGCCGCAGGTCACTGTTTCTAAGAACACCACACTTGCAAATTCCTAGAACGCTTTTGCTCTGTGTAAGTAAGCTGGGAACGTTGTTTTGCTAGACAGAGTATGTGAGTGACAACCCGATGCCCATCTACTCAAGTCCTCTGGAATGTGAATAGATTTCCAGCATGGGGCTGAATACTTCTGTTTATTAACTTAGTGGAAACCACTTGGCATAGGAACACATTCAAATCATGATGCAGGCGTTTGAAATTAATACAAAGCGCTCACACTGGCTGGGGATCCAGCTGCTGAAAGGACCCATGAAACCAAACTCTTTTTTTTCAGATTTGTTCACTAGACAAAGTTCTAGGAAGCCAGTGCTGCAGATTTTTCATTTCTGCTCTGTCAGAACTGATCATGAAAGTTATCTGTCCTGATGTAACAAAATATTTCTAACCCAGACAGGTTATGCAATGCTGAGCCTCAAAATGCAGGAGATATCTAATTAATCAAAATAATTTCCCAGCATTTTTGCCATGTTAAATTGTGTCAAGTACCAAAAAATTCCTGGTATTTAGAGAGATTAATATTCAAGAAAGCTGCTATGTTTCTTCTCACTCCAAATCTAAGTGGCTTCACTGAGACCCCGTTGCAGGCAGAACCTGTCTGTGCAAATGGCCACTGAAGTGCAGGCATGGCAAGGGCTTTCATGCTTAGCTTCTTCAGGTTCACAGTAACCTGGGGTTTTGTGCTTGACTGGCATAGGAACATGAAAAAGGGCAAATAGGAACCTTCCTACTTTAGGTTTTGTGAACTACTAATGTTTATAATGCTAAAATTCTGCACCATGTAGAATCTATTTTAATGTATTACCTTCATTTGTTAAGAGCGTACACTTCAAAGTAAGACTCCTCCAAGCTCCCTTAATGCTCTCAGCTCCCATTCTCAGTTTAGCTCAACTTTAGCCGCCACAGCAGCTCTGGAGATGATGACTGACCACGATGCTTCTAGTTCTCAGAGTTTCAGGGTGCAGCCTTGAAAATGTATTGAGAGACGAAGCTTGGAGGAGAAAGTATGATGATGCTGGAGCAGGATTAGGGTAAAAACTAGTAGTTCATGAACTGCTGGCCAAAGTGAATCCATTTTCTCCCCCGAAGGATTTAATTTTGCATCAACTTACTTATATCTGATCAGAGATCTCCAAGGTTTCCCAAGATCCAAATGTTTGCTTTAAATTTCAAATAAAAGTGCATGTAACTCCATAAGTTTTTAGGCAATCAATATAATTTTATATGTGAGCTTCAGTATTATGAATCATGGTGTCTCAGAAAGCTCTTTTTAAATAAAATTCAAGTACAAAGAAGTGCTACAGATGGATTTTTAATTTTTTTAACTAGATCTAAAAATAACTTCATACACAAGTGAATTGATTGTATTATAATTTGAAAAGGAAAGAGAAGCCCGGTGTAGGAATGGCATTCTGGTGGGGCTGGCCAGATGAGAAATTGAGGTTACAGAACTAAGAGTAAGAAAATTATCAGCTCCTTTCTTGTCCTGACTGTCTTACTCTCTGGCTGCATGAGACTAGGGAATTGGAATAAAATGAGAAAGCTGTCAATCTGCAGGGTGTCCTATACTTGACATTGGTTAAGACTGAAGAGGTTTATCTGCAGTGCTGAATGCGCTGAGTGGGATAATGAAGGGTATGAACATCTGAGCATTTCACATCCTGCTCTTCTCCACAAATGGGTTTCAGAGTGACTCTGGGGAGAGCCCAGTGCTATCTTTGTGGCCGAGCATGTCAGAAGCTACTGCAGTGGTTCGTAGGCACTTTTTTCCCCTAAGCGTTTCTAAGCAGCTACATAAAAGAACAAGGCAAGAAGTCATCTTAGTGGGAAGGGAAAGGGGTAGAAGTCCCTCTGCCACTGGTGTCAGCTGTGGGTTTGGACAATCCCTGTGGGTAAAAGGGTCTCAGCTGAGCAACCTCTGTGCTGCTGCTCCTCTTCTTTGGACAGGCTTTCCCCTTTCTCCTCAGCACTCTCTCATAAATAATTACAGAAAGGAAACCAAGATGAGTATGTGCATCTGCAGCCTCAGCTCACTCTGGTGTTATACATCATTCCCTTCTTGCTTATGTGCTGAACTGTCAGTGTAAGCAGTAGGTTGTTTTTATATTTAGAAAGTAATGTATTAGCTGAGTGTCAGTTTGTCTGGCACGTGGTTTGCTACCTTTCTTTGTCCAGCTTTGCGTAATTTAATTTTAGGAGGCAGCTATTTCCACCTTCAAAAGAACATCTAGGCAAGTTTTCCTCCAATTCCCATTTGTTAGAGGTTTTTATCAAAGAAAAGGTCCCTGCTTGTTGTGCACAGCTTGCTCAGTACAAGCTTCCTTCATTGCCTCTAAAAATGTCAGATTGACTCCAGAGGAGCTGACACAGCACCCAGAGTGTCAGGCTGTACCCAGATGCAGTAACACTGTCCCCTTTGCATAAATACTGAAGTACTGAGAACTTCATTAGGGCTCCCATAAAAGCAGATGAGAGCCATCAGGGAAACGGAGGCGAACAATCCAATATAATATTTTTTAGATTGATAACTTGGGAGAAGCCTCATTGCTCCTGGTGGGCGTAACAAGGTGTAATTCAAGCTTAATGTGAGAACAAAGTGGCTTTTGCTTTACATATTGCTAAAGCACATGGAGCTGCCCAAGAGTCTCCACATCCCTGGTGGGCCGGTGGGAAGGGGCTGACGTTGGGCAAACCTGTGTGCTGGCAGCTGTCTTTGTGGGACAAGGAGTGGAAACTGGAGGGAAGCTGGTGAGGAAGGGAGCAAGGGCTGCGGGTGAGTGGGGAAGCCTTCGATGGACCAGGGCAGGACATGCTTTGGGGTGGTTTGGGGGATGGGACAATCGCTGGGTCAGTGAGCAAAGAAACCATCTCCTGAGGTTTGAGTCCTGCTGGGTTCAGGGCAGCAGGGCTTCATGGACAGTCTTTAAATAAACAGGATTACAGCAGAAAATAAAACAAATCCTTGTTTGCGTCATTCTCTTCCCAATGGAAACACCATGTAGGACGCTGAAATTTGGCTACTTACTCAAGTTGCAAAAAGGCTGGGTACTAAAGAACAGCGGAGGGAAAGGGGATAGTCAGAGATGGCAAATTCTTTAGAAATGGGGTGTGAAGCAGAAATACTCAGTGAATCTACAGGGGAGGAAGGTTTTTTTTTTTTCAGTAAGTGTTAACCATAAAGTAAAATTGAAGATCATTCCTGTATCTTTTGTACACAGAGGAGAGCTGGGACCAAGCTGTTGGCAAGAGGATATTCCACTTAGCCAGTTTTCAAGCCACAGATACAATTATTGTGGAGACATTTGTAAGCCTGTAACAAGAAATGGTGTTCATAAGATAATTAGCTCTGCCTTCAATCAGAGCATATTCTTTCCCAGGATGAAATATGTGGCCTGTCACTGTGAGAGTCAAGCTGGCACTGTCATCACTGAGAATGATGGGGCTTTTGGAAATAACTTTCTCAGACGCATGTGGGTGTAGGTCCCGCGGATGCCCAGCTCGAGACAGCTCCATGCGCTGTGCCGGGCGTTGCGGGGAAGGCAGCAGTAGGGTCTGTGCTCTGCCAGAGCTGGACGGGTTCCCCCATGCAGCAGCAAAGCGCAGCAGAGAGCTGCAGTGCAGCACGGGGAGGGCTGCACCAGCCAGGGAGAGAGCAAGCACAGGGAATAACGCAATTGCGAGTGACTCGGTTGACTTACACTCAGCTTACCTGGCACCCATCTCGTTTTTCCCCTGCGCGGGGCATTTTTGCCCATATTGTGGTGAGTTAAAATACTGCCATCTTGACATGATGAATGTACTAATCCTGTGCTGGGGGGTGAGATGCTGCAAGCCAGGCTGGACCGCTAGTGCTTCCCAGAAAGGTGGTAGCTGACAGCAGGCAGCAGTGCCAAGTGTTTTTTCTCAGCCTTTAATAAAACTGTGAGATTCCTTTTACAGCTGTGCAGTCCTGGAGAAGCTGGAGGCTTGCATGGATTTACACGATGGCAGAGTTTGTCCCCGGGCGTATAGGAGGGGGAACTGTTAGCATTCTTGTACAAAGAATATGACCAGAGACAGCTGGCTACCTATTTCTGGTACTCACCACTTCAGTTTCTCAGATGACATCTGAGAGCACCTACCAGCATTTATTTCTCATTAGTACATTCTCAACAATTTTTGTAGTTTGCATGATGTGTGAATTCTGCGCCTCTTTTACTTTGCTACGCATTAGGAAAAAAAACGTCATAGAAGACACCCATCCAACTGTTTTCTCCAGCCATATAATTCCCATTGCTGTGTGCTTTGGTTTGCACGCAGCCATCACTGCCTTTAAATAGACAGTGTAAAGATTACTCCACCCTCCCCTTCCTTTGTTTCTCTGCTCTAAACATAAAGAAGTGAGGAACGAGCCAAAAACTGCCTCTAATGCCACAGTATATAAAGGATTTGTGGCAGCAGTCAATAAACTAAAAAATCTTGAATGCTATGATTTAAAGTAGTATAATAAGGGATGTCTGGAGTTTACCAGTATATGATCCAGGGGAAAAAACAGGAGGGAGGTGGCTCACGCTGTCTGCTTTAGGCTATGTCAGGCTTCAGACTGAGGTGCAATTCAGTCTGCTCCAGGCAGGTACCCAGGGCATGCCCAAAGTGAGATGGAGACACTTTCTGGAGAACAGCCCTGCCTTGGAGAAAAGGATGGAGGCAGTTGTCCCTAACAGCTTTCTAGGGAGGAGGAGGAGGGGAGGAGAGACTCAGCTAATGGATGATATCCCCGGTGGTTTCTGTCTGCAGTGAGATGGAGGAAGGCAGCTTGTCCTGGCGATGAAAGGTCACGTCACTGTGCTGGGGAGGAAGAAACAGAGAGTCCCCCAGATCGAGGAGGAGGATAATGCTCAGGTGGGCAGTGAACAACTGAGGGCTCGATGGAGGCAGATATCTAAAAGGGGACCAAATGTATAACCAGTGCATGAAGGCTATCTGGCTTTCAGAATGGTCCGGTTTTCTCTCCAACTTTCACTGTTCTTTGTGAGGACTGCGCTTTCTCTGCTTCTGCTTCTTCCATTTTACACTTTTGCTTCAAGCTTTCCCTAAATTCGGCTTTAGTCTTGGAAAAGACAGGAAGAATTACTTTCAATTCAAACGTGAGCTTGTGAGCAAAAGAGGACTTCAGTAAATATATTAAATCTTCAGATCTAGCTAGAGTTCCATTTTGCAGCAGTTACCTATGCTGAGCCTGCCTTGAGGCTGAAGTCCTCTCATCTTGGGAACAAAGATGGGAACAAACAGGACAGTATCACACATTCATGCTACCTTGAAGAGGGACCCCTGGTAGCATGACCCTTCATAAGGTATTCTATCAAACAGTACAGTGAGTTTCTGCTTAGATTTTGCTGAATACTTTTGGTGTCTGACTAAAACGAAGGTAAGAGGTAAGTTTTTCTTACAGCAGAGAGGCAGTAAGGAAATAATCTCCATTCTGGCTGGTATAAAACCATATTAAAACCCATAAAAAGTCACTCTAGTGCATGGCAAGAAGAAAAGCAAGCCGACCTCACGTCTATCAAGTTTTCCTCCTACTTCCATCCGCCGAAGTTGACCATGACTGCAAAGGAGACCTGGCCTAAGCTGTAGGAGCAAAAGATGATTTTAGACCTTTCCTGGCAAGTATGTGCCCTTTGCAGCACGTTGGGTACCCCAGAGCTGCCCAGCTCTGCTGCAGCACCAAACAGGGATGATGGTCGAGGACTTCAGAGCTGTGAGTAGCAACTCCTGGCCTCCCCGCTGGACACTCATGCAGGGTGTGTTCCTGGGTCTCCTCTGGCATCCCTGATGGGGATCTCGGGCTGCTGTTCCAGGCAGCTGGCTCAGCCTCCTCTCCCCAGGCATGCTTTCCCCACCTGTGTGGGGCTCCTCTGTGTGGAAGTGTGTTTGGGAGAAATTCCCGAACTCTGAAACAACATTACAAAACCCTTCACACTGCAACTAAAATGGTGCTAGTTTCCTCCTTCCCTATTTTTTTAGGAAACAAAGACAGAAGTGGTGGAGCACACCTCAGCTAACAAGCAGCAGGAGCAGCACCCATCTGGGTGTGGATGCTCATGGGATGCAGCAGTGCCGCATCTGGGATCTCTGTGGGGAGACTGCTGCCATTTGGCTCTGCCCTGGCATGGATATGGGGACGGGCAGTATGGGGGCATGTGGGGACACCCGGGCAGGACATGGATGGGAGCAAGGGGCCTGAGGCAGCACCTGAGCTGCTGCTGCGGGAGCAGCAGGGCTGTGGCACAGGTTGGTGTTAGCCAGACCCAAACCGGAGAGTGGGCACCAAGGGCACCAGTGGGACCCTCATCTTCAGAGCCCTGTTCTGGGCTGTCCTCAGGGCTGGGTTACACACTGCGTTGGTCTTTTGTCAGAGCTTTCTACAGCGCAGGATAATGACCTCTTTATTTCTGGTCCCTAGAAGACTTGTGTGTGTCTTGGAGAGCAGCTACAATGGGGGGCCAGAGCAGAGGGGTCAGAGGCATTTAGGCAGTTGCCTTAGGATGTGTTGCTCTATGACACCCGATCCAGCCCCCTTAAAGGGCTTTGGGCACAGCCGGACTCTCCTCAGGGGCTCACCCTTTGAGGATGAGCCCTACAGCAGCGCCTTAGCTGGGAACCACTGTGTGTTCCTCAGCGAGGGAAAGCAGGCTCCAGGTCCCAGGGTGAGCCCAGTGCTGTGTGTGCCGATTCCCTCCTGTCGGAGAAGGAGACATGACGCATTTTTGAGCTGAGAGTGCACAGGATGGGCAATCCCAGCTTCTGCATGGGGAGAGAAGGGCAGCGCACCCTCCCAGGCCCTAGCACCCGGCTGTGGAGGAGGGGCCAGAAGCCTTGCTGCTTAGTGGTTTTGGAGTTATTCTGGGGGAAAAAAGCCAGAAAGCATACAGTAGGAGTAATCCCAAACTGTGAGGGAGGTGAACTGCCTGACCCCAGCAGGTGCTTTCTGTCCAGATTTCGCTGAAGGAGGGTGGCGGTGTGCTTAGAGCAACAGCAATTAAGACTCCTAGGACACGTTAGGAAAACAACTGCTGGGTTTAATAAGGCTGGACTGCGCTTCTGCCCACAGGGCAGCGTCCCCTCCTGAAACTGCCCATGGAGCCGTGGTGAGGGTGCCAGCCCTTGAGAGGCAGCTGCTTTGATAGCAGGGGCTGGCGTGCTCCAGTGATGCCTATGCCCTCGGAGCAGCCCGGCATTTTTAAAGCTGTCCCCTCAGGTGTGTTTTTCAACTGGAACAACACCTCACCTCGCCCTCCCAGGCCAGCAGGGTTACCATCCTGGGAACAAATTTTCCATCTTTTGCACAGCCAGTATAAAGCCTGGGTTCAAACAACTCCCAGGCTTGAGTAAAGCTCAAATTCAAATGGAAAAGGCAGAAAATTAGCCAGTAATTTTCTAAGAATATGAAACAATGTCACAGAATCAAACCCTTCCTACCTCTGAACTCTGGAAACTGCCACTGCCCACCCCCTGTTCTCTGTCCCAGCCTGCGTCCTGCGACCTGCTCCGTATCTAATCTCTCTATATTGCACAAGGTGTTTGCTAACATCCAAAGTATCTTTTACTGTTCTGAATACTCTTATCAAAATCTTGGAGGCAGCTTGGTGTAAGCAGTAAGACTTATTAGGCAAACAAACACTTTTTCACATTAAGTTGTACTTAATAGCTGACCAAAAATTCACCATCTCCTATTAATAAAATGCAGAGCTGGAACCACCTCAGGTTTTTTGAGCACACCTTCTGAATATTTACATCTGGAGAGTACACAGTGTTTACAAGAACTCATGTTTATTTATCCAAGAACACTTTCACAGAAAAGCTTCTTTATGACTGGCTGTACATTTTCCTATGCCAGTTTATTGACCTTTAGCAATGCATGGCTATTTGTTTGGTAAAAATGATAGCGTTAATCTTAACCTACCACGTGTAATACACCTTGGTAACTACTTTCCTTTTTTAAGAAAAGATTTCGGGTGGCAGGAAGCCCCCCGTGGACACTGGGAGGAGGGTCTGAATCCAGCACAGCTCATTGCTGTCTGATGACACTTGCTAAGTGGCTGGAGGAAAACAAGTCCGTGCTGGGACCTCACTTGCTAGCACATCCCCAATGATCCCACTGGCACTTTCAAGCTCTCCTAATACTTTTTATCCTTGTGCCGATGGGGGCAGCTGGGTGCTGTTGACACAGGGCAGGTCGGGAGGCAGGCGCAAGTCTGCTGCCTCTTCCCTGGTTAATGGGATGGCTTTCAATCCCCTCACTGCCTACTCCGGCATTTCCTCAGAACTAAGTATATTTATCCAAGAGCACTTCCGCAGAAAAGCTCCTTTATGCTTTGCTATATATTTTTCCTGCCAGCATCCTGACCTTTAGCACTCACTCGCAGGTTTGCCTCAAAAAAGTTCATTTCAGCAGGCTCCCTCCCGAGCTGTGCAGAGGCCAGCAGGCACCGACCTGGGGGTGGTGCCGGCTGCCGAGGACCACCACACGCAGATCCAGGCTTTTACGAAATGTATCTGGCCGTGCTGGGTGCTGCTGGTCTTCCAGCTCTGCAAGTACCTGTCTAAACAAAGCCAAGCTGCTCAGAAGCGAGGGAAGGAATGAATGAGGGAGGAGATGCTGATTGACCCCCCCCGCCCCAAATTGCAAAGGCAAAGAGTCTTTGAGATTACCTCCAACTCTGAGCTAATTAAAGAAGATTTCATGCAGCATTTCTTTCCCGAGAAAGGAAGCTAGTTACCTGTGCAGGAAGAGATTTGAGAGAAAGGCATGGATTTCTGTTTCACTATTCCATAGTTCTATATTAGGTAGCACCGCAGCAGAAACTGAAGCTAGCTTTCCATGCTTCCAAGGGGGCTAAGCCCAGGTTGCAGAGTCATAAACACACTTCTCCAGCCCAAGGAATAACTAGACCATACAAGTTGGAGTAGCTGTACGAGGCAGGACTCGTACTTCAGAAGTCGTATTTCAGACGTCTGCACATCAAGCACTCACTGCCCCACTGGTAGTACCTGTAAATTCAAGATGGGACCTGTGGATGAAAGCACTGTGTATGAACACCCCGAGCTCTTGGTTTGCAGTGAAAAAAGGGAAGGTGAAAACTACTTGGGATGGTGAAAGGAGAATGGCTAAGGGTCAATAGACAGGACCCCACATGAAAATCCACAAGGGTGAATGAGAAGTGGAAGAAGCAGCATGACATAAAGAACTACTTGATTTTTGTTTTTCAAATGGCAAGGAAACCATGTACAAAAATACACCAAAAACATTATTAACGTTGTAGAGTTGAGAAATGGAAAGATCAAAACTGTTAGGCAACACATACACATGATGAGCATCTTAATGGCATGGGCAATTAATCATTGGAAAGGCTCATGAAGAACATGCAGTCGAATGCGTCACTTGAAGGCTTTTAATCAAGACTAGAAACCTTAAAACACTGTCTTTGGTCTCCCTAGGAAGATACTGCTCTTGACTGAGGAAACATCAGGGTAAATTCTGTGGTGAGCTTTATGCTGTGAGTCCAGCTAGATTTCCAGTGTGGTGGAGCTGGGGCTACTCTGTAATGGTCTGGGAATGTCGTACACTGGCCTGGCCATGCTAATTCCTGAGCCTGACTTTGCCTCTGCCTCTAGCAGAGCCTTGGGCTAGCTGAAAGGAAAGGATGCAAAACCAGCAGAAGCCGCAGTGAGTGATGGAAAGGTAGAGATGGAATAGAGGCATCTTGAGAACCTGGTTTTAGACTTTATGCTGAGTACCCTCCATTGGTTTGTGCAGTCAGGACTTAAATCTGAATTGCCGATGTCAGGAGACTCTGACCAGAGAGTCTCTGTCTCTGCAGAGCAGAAGCAGTTACTGGGGACCTACACCTACCTGGGCAGAGGGTACTAAGAAGATGTCAATAAGACACTGCAAGAGCCAAAGGAAATACATGTTCTCAGACTGTCAGCAGAGAAAGGTAGGGGAACTGCATTTCTCTGTGTCCTGTTTCCCACAAAGCTTTTCTCCACAGTTGATAAAATAATACTTTGATTTTTGAAAGCTCCGAGGTCTGAGTTCAGTTCTTCCTTTAGGAGTCCCTGAGCAAAACAAGGGAGCCATTAGCTAAGAGCAGCTAACTTGTGTGTGCTCTGTGCCCACTCCTAAATATTCAAAATCTAAATTTGGTGAGGGAACAGCCCTGGACTTGAGGTCTCTCAGGCTTTGCAGAGCCAGGGGGTGTATGTTCAGCCAGCTGCGACATCACAACAGTCGAGCCTGACTTTTAACTTATGGAAAACCTCCAAAGTGCGAAGCAACCTAGAAAGTTCACTGGGAGTTGATGGTATTCGGTGCCTCCCAGGTCTGGGCTGTCAAAGAGTGATTTTAATAGCACATTAAGTATGAGATTCTGGAACATGATCAAGACCCAACACAAGGAAGTAACTTTTAATTAACAAGTTCCACATGCTACGTATGAAAAGTAACAGCCATTATAATTTATTAGAATTAAGTTACATATCAAAAAACCTTCAATGTTGAATTTAGCTGCTTTAATTTAAAATAAGCATTTCTACATTGAGGTGGCACAAAAGAAAATTTGCTTAAGTTTAATTTTTATACTACTAAAAAGGATTTTACGGCTTAGAATATATGCTTTGCTTCACACATACAACTGCTGAAAACTGGATTAATTGTACTGCTTTCATCAATTGTACCGGCATAAACCATTAATAATTTAGACTCATGGGGTTTGTTTTGTTTAATTTATTTCCAAGAAATTATTTTTACTGCAAAATGCTAAAATAACATGTAACCAAACATTTAGATTTATATGGTGAGTTTCAGCCAGTAAAAACCTTAGTTAGAATGGAATTAGCTGTGTTCAGACCCTGAAATTCTAGAGAGTTTTATCAAAAGCAGCCATATGAAACCAGAAGTTCGAAGAGGTAGTTTAGTTTGGTTTGGTTTTGATGAAGTTTTTGGAGCTAACATTCATTATAGCGTTGCTCCAAAAAGTGCTAGAGAGGCGAAGTTGTGCTTAACTGCAACCTTGTGGTACTGTTGTCTCCCAACTCTCTGTAGCTTTGGACGTCATTTTACAAGGCAAGAAGATGTCTTTTAATGCCTTTACAGTGTCATAGTGCTCTGCTACTACCGCTGAAGGACTGGAATTAGCTGGGTTGCTTTAGCAGATGAGATGATCAGTGGATCAGTACATATTTTGAAGCCCACTTCACAAATTAGATCACAATCTGTGGTTTCATAAATCTTTTCAGCAGCTTTCAAATGTTGCACAAAAACTTCTTAAGAATTGGTATTTAAAATTAAAATACCCCAGAATGAAGCTGTATGGAGGGAGGAAGGAATGGATAGGGCCAGAGGAGACCTCTAAGGTCACCGAATCCAGTCTTTGCTACCACAGGCAACCACATCACAGAGTCCCCTTCAAAAGGGATTCATAAGTCTTCAGAAAGCATTCTCCTCTCTGCAGGGCCTTTGATATCGAATACAGCCTAATTGTATAGCATATACATTCCTGATTAAAAAGAGAGGGAGAAAAGAAAAAAGAAATACCAGTAAAGTCCATGCTGACTGAAGTTAATGTTTACTGAGTAGCGGAAACCGTCATTCCACCCGCTAAAACGCGGTTAATCAGAGCTTGCTCTGTTGCCCAGGACAGCCAAAGACAGGAGCTGCTTTGCAGACCCGAGTTGTGCACAGATGACCAGGCACCATCCTTGGAGCGCAGCCGCGCTGCCCACGCGCCTGTGGTAGGAGGTTGTGGTTCAGCCTCCTGCTGCTGCTGTATCGCCCATCCCAAGCACTCCCAGACTGCCACAAGCCCCATAACGTCATCAAATACAAGTAAATATTGCCATTTTTTGCCTGGGATTCTGAAGCTCTTGATTGAGAGTTTTCAAGCTTTTCTCCGTAACCAGCAGGGCCCAAGACTATCTTCTTTATGAAAGTGAAGCCTGAAAATCTAATGTATAAAAACTACTACAGGTGTCAGGATGTAAAGCTTATCCCAAGAAGGCCAGGAAAGACCACAGGCTTCCTGATGCACCAAGCAGCTCCCTGAGGCAGAGAGGTTCTTGCATATGATTGTGCTCCCAGTGTTTTCTATCCCTATGTCAGCATGGACTTAACGTATTTTCTGCTTGTCCGTGCCCCGCTGCAGTGTCGGTGGCACTTGTGCAAGCCCCAGCACGCAGGTGACAGTAGGATGCTTTGACTGACGACTCGTTTTCTGCAAAGCAAGCTGCCTTTCTGCAGGTCCAGCTCCCTGGCTTGGAAGCACGCTCTGCTGATCACTCATTTGAATGCTGGACACTTCATGCTTTCGTAACTCCTGCTCCTCCCCAGGCACTTTTCCAGAGCCCCACAAACCCCAGGCTGCTGTGGATGCTGCTGGATCCCTCCCGGCTCGCCCAAGCGGCGGCTCCCCACCTTGGTTAGGGGGATCGCTGATTTCTCAGGTTCCCACCAGCAGCGCGATACGGTTTGCAGAATTAGTATGAGCTTTAGCAATTTCATTTTCTACTCTAAAAAATCTCGCTCTGAGGCGTCTTGTGTCCGTGCCCCGCACGCTTGTGCAAGCCCATCCGTGCTGCCCAGCACCTCCCACGCCAGCCGTCCCCTGGCTCTCCCCTCGCTCCCTTCCACCGCTGGTGGTCAGGCCCGCCTCGCTGCCGTGCCAGCTGTCTGGATTAATTGCTCTCTCTCTCTTTCCACCTCACCAGCTCCCCATCTGTTTTTCAGCTATAGCTTAAATCCCTTTTGATCTGATCCCGAATCACTGACTTCAACAGGAGCCTGCGCACAGACTGTTTCTGGGAGCAGGTCCCTCCCTCTCTCCCTCCCGCTCCCTGGCCCCCTATGATGTTTGCCTGCGGTGCTTATTGCTGCGTATTGAATTTCTCCTTCCCAAGGGCTGGATTCTGCAATGCTGTGGGAACCATGGGCTTCATCCTTAAGAGCGCACATGTAGCTGTATTTTTTGGGGGCCTATTAATTTAGTTGAAATCAAGACTGCGTTTAGAGCTTTTCTGGAGAGCATCCAGAACATGTAGCACATTTCAGGGCAGAATCTTCCCATCCTAAACTGTTCTATAGACATGCTGCAATGCACAGTTTAGCCAAAGACATAGGGAGCATCGATCTCCTCACTTCATTTAAAAGGCATTTTATTCACCCTAGCAGTTATTTAATGCCATTATCTAGTTGTTCAATTTTGTTAACTTAATGCATCACTATTTAGACAACATATTTGGATTGGAGACAGAGAACATCATGTTAATTGAAATGGCAGCATGGTTCGGTTATTGTATACTCATGACAGCTTAATTGTGTCATCAGAAACTGTTACCGCTGATGACTCTTTTGTACCCCAAGCACTGGCATTGACTGTAAACCAGAAGGCCAAAATTATACATAAGAACAATCTTCACAGCTAAATTTGTCTTCTGGACCTTGAAAAGTAGTAACACAGAATACCCCACACACCCAACGCTTCTCAAAACTAACACAGCCTTTTCCACTCATGGATGAAGTGATTAACCAGCATATTTATGAACAGTTTGGTTGTGCCCTTTCCAAATACGTACTTCAAAGTGTCTCTGTTTTCTTGGTGTTATGATAGATAAAACAGGTACACATGAGATAGATACATCTACTTCCACAAATATGAATGCAAAGAGCCAGAGTACATAGACTGCAATTACAGGATAAGCAGAGAGACGTTAATGTAAACTGTTACTGAGGAATGTGTGTTTGGGCAATTGAGCCTCCCTTTTTATGTGCGGGAGCCAAGCAGAGACAAGAATCAAGGCAGAGCTTGCAGGTGAGCACAGAAATCTGCAAAATAGAAAAGCAGTATCTGGGAATTATCTGAGACACCTAATCCATATAAGAAATTACTGTACCCATCTATTTTTTTTTAATAGGTTGATAAATGGAATGTGGTAGATTGCAAGAAAATCAGCATCTTTGGTGAAGAGTTGTAAATTTATAGATAAAGAGAACAAATGGTAACCATCACTTGATGTAAACCAAAGGAGAAAGCTGAGCTTGAGGGACTACCATTAAGCCTGCTTTTAAGGTTTGATCTTGCAAAGCACTGAATAACCTCAGCTCCCACTGAAATCAATGGAAGCTGAATGTCTTCTGCAAGAAGCTGAGTCACCAAGCTTAGGTAATTTATTGTATTCATAACAATGCAGGTGTTTTTATGACATCAGAGCAAAGTTCTAGAAAGATCTGCAAGGAAAATCAAAATTTTTTGAGTCAAAAAGCAAAGTGTGACATTTGAGCAATAAGAGATTCAAAAGGACTGGAAAGGAGAGGGTGAGTTACCAGACACCCAGTTAAAGGAGGGTTTGCATGGACCACACTGCAGCACCTCTGGGCTTCCTCCCTGTCCTCACAAAGACCAGGAAAGGGACAGATTTGTGGTGACGATGTCCCCAGTAGGTAGGCAGATGCCTGTCCTAGAGCAAGATCTGCTCCCCCTTTCTGCCCAAGAAAGTGGGCAAATGTCACGTGGTGCAGAATTTGCAGAATGTCTCACCCTGAAAAAGCAGATAAATTAATTTGAGCAAAGCTGGAAGCAGCCCACAATGTTTTGCATTATTCTCTGTGGCCCCTGATTGCATCTAGTTTCACATTTCACTATTCCAGATGGCATAAGCTGTCACTGACGGAGAGAAAGGCAGGAACTGGCAGTGACGTGCTCGTGTAGGGACCCAGAGGTGCAAGAGTCCGCTGGGATGCCTGAAAGCCTTTCAGACTTGATCCTTCTCTGTGCCAGCCTCACCTGTTCTCTGCATTTCATCACTGTGATCAGACGACGCTCACTTGTGTCTCACTGAGATACATAATCCAGCTGCATACGCTCTCCCCAGGTTCCCACCCTATGGGCCTTAACAGGACCAAGATCCCATCCTAGGCATAAAATCCGAGGCTTGTACGTGCTAAGCTTCTTTTGCCAGCTCTGAGGACCCAAACCACTCCTGTTATGCTCCTTGTGAAGGCTTTTCCATGGGTGGAAAGTATCCATCCTCCACCCAGCTGCTGCTACCATGAAGTCTGGTGCAAGCCTGCTCTTGGCTTTTAAGTAACTTTCCTTCATTCCTCTTTGGCATCAGAAAGCTCCAGCCATTATAAAATTACTTTCTCCCTGTAAGGCATTGCTAGGAAGGCGAAAGGGTGAAAAGAGACCTTTCCCCTCACAGCTGCCTCGGACTGGCTGTATTCAAGCTCAGCTGCCCCAGCTGCAGGTGCTTCCTTTCTGTGTCCCCCTCCCTCTTTACAGTCCCCTCAGACCATCCAGCCTCCTCTGCTCACGCAGCTTCTCGGAGGAAAGGACAGAGAAAATGGGAGGCTTACAAAAGAAACACTGCGCTGATCCCAGGAAAAAAGCAAGGCTTAGACTTCCGCTGCCATTGGTGTTCACAGGGCAGTCATGCTGGGGGTTCTTGGGGGTTTTCTTGCTGGGTGGCAAAACACTTTGATAGACACATCCCTTCCCACCCACTCAAGTGGTCTCAAGTCTCCTAAGGGCCAGGCACATCCGAGCTGAATCCAAATAAGCTGGTAGATACAGAAGTACTGCGTTTAGGACCTGGGAAGCAGTGTAGCTTTGCTAGCACCACGCTACTCCTTGTTAATGAGTTCTGTCCCTCTGCAAGATTCATTAACTTGAGCAAAATGGTGGGCTGACCAAACGATCCTGGAGAGGTCTGTGCAGCTTTCTGACAGACCTCTGCCTGAGCTCCTCTGCCTGTCCTGCCTCCCAGGAACTGACCTCAAGGGTTGAGGGGTTGAGGATATATTTAGGAAATGAGAAGACTAGGACAAAAAAGCATTTCTGCACTCAGCTTCCAGCTCTGAGTCCTTGTTTCAAGAGCTATATACCACATGACTTGAGATCTCTGTGATAAGGAGTGTAAGTAACTGCCCCTCCTGCTCTTCAGCTACCCTGCCTGCACCACGAAAAGAATTACACTATTTCGGAGGAGCCACAGCATGAAATGACTTGGAGAAACTATCCACAGAGGAACAGGCAAGGATATGTGTATGCTTGCATAAAAGATAGGCAGATATATCTTGGAAGAAAGAGGAAAATGAAAAATGCAAAGCGAAATCATACCTGGAATTCATTGGGCTATCTGCAAAAGTACTTAAGGGGGCCTCCTTTGGGTTAATTCTTTCATGGGTCGCCAGAGAAAATTATAGTCTGGTCGAGTTATTTCATTCGCATTAATCTTTCTGCAGCAATCACCACCTTCTTCTTCATAATCTTTAAATTAAGGCATGTATTAATTATTTATACAGCTCCATCCATGTATGTGGATGTTTTACAAAGCAAATAAAATGAGGCCTTGTTCACCGTAGGGTGTATAATTCAGCACAAGCAGGGGCAAGATGAGTGAAAATGTCAGGTGTGGAAGCAGCAGTAGTGAAGAAACAAAGATGGGAAGGACTTGCAGAGGAGGTCGTTTTTCTAGAAGAAAAGCAATGACATTCGGTGGCTGGGGGGGAGCTGTTTTCTGGGAAGTGGAGCTTGGAAAGGATGACCAAGACTGGGTGTTTGGAAGTGGGTGGGGGTGGCAGGGTGGGAGGTAGAAGGAATGAAGTCCTGAACAAAGGCAATAAGGGTGGGAGGAGGACATGTTTGGGTTGTCCAGGATCTCTGAGGTGACTGAGACAAGAAATATGATGAAGAACCAAATGCCCAGGAGGGTGGGAAGCAGATGAAGAATTTAAGTCCAGTTGGTTTTCAATATTTTAAATTTCTAGCTCTTTTGTGGGATCTCTGTCTTTTCTATTTATCGATGGAAGACCATGATGGTCTGACCACAGGGCTGCTTGAAACTCATTTCAGGTAAGTGAAGGACTAACAGCCACATAGACACAGGAGGACAGATTGTCATCCTTGTGTCTTTGTTCACAGCCTGTGCTGTTGAAGGAGTCCAAAGTTCAGTCTTTACTCCTGTGTTGTTTCTGGATTTCCCATGAGCTGTGCATTGGAGGGTACGGCCTTTGCTCCCGGCCTTTGCTCCCATGTCTCTGCCCCTTCCTGGGATGGTGCTTCCCACTGGAACAGCCGTTCAGCAGGAGAGTGGCACAGCAAGTGCTGATAGCTCATTTCTGCTCATCTCATCCACATTTAAGTGTAGTTCACAATGATCACCGAGAGCGCTGGGCAGTTCAAAATGCAGGTCGTTTGTGGGACCAAGAAACCACCCCTCCAAACTCCCTTCTTAGCTGGGGAAAGATGGAGCAATTTTGCATTGTCTCAGGGTTAGTACCAGCAGCTCCCCTGCCCCCTGTGCTGAGGTGCAGTCTATAGCTTAAAACTCTATCTCCTTAGCCTCTCATGACCTGCAGCCACTCAAAACTGCCCAATTAGAGCTGTCAGAAAACTTCCAGTCACTATGTTTGCCTCTGGAGAGTAGTGGGCACGTGGGGACACCCACTTCAGGAACATCTGCTTGGCCTCCCCCCAGCTATTACGCTTTTGCATGGGAACAGGCTGTTTGTGGCTTTTGGGTGCCTGCTCAGAGACACTAACACTGCAGTGTGGAAAGAAAACTACCAGAGATCAGATATCTTTGCTGGGAAATAGTCGTCTCATCCTGTGAAGCCCTGAGATTTAAAAGAAGTTCCAGTTTGACATATCCTCAAGATATATTGTTGCTTTCCTTGGGAAAAGCACAGAAAAAGAGCTCTCCTGGATCTCATGGTTGTCACTGGACTCACTCATGAGGAAGAAAACTCATGTTCAGACTTCTGCTCCAGACTAAGCCAAATCTTTTTTCCCTCCTAACTGGATGCTTTGAATACCAACATGTTGCAAGGCTCTTTCCTCTTCTTTGTCCCCATATTTCATCTAGTGCTTGAGAGCCCCTTTCTGAATAAACTGCTCAGAACAGGTAAGTTTCCACGAAAACTGGTGATTTTGCTGAATCACTATTTTCCAGTAAAGAATTACTCAGTTGAAAAATTCTCCACCAAATCTCTGGGTAAGTACCTGAGAGGGGCTGCCTTTGCATACCTGCACTGCCCTCTGCTCTGTCCCTTGTGAGAGAGTCCTCGCGCCCCTCTCTCCACAGACCTCTCATGTTTACAAAAGAAAGGCATTTATTTATTTACATCTTGCTGCCTCTTTCTATCAACTCTTGCCTTCCATCTGCAGTTCCCATGGTACAAGTATCCTGGAAAACGTTCAGCTGTTGTATCATGGTTGTGCTGAGCTCGAAGTCTGTCTGCGAGGACCTGCATACCCTGGCACTCCTTTCCTTACACAAAGGTCTGGTGAGCCCCCAGGCATTCTGGAGGTCAATCTGACTCAGTCTCCTGCAGCTTCATCACTACTGTGATTTTGAGAAGCGGTGCACAGCCCCAGGCACCCCAGCCAGTCCCAGGGGTCTGCAATGGACAGCCGAGGGTGGTGGGACCCTGCCTAAGGCAGAGCTTTTGGGTGAGGCTTCCTGGAAGCCTTCACTAAGAAAGGGCTCTTAAACTCAAAATCCAGGGTGGTTTGAACAGGAATTGTAACAGGTAAATTTTTTAAAAAAAAGCTCAAAATCTGTTGTGAGAGACAAAGTTAAAATAGGAGGAGATTTATGAACTGGTCTTCCTCTGCATGCTGGGTGTCTGCAGGTGGGCCTCCTCCTCCAGGCTTGGCTGCACATCACCATCTTGGTGACTTTTGGAGGTGTGATGACTCTACATAATCTGTCCCGGTCATGACAACATGCTCCATCCATCCATCCATCCATCCATCCATCCATCCATCCATCCATCCATGCATTCATCTATCTCTGGTGGATGTCTGCTCCACACTCCTCACAGCACTCTCCCAAATGTTGCTTTGCAAAACACCAGCATGTGGAGAGCATCAGTCCATGGCTCTCCTGGTCTCCCGGCTGCCTCATCCCACAGATTCCTTTGCCTTCCCCATGCTCCTGGGAAGGCGCAGGGTCCTCTTCCTCACCTGAACCCCACAGAGGCCAAGGCAATAAGCCACCTTGCTTCTCCCACCCGCTCACGACTTCTTCAAAAAGGTAATGTAAATTGCAAATAACAAAATAAGATGCCCATGGAGTTAAATGAGTGTGTTCTTGATAATGATAGAAATATGTGCTACCAGAGATGCCTATCAGCACAGACTTTGCAGCTGAATATCCCTGTGGTAACTCCTGGAAAACTCTTACAGAACCAGCACTGCCACCAGCATGTGAGACATGAGACTCAGAGTCTTTTACCCAGTTAGATTTGTGTCTACAAATCTGAGGCTTCTTGGTAAAAGTTCACAGTACTTTTGAAATAATTTGCCACTCAAAGTTAAGCATTTTGCCCTGTTGTCTTAGATAAAGACAGCTTTTCCTTCTCTTTCTGCTCTGTCTCTTCTCCATTCCCTCTAAATAGAAACCAAAATGGAAACAAATGTAAACAGCAACAATAATATATGCAAAAATCTTTGCTGATTTCCTGGAATAGAACCACCCAGCCCCTGCATTTCACTGGAATGGCATGGGGGAAGGATAGGGTGCACTCTTGCCTAATTAATTTTTCTTCTGTAGGCTTTTTCTGAAAAATGACATTATTTTACACAGGTGAATTCAGCCTCTTCCTTGGTTTCTCAGTGCCACTTCTCTCCTTGCGTGACACCGTTGCTTCTCTGTTACGCATGAGAAGGCTGCTGTGCAAGTGATGAATGAGTCAGCCAAGAAAGTTAGAGATGTCCTGACCTCAGTTAACTGCAATAAAATATTTTTCAAGATAAAAACACCAAATCAATCTTTATCCATGTTACCTCCCATGAACAGCTTTGAATTTGGTAGTTTACTAGGTAAGTTGGCTACGCATTTTAGCTTTTAATTATTTATTTACCCTACAGTTCTTTAACCAAAGATACTTTCCATAGCAGCCTTCCATGTCACATTACTGGTAATATACAGTGACTTAAAGTAACAAATACCTACGCACAAATCATGGGGTGTGTGGGCTTGACATTGTTTTAAAGGTCATCTCTATTTACCACTGAACATATTTTCCTGCTTATTTAATAATGGCATTTTTGGACAACAACACGTAAAATATTTCTGTGTCATAGTCAATAAACAGCTTTTCTAATTAAAAAGGTGAGGAAGGTTTATATTTGGGGGAGAAGGGAAATAATGGATACAAGACACAGCTGCTGATATTTGGATACTACTTTGTGAGTGTAATATAATACTAACTACTCAGACATAAATCCTGTGCACTCAGCAGTCCACTAGGCAACTGCTTGCCTCATGTCCATATTATAATTTTTCTTGGAAGTGTGTGCACACTGGGAACCTGGTCACTCAACACCTGGATTACGGTATCAGTGTTCTTTAAAATTCCTGCAATTTATTCCCTGTTTAATGGCAATTCATGTGCTTTCCTGGTGAGCACTGTCCCATCATTTCTTGACCACTTCTAGTTGTCCCTGTCTGGTTTATGTGCGTGAGAATGGGCCTGGATCCAGCAAAATATTTAAGCATGTGCTTAAGTCTGAGTACCTGATAAAGGAGAGGGCTTGGGAAGTACTGACACAAACACTCCTCTAAGTGTGCGTCAGTTATGTCTGAGAGCTCTTCGACTGAACAGGCTGCAAAGATGAGAGGAAGAATTGGTGTTGTGATAGACTCGAAGCACAAGCAGGAGGTAGCTCATCCCTGGGGCAGCAGTTAGTCATATTCTGGAAGTGCCAAGCCACTGATGCAGCCACGGTGCCCTCTATAAATGCTGGTGCCCTTGTTTGTCACAGCTGGAGACAAGATATTCTGAATGGTCGCCATCCCTTTAAGGAGGAAGTCTCCTATGCACGTGACATGCTTCCCAGCATCATGTAAGCAGTGAAGTTCATTAACATGCTTTTCCTTTCTGTGCTGAAGCCATCCTTGGCACTGCTGCACAGAGATGTATCCCAAAAGAAGCTCTAGCAAAGCTCCACTCCTCATCTTCCTTGGGTCTGCAGCTTCCTTGACCTGCATAACCCACCAACATCTCCATGAGCCTCTTCTCCACCCATCTCAAGGGTTTTGTGCTCATCCCCATCTCTGTAGCATCTCCAGTGTGGCACTACACCAGGTTCCCCAGTGGAAACCAGGCAGAAGAAATACAACACATTTTGTTTGTGCAGTGTATCATTAAATAATCATTACATTTGTGATTTGGTGCATGGTTTTGGGCCAGTTCTCTTTAATATCT
>VXBO01000187.1:292772-320186 GCA_013400135.1 Rhinoptilus africanus | reverse complement strand
CCCCCCCTTATCTTCGATAGGCGAATTAGGAAGTAAAAAGGATAAATGGTTTGTTTGGGAGTGGGCATGCTTTATGTTTTCTTTCGTGTTAATGATCTTAATCTCAGTGTTTGCAGTTTGGACTTCTATCTCAGTTTGTTCTTGCATACTTTATGAGCATCGCCAGATATCACGTTGAAGATGGGAGCTTTCAAGGAAGGAAGGTCTGAAATATTTGAATGAAGTGATATCTTAAACAAGCTTGCATGGCTAAAGTACAATTAAGCCCTGAATTCTGAAGTATCCCTATAAATCAAAATAGCGCCCTTCTCCCTCCCTTTCAAAAAAATTCTCTGTCTGGCAGTAGGGATATTAATTTGTCTAGATGACATGTTGATTGTGGCTTGTTCTTGGGAGATTCTTTCCTTCCACCTCTGAGGTGCAGCTCATCCCCCTTCGGCCTTTGGTATTCGTAATAAATTTCAGGAGTCCACTCCATCCTGTCCCCTGAAGTGGAAGTGTGCATAGCAATTTCAGTCTGCTAAACCATATATGTTTAGTTTCCATAGAAAGAAAGATTTTCTCTCCTTCCCTGGTTTGATCATATGGGAATCCAGCTGACAGAGAAGTATTCCTTTTATTGCAGGTCCAGAGAGCTCTGCTTAGTTTAAAGACACCCATAAGCATCCAAGAGCTGGTCACATTAAATAGGAGATGGAATTAAGGATCCTTCTTTCAGACATTCCTCAGAATCTGCTCGTTCACTGGTGATGCTGTATAACAGGGTTACCTTAAACATACAAAAATACAAAAATCTTGTACCACATTTTCTGAAAACTGACACTGAACTTTTCCGATTCAGTTGCCTCCTAGTCGTTCGCAAATGAGGGAAGATGTGTAACTGTTCATTAAAATAAGAAGTACAGAAAGCTTCACCTTCTGCATTTATAATCCAAATTTATACTGAAGCTTAGACCTTGTTGACTTATGATGATTTAATTTATCTTTTTTTTTAGAGAACTCCACAGAAGTCTACCATGATTGCCATTATCCAAATGGTATCACTAATATATGTTCTAGCAGTTGAAGTCAGTTTTGGAAAAAGTTGCAATCTTCATAGTGTAATGAAAGTTATTTCTTGAGGGGACACATCATCAGGGCATGGATTTTATTTCTTGTTTGGCAAACAAGAGGGGAAAGCAGTCATGATATTATCTATTTATTTATCTTGCTGCGATTCAGGTCCGTGTCCATGCCAAAAAGCAATGCTAAGACAGGGAGGTCACTATCTGCACTTTGCGGATCTTTCCACTGGCTCACTGGTTGTTGTGCATCTTTTCAGATCAGATCTGAATTTGGCTTCCAAGAATAAAAGATTATGCTAGTCTTTGTTTGTCAAAAGACCTGTTTGGAGCTTGCTGCTCCCTAGCAAATGGCACCAAATGCTGTGGCTCCTCTGCACTGCCCTCCTGCCCTTCCCCTTCTAGAGGGACAACTCTGAGGCTCTCCCTCCTCTATATCATCACCACTCCCCCACAGACTTGCAGGAACTTAATTTGTTTTTGAAACTCTTCCAGATTTGGCTGAAGTTGGCCAGTGGCTTCAGGAGTTACCAGAGGAGTCTGACACTGCAATCACATATGCTTGATTTTCTTAAAAATTACGATAAATACCTAGCAGCTTGTTACTGCTGAGGTCAAGGAATAGCTCCACTATCCGTCAGTTGTAACTGGTTGGCAAACTTTTTTTTCAGACATTACAGGGAGGCATGGGAACCCTCGGGCAGAATATTGAAGCTACTGCAACAAATACATTATGTGTTTGCTGTCAATTCCCCCTGCTCTGGTGTCTTCATAAGGGCTCTGCTGTATACCTAGAAAGAAAGCTTCATCCTTGGTTTTGTCTCTCTTGCATTAGAAAGAAAAGTACAGGAGGTAAAAGATTCAAGCCCAGTCCTTTGGCCAAAGAAGGACAGTTTTCTGGTTAGAGCTTGGGAAGGATGTGATCATAAGGGATCTGAGGGAACTGGGGTTGTTTAGCCTGGAGAAGAGGAGGCTGAGGGGAGACCTCATCACCCTCTACAACTACCTGAAAGGAGGTTTTAGAGAGATGGGGGCTGACCTCTTCTCCCTGGTGACAAGGGATAGGACAAGAGGAAACAGGTTCAAGTTATGCCAGGGCAGGTTTAGATTGGATATCAGGAAACATTTTTTCACTGAAAGGGTTATTAAACATTGGAATAGGCTGTCCAGGGAGGGTATGGATTCCCCATCCCTGGAGGTGTTTAAGAAAAGGGTAGATGAGGTGCTTGGGGACATGGTTTAGAAGGGGTTTTTGTCAGGGTAGGTTAATGGTTGGACTTGATCTTAAAGGTCCCTTCCAACCTCACCAATTCTATGATTCTATAAGCAAATCTGCTTGTGCCCCCTTTTATTCTTGCTAAAAATCATGAGATGTTGAAAGGATACCTGAATGGGATGATTCTTAATGTTAGATGTCATAGCTGTATGGATATATAACGTAGAGGTTTAAATGCCTTATTTCTATTTATGAAACAGTAATGGTATGTGTACTCTACAGGCAAGGATAAACCTCAGAACTTGTTATGATTTAATGCTAGACTAGGTCACAGGATTGCAAAATAATGCAGAAACACACACTATTTGAGAAACATATGTGCAGAAACATGGAGTATTTGAGAAACATATGTGCTCATATACAATTCATAATAATGGAGTAGCCTTATACCAAGCAGGACATTTTTATTTGAAGATCCGTCATTTACTCTGCGGGGTGTTTTCGAAGATTTATATTGCTTATTTGGAAAAAGATTTACATTTATTGACATGGACAATCTGTCTGTTTAGAGTGTGTTAAGCAGTATTTTTGACAACATTTTAGTACTGATACTTAACTTCATCCAGAATGTTAGCCAATTTGAGACTAGAGGAGAGAAAAAGAAAGGTAGTGGTAAAACAAAAATGACTTTAGCAAACTGACAAACACTGTGGTTTGCCAGCCCCTGACAAATACTAACAGGCTAGTCTAGGACAATTTTGTTTACATAGCGTTTTACTTTAGGAAGGAGCATGCTATAAATATACTGCAAGTACCGTGAAGTCATAAAGTTGTCTATACTATTGAATGACTATCTCTAAAGAGCTGGTAAAGCATAAATTTGATTAAACAATGAGTGGATAACTAGCAAGGTTTAAATGTAGCACCATGGAACTGAATGGAGTCATTCAATCTCATTTCTTTCTCTGCTAGTCTCCTTCAGCGCTGGTCTTCATCTTAAAACCTGTTATATCTTTTTGAACAATGGCTGTAAACCCTCAGGGCTGTGATATTATACCTTCTTATTTTCAGACTTTATCAAGTCAATTTTTATCTTTGTGTTCCTGGTGAAATTCATCCCATGGGTGCTCATTAGCCTCTGTTCTTGACCTGGATTCACCTCACCCATTTTCACATGTCTGAGGTGTTCAGCCTTGACTACCCTTATACTCAAAGATGAGAAAGAGAAGAGAGAAACCTCCATAAGCCATTGCATTAGACTTGTATTGGACACTACTATAGGCTGGGATTAATAGCCGCCGTGGTTTCTCTTCACCACATAAAAAGGAGCCTTGGGTGACTCGTTCATACTAACATACTTAACTTTTAGATGCCTAATCTAGTGTTTTTTCCTTGTGACAGTAGTCCAAACGTGATCTCTCTGGGTTTTAACAGTTGCACCAATACTTTCCTGACTATATTAGAAATTGCCTTTGGTACATTTTAGGTTTGCACTACCTTTGTCTTAGTTGCATTACGTTGGCAACAGATCCCATGGATAGTTAGCACATTCAGGGTGTTCTCCTCACCTTTTGAACTGATATGCTCCTAGTTTATTGCATAAATCTGTTTTATAAATCCTTAGGTAGAGAGCATGCCATTGGATACCATTAAATGTTATCCCATTTCAGTTGCTTCACTCCTTAAGGTCATCTAGTTCTTCCTGTTTATTCAGATTCTCCTCCCTAATAAGAATGCTTTCCAAATTTCTGTTATCAGAAAATTTCATTAGCAAGCCAACATTTTTGTGGCAAGGTACTTCCCCACTTGCTGGTTGCCTTTAGTTGGTTCCTTGTGCACCTTACAATTTTTGTATTAATCCCCACTTATTCCAGATTAATTTTACAAAGAAAGATTACATCTCCCACATAAATTTACTTTTTTTTTTTAATTTAACCTCTCAGAACAAGAGTTCTTTTGAATCTGGTATGATACTTTCAGTAACCTTTTATCCCATCTTCTGTTTATCTCCATGTCTAATTATTCCCTTCATACATTTTGTTTTCAAGTTGTGCACGGTGTTAAGTTCAAACTATCAGGTTCCAAATGTCTAGATCATTCCTTTCCCCTCCCTTCTACTTTCTTGGACTTTCTGGCGTGATGGATTTACCAGAATCCCTTGCTGTGTGTGCATTTTTATGTTCCACTTTTCACAGCATAGTGAAAACGTTAGCAGAAGACATTGTCAGGTTCCCCACTTCCCCACTCCTAACTGAATAACAAGGGGTGTTTTCAGTGCTTGGAACTGTGTCCTTGGTGGAGGCCACCACTTTGATGACCACATGCATCTCCCCATTTGATCATGGAGCAAATCTGCACTGACAGCTGCACTGAAGAGGAGGCAAGGTACTCACGTAGTTCTGGACAATATACAGATTATCTTGACTCTATCCTCTCAGTGCAGAGCCAATTACTTCTTTCTTCCTTACTGTCAAAATATTTTTTTTTTTTGCCATTTGCTTTCATTCTATTTGCAAGCTCAAACTCAACTTGCACTTTGACAGTACCCTTGTTATTCTGAGAGCTTTTGGCTTTCTGTACCTCCTTTTCACTCTCCTTGCTCCTAATATCCTTCTAATGTGATTATTCATTTCTTTACAGTTTTTTGGGTTTTTTTACTTGCTGGGATGCATTTTCTTCAGAGTCCTCCACTTTGCTCCTTGATTTATGGATAATCCAAATCTCTGTGATGACAATGGACCCCCTCTCCTCTTTGATATAATTGGTATCCCAGACTTGGCTCTTTAAAATCTTCCTGATGCCTCACACTCTCCATCAGCAGGTGAAGCAACCCCTCGCCCGGTGTTGGCATTTAGCATTCCTGCCTTTTGTTACCTCTGTCACTGGGGTCCCATCCCTCCTCCAGTCCTACAAAAATGTGAAGCCTGGTGGATGATATAGTCAGGGGTTCACTAGTCCTTTAGGGTCAAAGTCAGCATCTTCAGCTTTCTTATTCACAACAGACCTAAACAGCCACTTCTGCTCTTATAACCCTTTGCTCCTTTGTTAGGCTGTTCCCCCTCCCCAGTCCCTGCCTGCTCACAGGCACCTCCTCCATGCAGTGGCCTCACTGTGTCGCAGGCTTTTTCTCCGTATCTGACTTCTGTCAATTTGTGGTTTGGGACCTGTCTCAAGGCAGTTTGCCAGCCCTCTGCCTGTGCTGCTGTCCATCCACATGCCAGCTTTTCCTAAGGGCATCCCCTTTAGACCCAACCTGAAAATAGCCAGCCCATTTATTAAAGTTATAGGCTGATGAGTTGTGAGGTTCATCATTCTTCCCTCTTAAACTGCCACACTTGAATTGTTAACCTGCATTCAAACTCACATTGTCTGCAAACCAGATTGCCTTATGATTGCTACTTTCCAAGCTAATGTCTATGAAAAGCTCTTCTCTAGGCTTAAAACACGATCAGCTTTGCTGATGGAGTAACTCTTTAGTGAAGAAATCCCTCTACTGTTCACTTGAGAAGATCTGAGTCCTCCAGGTGATGGGAACATTTGTTCTTCAGTCTGCACCTGAAGGCTGAAGTCCCTCTCACCTCAGCTTTATAACACACTTCTGTAATTCTTGTACAATAATAATAGAGCTGCCTAATGTCTTACCCCGCTCCTTGTGGGGCAGTCGGCACACCATTGCTTTTTGAATCTGTTCTTTTTAGAAGCTTATTAATGGTTTTTCCTTGTGAGCAGTCCTCAGTCACATGCTTCTGCTTCTTGCCCATGTTGTGTTACATCTCGGGTTTTGTGTCACCTTTCTTTCCTTTGTCTTCTCTTCCCTCTCTTACAGACCTCTTTCTGCTGGGGTTCCTGGGCCTGGTGGTTTCCAGTGTTTCTTCAACCGAGACACAGTACATTTCCTTTCATCCCTGCATACCTATCTTCTCTTTCTTCCTGTTATGCCTTTGCTTTTCCTGTACAACTAAAGGTTTTGGGATTATTTAAAGAGATTTTCTCTTTGTTACCTCAGTTACTTCCTTGCCCTAGACTTCAAGATCATGTGCTTTTATGCTCGTCTTTCTCATTTACCAACCTGGCCTATGGGACCTTAGGTCTGAAAACTTTCAGAAAATATTTAGCTGTCTATGAAGCCTCCTTTTTCTCTTCTGTGTTTTCAGCCAAAAGAAAGCAGTTGCAGGGCCTGCAGCCATCAGTAGCTCAACCCAGCCCCAACAGCTTGCATAGGGCCAGCCGTGAGCAACCTCTGCAGTGCTGTGCTATCCTGTCCACAGCTATGTCTTCCACGTGCTGCCCGCCTGAAATGACTCCTCTGACCAGGAATGCCCCATCTGTGGGTGACAAGCCAAGGTCTGCTACACAGAGATGTCATTAATAGCACCCTGTGTGTCCCTCCCCACAACCCTACCCAGGGCACAGGACCCCATTTCATCCTTCTATGGCCATCAGTCCCAGCCTCAGCAACACCATAGCAGACTCCAGCCTTGTCCTTGGCACTGACCCAGCACAGACCTCAAACCTACTGTATAAGATGAGATGTTGAAGACTTGTCTCCAGCCTGTCTCTGGTCTCATCTCCTTTTGCTCCTCACGGGATGCTCAGGCCATCACTGGCCACGGCTGTTGATGGACCTTCTTGCCAGCCTGCAGCTCTGCCCGCTGTGTTCACTCCTGTGGGGCTGAACCCTACCATCGTGGGTACAGCCCATCCCAGGGTCACCCCTTAACCCCCAGCTCCTCATCCCCTTGGAAGCAAACAGCCCTTACGGTGTAGTCACACAGACATACCAAGGCAGAAAATACTCCAGAGGCTTTTGATGGGAACCCCAGCTCCTTGGGAGGTGCCCAGCTGACTGGAGGTGGGTCCTTCACTGTACCTAGAAGCTGTGTAGCCTCTGCCGAGCAAGCAGCATCCAAGACAGGCTGCACCATTCCTGTCCTCCACATAGCCACAGGGTGACTGCAGTCACAGTCCTCTCAGTTGTGTCACTGCTGATTTGACAAGACACACAGCTGTGATTTTTCCTCCTCCACCTCCTGAGCTCTCTAGAGGGAGCGCAAACCATCATGTGAAAGCTGGAGAAGATTACAACTTCTTTTTTTTCTGAACTTTGCAAAAAGATTTCCAGGTTTTGAGGACCTGGTTCTTGTTCATCACTTTAGTTCTTGTGTAGTTTCTTTCGGTGCCTCATTGCACAAAGGTAAGAGGCAGGAGAGGAACGCATCAGGCTGGAATCTGGCAGTCACACGTAAGCTCGCCTGTAACCAGGAGCCCTATCCAACTTCATCATCACAACAGCAGGGCCATGTCCCTCCACATCCAGTCCTTTCCTTAGCCTTTTTGGGCTCTGCTGGATTCAGCAAGATTAACCTGTCTGGCTGTGTTAGGCGCTTTAGTCCTGCTCATGATCGTAACTCTGGCCTGGCAGCCAGAGGACAGGGCTAGCTTTCAGGTGACATGAGTTCTGGTCCCTGCTCTATCCTAATGACCTCTTTATGTCTCATTTTTCCCATCTGTAAGGAGATGTAAGGTTACTGAATTCTTTGTAAGGCACATTTAGACTGAAGTGCATTTTAATTTCATTAAGTTATGCATCCAGAAGTCTTTGTGATTTCACTTTGGAATTAAGCTCTGAAGCCTCAGGTCTGGTGTAGTAGTGCATAAAAGAGCTGACGATACTGCTTCACAGGGGAGGACGGCCACCCTACCCAAAAGGCAGGAGTTTCTCTCCTCACTGCCACCTTGTTCTTTGCCATCCACTCCTGACTTTTAGCTTAAGCTGGCTCTGTCACCTGGCAGTCTCCTCTGGTTCAATTCACTAAAGTAACCTCAGAGCTGGTCCATGGGAGACAGGGCTGAGAGCGGAGAGAGAAGGGAGAGAGCGGGAGCTGGGACAAACCACATTTCGGACATTTGTTCTGTCTCCATGTCAAGTCCATCATTGTGAAAACTGAACCTCTTGGATCAGATTCAGTTCCAGTGAAGATTTTTTATATATTTTATGATTCCATCTCATTAGTGTTTTTAAGCAGCTATCAGATGGTGTCTTTCATAACATATTAATTTCAAGCTGTATTGATATATATATTACAATTTGAAGTCAATAATATAATTTTTCATTATAATCTAAAGTCTATAATATCGTTTCTCTAAACAATTACACAGAAAGAGTTCCTTCAATGAGTACTTACTGTTTGTTGTAAAAGAATCTGGAAAGGTTTATTTTTATTACTGCTAATTTTCTGGTTTATGGGTATTTGTTTGTATTTAATGTTACAAATCCAGATGGTTTTCAATAGATATTGGCATAGTCAGTATGATTATGACATTAATGAAAAAGAGAGAATTAGAATTGTGCAGAGGAATAAAATAATTTAGTTTGTACTTTATTTGTGTGCTGTATTTCAATTGACACTCTTTAAACTCAAATACTTAGGAAGCAGTCAGAAGAAATGCTCCTTTGCGAAAAATCGGTATCTGTGTTTTACCTGCTGTCTCCTAGCCATTCCTCTGGGCCTTCAAGGTCTTCCACAAAACCCCCGAGTGAAATAAATATCAGATGCTAGATAGAATCATAGAATGATTTAGGTTAGAAGGGACCTTAAAGATCCAACCCACCTCCCACTAGACCAGGCTGCTCAAAGCCCCATCCAGCCTGGCCTTGAGCATTTCCAGGGAAGGGGCACCCACAGCTTCTCTGGGCAACCTGTTCCAGTGCCTCACCGCCCTAACAGTAAAGAATTTCTTCCTAATATCCAATCTAAATCTACCCTCTTTCAGTTTAAAACTGTTACCCCTTGTCTTATCGCTACACTCCCTGATAAAGACTCCCTCCCCATCTCTTTAGACCCCCTTTAGGCACTGGAAGGCTGCTATAAGGTCTTCTATGAGCCTTCTCTTCTCCAGGCTGAACAAATCCAACTCTCTCAGCTTGTCTTCATAGGAGAGGTGCTCCAGCCCTCCGATCATCTTTGTGTCCCTCCTCTGGACCCATTCCAAGAGTTCCATGTCCTTCCTGTGCTGAGGGCTCCAGAGCTGGACACAGTACTCCAGGTGGGGGTCTCATGAGAGCAGAGTAGAGGGGTAAAATCACCTCCCTCACCCTGCTGGCCACAGTTCTTTTGATGTATCTCAGGATGAGGTTGGCTTTCTGGGCTGCAAGCACGCATTGCCGGCTCATGTTTGGCTTCTTGTCCATCAGCACCCCACGTCCTTCTCTTCAGGGCTGTTCTCAAGCAATTCTCCACCCAACCTGTATTTGTGCCTGGGATTGCTCTGACCCAGGTGCAGGATCTTGCACTTGGCGTGGTTGAACTTCATGAGGTTCACACAGGCCCACCTCTCAAGCCTGTCTAGGTCCCTCTGGATGGCATCTCTTCCCTCCAGTGTGTCGACTGTGCCACACAGCTTGATGTCATCGGCAAACTTGCTGAGGGTGCACTCGATAGGTTTTATTAGACCTTGGGTAATGAACAAGCAAGAAAAAGATTTCAGGAGAGCTAAATAAAAAAAGACCCCTTCTTCCAGGGCTTCTTCACATGAGAACTGGTTCTGATGCTGTGAACTGACTTCACTGAAGGATGGAGCAAATGGAGAATCTCAGCTGTTAAAGGCATTTCTTCTTTACACAGGTACATTCAATAACAGCAAAATAAACACAGAACAATATAGGCTAGGTAAAATACTTTCTGCAAAAAAGCTTTTTATTTTTTTACTACTGTATTTTTATTTTTTTTACTACTGTACTTTTTCAATATAAAAGGCTTACTCCAAGGTGTAATTTCTTGAAAGTAATGAACATGTATTGAAATTTGTCCTTCATCTTCTAACCAATGTCCCATTATGGTTACCAGATCTAAATATAGCTCTTGCCTACAGTTAAGGAACATAGTAATTTTACAGGTTTTTATATATTTTCATTCTACTTTTCCAATTTGTTTCACCCTTTTCAGGCTTCTGACACCCACATTGTCAGCCATGAAGCTTTGCACACATTTTTCTGTGAAAATAAGAAGTGAGGTAAAATCCAGAAAAGTTACAGCTCATGTTCACTAAATTGCACAGATGTCAAATCTTTTTCTGGCCATTATAAATTCACCATTTTGGGATCTGGCAGCTTAATTAATATGTGTACTTTTATTATTTTATATATGGAATTATGTGTACTTTTATTATTTTATATATGGAATTATTTTTACTTTTATTCAGTACATGGTACACAATTAGGATTTTCATAAATCTGTAAAATTTATGAGGCAAGATTTATATGGCTATATAGTCTCACATTATTGAGTGTTTGGAAGCCTTAGCAGTAAAGTGAATCTTCTGAAAACTCAGCTGATAAGACTTCAAAAAGTTGGAAAGATTTTCAATCTGGTTAAAAAAAAATTCCAGAAATTTAGTAAATCAAGGGTACAAGGTAACTTGTTTAAAGTGAGATCTGTCTGCCTCTGTTATCATTACTGTTTCCTGAGAGACAGTTTATGGAAGGTGGTTTTATGATACATTCCTGAAACACCTCCAGATTTCAAATATGCAATATAAACCACCTTATGAAAACTGCATAACTTGCCCTTGATTTATAAATAGTACCACACCTACTTTGGCTGTACAAAATTTTTAAGTCCTAATGTAGTCAGTTAGTAATAAAAACAAAGCTTAACACAGAAAGATTTGCTAAAGAACCAGATCATCAAGGGACAGGAAACCACCTTCTAGATTAAAGCGTGTTCCTATTCCTAAGGTAATGGATGGCAGAACTTAGCACATTAGCAAGAATGGTTGGAGAAAACCCAAGAAAAATGTCTCCTACCAAGGCATGTTGTGAACAGTTCCCTTAGAAGATTGTGCTTAAAAGGAAAAGATATTTGCAGTGTTCAACAATAAAAGTATCGATGGTTTATTAGCATCAAATGAAATAGTTTCAATAAAGAATGATCCCCTTTGATTCAGGTGATCACAAATATTTTTGTGCATACAGCCTGAATTGCGTAACCCCGGGACTATCTTCCACAGCACAGGAGATTTTCAATCAGTGTTCTGCAAATAGTTTTTTATAAGAGTCACACAAAATACCACACAACGCTTTCCAGGACAATCCACTATAGCACAGAGTATCTGTCTGCCTCCTCAAAATACCAGTCTAACTGCACTTGGACCATGGAGAAAAAAAAGACTGATTTCTCCAAAATGTGCTTGTTGTATTTCCTGGACCTATTTTTTTCTTTTCTGGTTCTGCTCACTTGAAGTCCATTGCTTTCATATTTGAATTCTTGCTATTTTCCTTTTCATGAAAATGACTCGCTGGTCTTTTTGCGGATCTACTGTTATATTGGCATAAAAATGCCTTGAACATCTTTTTATGAGTCCAAGATCCCAAGATCCTCAGCAAGTTAGAGGCAGTTATGCTGAGGCAGCTTCAAGATGTTCAGGTTTGACATGCAGTTCTTTCTTCTGTCTCTAGAAATCCAAGTCTGTAATGTGAATCTGTACTTAAAAAAACCACTGTATTTCATTCCCTTCTTTTCCACCAGTACTTTCATAGAAATTTCACTTGAATCAGATCAGTAAACACAGACCAGTGGTTTTGAAGGGAGATGTCAAAAGGACAAATTCTCGTCTCTCACAGATTATCTGACCTGCTTTCAGTGCGTAAATATTGTTGAACATCTGGCTTTGCCACACACTATGCCAGTCAGCAAGCCTTCATTCCTGGTGCTGGCCACCTCCTCCTTTGAAACAATGGACTTGTTTCTCTTATCTTGTTAACTCTGTTGAATGTACGTACTTAATTTTCCTGTAAAAATATAAATGAAAATAGAAATAAGTGAAAATACATGGGAGTTCACAGTCAGGCCCCTGAGTGTTCTACCAGGGACACCTGTACCTGCACTCAGAGTGCTCCAGAATTAAGCTAAAATCCCAGGGTCCTCTGTAAATATTTACTTACATTTTACTCTTCATCACTGTGGTGCTCCTAAGTACAGACTGAAAAGGACCCAAAGATGCGTCCCTGACTGAAATGTGATAAGCAAGTCCACCCTGTCTTGGCAGTTCAAGTACTCCTGGTGGGGACTCATCTCACCTAAGTGTAGCTGTCTAAAAGCTGGATGTCTGAGCTAAGGCAGTGCTCTAGGATCAGCCTGGAGTTCATGGAAACAGATAGGCACTGCTCAGTTCATCACATCTAATTTGGGCTGAGGTTCCCTGAGAGGTAGCGCATGTTTTAACAGATTACTGTTGCTGAAAGCTTAAGGTTCCTCCTTCCTCCACCCTCCTCTATTGCTCCTGGTCATCTTCCTGCTGTTTACTTTGTGCTAGCTCATCAGGCCCTTCTGTCAAGTGATTTAATCAAACACCCTGGTGGAAAATCATTGGAGTAAAACAAGGGGAGAGGAGTGTGAATAGAGAGGAAGAGCAAAATGCCCCCTTTTTAGTGGAAATGAGATGTTACACTGGGTCAGCTGCCCATGAAATTGTTGCCTGACATTTCTGCTGGGCTCAGACATGGGATCATCTCTGGAAGCAGAGAGAGTGTTTTGGTGACAAGCCCAGTCTTGGGTCTAAGTTGTGAGTGTTCAGCTTTGATTGGAAAAATGATTAAAGGGATTTCATGGCTTTTATATTATTGCAACTCAGATACTTCTAATTCAAAAACCTCCCAGCTCTCTCTGCTCTCTTTGCTCTCTCTGACAATCAGATCTATAAACCCAACAAGGGGAGAGAAAGCTAAACTAGTCCTGTTGTCTTGAACCTCCTCAGCCCCAGGACGTATGTTGATCAGGCGTAACTCTCCTTTCAGGTACTTGGGTTATGTCGCCCCATTGTCTCCAGTTTGTACTTCTATCTCTCTGCTCTGTGTAGGAGCTAGCGCTTGGCTTTGTAATGCTGTTAATGATGTATAGCTATCTTACCAGTGTGACCTCTGCAGTGATAAAAGGAATAAAACATAGAAAAACCCTCCCATTATCAGTAATGGAAGAAGAGATGTCTCTGAATACCTGCATGGGGAAGATAAACAGAGTGAAAAGGTGCTGATTTTACAGCACTCCAAGATTTCTTGGAGTAAAATTGTGCTTTAATGCATTTTCCTCCCTAGCACAAAGTTTAAAATAGAGAATTCACGTGATTTCAAAGGACAAATTTCTAACATGGCTAAGGAGCACAAGGTAGCCTTGCCTACAAAATATTATCTGCATTTTGTATCAATGGTGAGAGATCAAGGATGCAACTTTTTCAGGCTCAGGAATTATGTATGTACAGAATAACAGGTTTTCCAATCTTGATTCTGTCAGCCTCAGGCAGATAGTTTAAAATAAGGATTTTTAATTTCTGTGTCTTTGCCATTCCATTTGTTACACCTGAAGGTCTGGAAGAGTGATACAACTTAGCACTGGAGCAGCTAATAAATTGTTTACAGATGCTTATTCAGTTACCAGTGGAAAAAATGGGTGCAGGAAAAGAAGGCAAAAAATAGATATGGGTATAACGGAGCTTTTTGAGTCAGACATCAGACTGCTGTGATGCAATAGTAATGAAGCAAGGGATAAAAATTTGTGGAGTTCATAAGGAGGAATGCTACAGCTTTCAGTGTAAGAACAAATACTGAACTACATAGTTCTCTTAAGAAGCCTATTCTTTGACAGTTGATATCATCAAGGGTTTATCAGAAGAGCCAAGTGTTGTTCTAGAGTTGTACAGCGGGCGAGGAGGTTTAAGCACATAAGTAATGTAGTAGGGAAGTGAGCTGATGCATCACAACCACAGTCTTGAAGTTTTACAGTGGTACAGCAACAGTTTTTTCCATATGTTTTCTGGATGAGTAGATTGTTCTGCCTGTTTTCAGTCCTCAGACGACCTCCAAATCTTTTAAGAATGGGATGAAATGCTCATGCTGAAGTTTATTGGTTTTGATCTAACGTAGCGGTAATCATGGGCAGGTTCAGCTAAAGAGCCGGTTTGGGTCTCTGAGCTCTGGCTGAAGCCCAAGTTCATCTCCTGTCCATGCTGTGTGGGTGTACGTCTGTGCTCAAGCACAAATTTTAAGCCAGAGCAGGGGCCTGCTGCTCTTTGGCAGAGTTCCAAGGCAGGTCTGCTGCGTACAGCCCTGTGCTTTCCACGGAGTATGGGACTTTATAGTGGGCTGCCCTTAGAACCCATGAGTTAAGAGAAATGTGCTGTTCTGTAGGTTTGGATGTGAGAAGGGGAAAAATAACCTCCTAAAGTGGTAAAAAATAATCACCATCTGAACCAGAACACAACAAAGCATTGATGTCACCATACACAAACTGACTGGAATCAAGAGGTGATTGAATCAAAGACTATAGGTATAACTTGTATTTATGTGTAGGGGACTTACAAGCCCAGTTCCCTATTTAGTATGACTTAAGGATTAAGGAGTGTAAGCATCTTGGCAGCTGATACAAATAAGGCCAAATTCAGAGGGGATAATCCATGGCGCTGCAGTCTTTGCTATGTGAAAGGAAAAAGTATGGTCTTCCTGCCCGAGTCCAGTACTCTCTGACCAGCTTCTGTGTGGAGAGTGTAATGTTTAATATTGAATTACTTATTTGAAGATACCTGATGTTACATGGGATTTCTGATTTGTCAGAGTGATACCAAATATACTGAAAGCACAATACTAATGTAAGTCAAATATGGCAAAATATAGCAATTGAAGTAGGGAGTTCAGTCAAAATACCTGTGTGATTCCCATTGTTGGTGTCTATAATACAACCACTGTCACAACTCTGAGTGTCCCCGGTCACAGGGAAGGAATAAGTGGATTGAAGACAGCTCAAGCCCATTGCTCTCTTTGAAATTCTTTTGTTAGTTGATTAGTTTTTATACTCTATGTTGGGCTCACACCCCCCATGCTGGTCTGGATAACTCAGGGAGACATTTACACCGCTAGTTGATCCACTCAACTTTTGACAGCTGTTTATCTAAAACAAAGGTCCTCTCCAGTCCTCTTTGTGTTGAGATACAGTCAGCTTCTTTGCATTATTCTCTGAGCTTCATGGGCACAATGTCCTTGACTGTGTCCTCTGAGCCTTCTTCCATGGTAGGGATTTATTGGTTAGTCACACTTCCTAGCTTTCAAACAAATCCCCAGTAAAAAAAATTAGATACAAATATTGAGAAACAAAACCACTTTTGAACAGATTCTCCTGAATTTCTCAGGCTGTGACTGTGCTTAGAGCCAAGGTCTGGGCCTGAGGATACCTGGCACCAAAGGGCAGGTGCAGATGTGATTCTGCTCTCTTCTCTTCCACACCTGGGAAGCTGCTTTCCTGCTCCCTCCTGGGAATGGTCTCTGATTCATACTCACTCCCAAACTTAGGGAATGTTTGGGGACAGCTAGGTGGCATGGACTGAATCCATATCAGAGTCCATGCTAACAATTCAGCAGGTTGGACACCTGAATTGTGGTGCCCATGGACATGCCGTTGAGCTGTTTCATTTACTGGATTAGATGCCCTTATAGGCTCACACAGGCATTTAGATGCCCTGGGAATCAGTGAGAAATATATTGCTGAATATCTTCAGACGTATCTGAGCTTGGGGCACTTCTTATTTCCAGCTGCAGCCCAATCTCACACTGAGGGAAGCCCTGCGTGGGCACAGGCCCATTGCCTCTTTACATTTCCTTGTGTATTGTTTTTTCACAGACAGGAACATAAGCAAGTGCCTTGGAGGCAGAGAGCTCCTCGCTTCAGCAGGTCGCTGGTCTGGGTGACCAGGAGATGGGCTGGCACAGAGCACAGCCACAATGTCAGCTGAATGATGTTGCAGCCTGCATAGATTTGGCCTTGAGTGTTTGAGTGAACACAAACAAGAAAATAGGCATGAAATTATATAAAACATTTGATCTCTGTTACTTTCTTTGGCTCTTTGAAAGTAAAAAATCTTCTAACATCTACCGGTGGACTCATTTTCCGTATAGATCTATCAAAATAAAAAAGACAGCACACTAAAGATTTCAGAGGATGGCATCATGTGAACCGTGTTTATTTCATTACAGACAGAATAATTATTTTCTGTTACTGTCCATTGCATATTATTAATGCAATAAGAATGCTAAGCAGTAAGTGAAGGATTTTTGTTTGACAGCGTGTTGTATCACCTCTTTCCAGACTAAATAAAATGATGGCAGTTGGGCTAGCCGAAGCTACTTTGCCATGTTGTATTTTCTTGCATGATTCTCTCGTTAGCAATGAAAGTGCAACTTTACAGTAACATTTCCTTTTCCCATTATAGTCACATAAAGACAATAAGCTGGAAAAAATGCTAATGGAGCCATTTTAACACCATCAGTGTGTAGTACAGAAATACAGTGCCTGCCTGTTCGCACTCACTTCTAATGTGTACAGGCAAAAGAAAGAACAGCCCATATTTTTAGGTTTATGAATAAAAAACCTAGAGATATTGCACATGAGGACATGCCCAGTATTCTTTTATAGTCTGGAAGAGGGTCTCTGTGCCCATATATATTAAAGTGTGCACCTGCCTTCAATAAGCCGACATCAGGATACACAACTGAACTGTATGCCAAATTTGCCTTGTAAAGCAAGTGTAAAAAGAGCAGACTTTTGCTCTGAAAAAAAAAAAAAGTTATTATTAAAGGAAAAGCATGGTTGAGCATTTTTAGTTGAGATCTGGGAGAAGAAAGTTTTTGAGTGAGGCCAATGGAACAATGGAAGAAAAAAAAAGCAATAACTGACCAAAATCAGAATGGACTTTTAAAATTTCTCTTTCTGGAAAATCACAGAAGATGATTTGAGGCAGCTTGACTTGTCATGGTTTTTTTGTGGAGATCCTTACAGTTTCTCAGACATGTTTTCTCTGATGGAGTGAATGGCCATGTTTGCTTAGTCCATGTTTAACAGGAGGGTTGTACCCGTCTTCTGCCTGTGTTTTGGGTCTACCTCTTGGGCTGCTCTGCCTTGCCCATTGGCCGGGAGCACAGATGCAGGGAATTTGAGGATGGCCAACTAGATTGCTATTCCAGCAGGGAACGCAGCCCTGGTTGTCTTTTTCACTGCACATTCATTACTGACATAGTTTCCATTGCTGCAGCTGAGAGAATAATTTGGTTCTTCATGATCATGTAGAAGGGATCTTCAGGTGAATGAATAACAATGAACTTTGGCTGAAGCAAAAGCCTTGAGGCTGTCCGGCAGACTTTGATGTGCTATAGGTTGTCTTATTCCCTGCTTGGAGCCTGTCAACCACCCTACATAGAGATGCATGTAGCAAACAAGCTACCTGCAAAGGCCATAATCCTCTGTCAACATGGACTGTGTGCAAGAGCTGAACAGAGCACGAAGTGGTCCTGCAATGAGAGGTGGTCATTGGTCCTGCATGGGAGGTGGAAGAAAATGTTACCAAGTATTTGCAAGATGTGGGGGTTACATGTTCATTTGGGTTTTTCATGCTGCAGTGTTTGTAGGCCTGATGCTTCTGTAGGCTGCAGGAGTGAAGGGGGAGCAAAGGGGAGGAAGGAAACGGGGCTTTCAGGAAGTCAGGGCTCAGACAGAATATGCGGGGATCATGTGGCCAAATGTGAAGTCAACATCTGAGCCTTGATTCTCTTTCTGGTCAAGAGAGAAACATATCTGGCCAGTTTTAGATGTCTTCTGGATGAGACAAATAGCTTTCTGGCAATACCTGGTCTTCTTCCATGACTGTGGCAGGTGGGACTGGCTGAGGAGAGACTAGCACCATGGTAGGAAATGAATCCAGCCACGTCTGGCCTATTACCTCTCTGGCGGAGTACGTGATGCTTTTGCATATTTCAGAACTGCTGTGGGATGTGACACAGAAGGAATATGGGGGTCCTTGTGTCATCCCTGGGTTCAAGTTAAACTAGTGGGCAAGAGCAGAGTCCCCATGCCTCAGAGCTGAGCTTGGTTATACAAAACAACCTCATGTGCAGGAGAACAGTGTTATATATTGAAATCTGCTGTGTGTCATCGCTGCTGTCAGGATTAGAGGGTTGTTATTAAATTTGCTTGCAAGTGGAATAATCCAGTGTCCATTATGCTAAGCAAAATTCTATGCTAAGCAAAATTTGTTACGCTAACAAAATTCTGAAATCTGGGGACTCCAGACCCCGGAGACTAATTCCTATGGTCCGAAGGCTAGATGCTGCTTGTAATTATAAATCCAGAGAATATTTATGGGCACAAATACTCTGACCTACTGAATTTATGGAGCCACCTCCTCTGTGTGCTGCTCCCTCCCCCTTGGTGTAAGTGGGAAGAAGGGATGTGGTGAGAGTGGGATAATGAGTGTATGAGCACAGAAGAACTGTGCTCCACTTGCACAAGCTCCACTTGCAAGGGTAAGGCTGATTGTGGAAAGTAAAAGAGCCCTTCATGACTCTTAAATTCTGCTGCAACTAAGCAGTTCATCAGCAGAGATAGAAGGTCCATGTCACAGGGCCTTTGAGATTCACTGGAGAAGGTGGGCTGCTGACGTGAGCGGTGTCTCCTTGGATTACCCCAGAAGTCTTTCTTCAGCCTCTTGTGATTTTCTTTTCAGACATCTGATACAATTTTTATCTCCTATTGGCTACAGAGAAGATTTATAGACTACTTTTAAAAGTTTCTGTCTGTCTTCTGACATGTATCTGAGCAGCACGTACAGAAAAGATGTGCCTTTCAGGACTTGGAACCCTCCAAATGAGTCCCTGCTGCAAGAGTACCCAGAGCACACTTTGATACAGATTTTGCTCTTTTGGGAGCCTGTGAAATGCTTATAAAAGGAGAAGGAAATTGATTTTTAATTTTTCATTATAAGCAAAAAGCTTATTAATACTTGGATGATCTAAACCTTAGTGGCAGCTCAGTTTGTGGTGCATTTTTGGATGTTTTAAACCTACTCTTATATTTAGTGACCCTAGTTTCATCTGGGGCAGTTTTGGGAGTGACGAGAGCCCTGTGGCGGTAGGAGGGTGAGCTGCCACGGGAGGAGGAGTGCTGGGGGGCTGCAGGGGGGGCCAGGCTGGCTCTCCTCAGCCCAGCCAGGGACCAGCAGGGACTATCAGCACAAGTGGTGGGCTGGAGAGGGCTGTGGCTGAAAGCCTGAAAAGCTGCCCTTCAGGTGCATGCAATAAGTCATGGCTTACAGTCTGTGTGCAGAAAGATCATGTACGTTAATCCTGACTCCAGTTCTGATTCTCACTGTGGATTTAGGGAAGTAAACTGCATAGGTCAAGGGAGGAAAGGATTCAAAAGCACTGTCTTTGCTCACATTGAATTCAGTGGTCAGCCTTTGAAGCTTGCTGAGCCTTATGCCCTCTGCCTCGGTTCCTCTCTCTGAAGAAAATAGTCAAATTTGTGAACTGAGGTGGCTCCTGTGAGAAGTGCTGTGTAAATGATGAGCACCATTAGAGCAAATTTCCCATCTCTGCTGAAGCCCACGTGTGAGTTTGCTTTTGGTTTCAGTGGAGTCAGATGTACACCAGCGTGCTTTTGGGCTTACAAATGAGAGGAACTGAAGAAGTACGTACTTGCTTGGGCTCATGCAGTGTAAGCTCTGGCAAGAACAACTGCACAGCATCACACAGTGGGAATTACACAAACAGTTTCCAATGGAAAACTAAAATTGCAGTTAAATTCTGCTCTCGGTAGCTCTAGTATTCTAAATGCAGCTGCAGAGTAGCGGGGCAGTGGTGTGGATACGTGAGAGACACTGAATGGTTCAGATGCTAGGAAAAAAGTTTGCAAAGTAATAAAAAGTTTGCAAGCTTTGAAAAGTACCTGAATTTTTTGCTCTGTATTGTTTTACTTGCTTTCAAATGGTCTTTTCCATTGTAAAGCTTGTTTCAGAGAATAGTGGCCAGACTCCAGGTTCTAAAACTGATGATATCAGCTCTTCAAAGCTGCCAGATCAGAAACATAAAGATATACATAAAGAGTTCATTTCAATGAGAGCTTATTCATTATTTTCAAAGCAAAGGAACTTTTTTCCTCCTACAAAAAATTCTCTTTCATTAAAATGTTTATACTGTGGTGTGTATATGAGGGGCTGTCCTTTGAACACTTTTCTTGTGGCCTACAGCATAGAAGAATTAAACTGGCATTTAACCAGCAGATTAAATGTGGGCAGGACCCCTCTGTAATGTGGTAGATAAGCAGGTGGATGCAAGATAAGAATTAATATCTGTCTGCTATAAGAATAACAAGCAAAGTAATATTTCCCTAGAAGAGTTCACTGAAGACTTAAGAAGGACAACAAATGACCTAAGCCTTGTCCTCTCCGTTATCTCTGCCTTCCCCAAATCAATGTTGTACTTCATGTAGAATGAACACAATATTTTATATCTGAAAATCTGAAACAATCTTGCAAATAGATTACTTAAAAAAGATTAAATATAACCTCTCTCTCTCAGTGTATATTTTGTACAAGCCGAAAAGAAGAATATATGTAATTACTACATGTGAGTAATTGTAAACAGAAAATATTAATGCTACTACAATCAACAACAATGAATTAGTTCACGGGAGTTTCTCTCAGGTGTCATCCTGCTAACAACTGTGTGAACAAAGAGAAGAAAACACAGATTCACCCCATAGAACTTGTAGGTTGGACACAGAACCCATAGGCTGGACAAGAATGGAGCCGGTGGACAAACGCAGGCAAGGAGCAGGTGAGAGGGAAATGGGAAAGCAGTGGGCACTTCAGCTGCTTTCATGGCACATCAGACAACTGGCTGCCTTCCTTCATGAAGGCTGAGGACCAGATAGGTGTTCACGGGTCCTGCAGGGGCTGCTCTGGATTACATAGTTTGTTTTTCAGGCTTCTTTTGAAAAGGGCTGAGAAGGTCAATAAAGATGTTATTCTTCCATGAACAAGGGCGTCCATAAGGTTGTCTACATGGTATATGGATATACCAAAGAAAAAATAGCCAAATTTGTAACAAAATAAGAGATAAGCCAACTAACAGTCAGGCAAAATCAGACACTCATTTACAGATAAGGCAGAAGGTATCAATTCCACCTAAGTAGTTACCGTCAAACCCTGGTCCAAAATCCTGGGCGGTGGGGTTGGAATGAATGTCAGCAGGTCAGTTGGTCCATTCCCTTGCTCAAAGTCAGCACCAATTAGCTTAAATTTTTCTTGCAGGTACATGTCCAACAAGTTGAGTAATTCCAGTGATAGGATAGCACAACCTTTAAAAGTAATCTATTGTAGTTATTAACAATCCACAACATTAGATTTTTTTTCAGAAATTTCTCTGCAGAAATTTATGATGTCTCGTGTTTTCCCTAAGATAAAATAGCACCAATTCTTCCACTTTTATGGACAGATTTCTGATCGTCCTCTATCCAAAAGCTCATGTTTTGCTTGAAAAGTAGTCCCCAAAACCGGATACAAACTCAGACTCTGCCTGATGTCTTTCCAGTGCCAAGCCAGGTGGGAAAACTTCAGATGCCTTGGAGTGATCCCTTCTGCCGGTACGTCCAAAGTGAGGTTTGGGTTTTGGCAGAAAGTCAGCATGGTGACTCATGGTCCGCTTCTGCTTTCCTGTAACCATGCTTTCCTTTCACTCATTATTTGTACTTATGTAATTAGTTATTTCTACCTACCTATAAAACTTTGTAATTGTCCTTATTTAATCACATCCTGATCTTTTGCAATCTGTATCCAGTTTCTGAAAAAATCATCTGGACTTTAGTCCTGTCCCTAATTGAGCTTACAGCTCTTTGTAACTGTAATTACCTGCAGTTAATTCAGACACGCATCATACATAATATATCAGTGTATCTGCATCTCATTTTTCCGTATATATGAATACAGCAATGTATATTTACTCCATCATCCACGTCATTCAGGAAGATATTTGATACTACTAGACCGTATTTAATACACCATTTTTTTTTGGATGGTGAATCACTGAAAATTCCTCGTGTCTGATTCTGCACTTGGTTTTGAACTCACCATGTAGCGCTTACAGTAGACCATTTCTGAGCTTACTTATGAGGATGTCATATTAGGCAGTGTCAAAATGTTTACTACTGTCAAGCTATATGTTAACTAATGTTAAGGCGTGTGATGTTTACTATTAACAGAGTTGGAAGTTTACAAGTATATGTCTGATGTTACCACTTTATTTTTTTTTAGTATTTTTTTTCTTTCTTTGGTGTATTTTTAGGAAATTATTTGCTTTATTACTGCAAGAGGACTTAAAAACTGAACTGGCCTATTATTTCCATGCGGCCTTTTTGCATCTGTTTGAAAAATAGGCACTTTGTTTGCCCTTTTCCAGCTACCTGGGATATCCCTGGTTCCCTACAGCTTTTCAAAGATTATCTCGGAAGTTGTATGAACCAGTTTTCCAGACATCTCTTGGTGATTTTCACAGGACCCATTCATTTCAAAGTTACCTAAGTACTTTTCATTCATCTTTTTAGCCATTTTTTTTTAACCTTTGTCAGCTGTTGTAGTTGTGTCAGCTGCCATTTTAGTGACAATAGAAAGCAAAAAGGCATAAAATACTTGGCCTTTCTTGGCATCATCTGCTGAATGGTTTCCTTCTCTGCTGAACCACCTCTTCCAAGGTCTTCCTCTTATATTAAGGTACCTATAACATAATTTCCTGTTATTTTTCATGTTCCTTGTTTTTACATTCAAATCTATCAAGAACATATTCCTGCAGACCAAAAATGTACCTGTATTTTTATGAGCTGTGACATGTCTGTGGATTCTAGATTACATTGCTACTTTCTCTCATTTGTAATTAACATTACTTGATCTGTACCTGTTTCAAATGGTACCAAGAGCGAATTGTCAACAGTAGAGCTCTTTTATATCTGAGCTGATTGCTAAAGTTTTGGGTTATGGCACAACTTGGTGTATGTTGAGCCTTCGGGAAATGTAAATTCTTTTGCTGTATTTAGATAACCATTGCCTCATCCTTCTACGTAACGTCTGTCTTTACTAAAACCACATCCTCTGGTCATTGCTCATGTTACAATTAAACATGGATCTGGTGCCATTTGCACTTTCCTGTTTAGGAATCATTTTTAACATCTTTCTTCAGGATTTTTTTCTTTCTGCTACTGCAGGATTACCGAGCCCATACTTCTCACTTTGTGGATCTGCTTTCCTGTGTTCTCTTCTGGGTTATCTGCCAGATGGATGCTGTACAATTTGCGTTCTCTCCCTTGCTCCTTACCTGCTGCTTTCCGACCAGGTGTACCTGCACCGCTGCAGTAACCTGCAATGGCAGCTCCTCTTGTCCGGAGAGACCTGACATTTTGTACCTCCTGGCCCTTCTGGCCTTGTCAATTGTAAAGGCTTGGCTGGGCGTTTTCAATTATTCTTTGATAATAATCTAATTTCGTGGCATCATTAGCAATCAAAAAGGTTACTCTGCATGTTCGGAGGCTGCTACTTTGGCACATCCGGCCTCAGTGCATTGTGTAAACCTCCGGGAAACTCAAGTTCTGTATGTCAGCGAGTCGGCAGGTGAGTTTTGAAATTGCAGTAGAGTCATCTGATATGAGAATCCTTGGCTCTAGGATGAGATTTATGAGGCAAATGCAGTATCACAGAGAGCTTTCTAAGATTCAATAGAGAGACCTGGGTAACATGTCTTCGCATTTATGACCTCGGAGTATATGAAACTTAGTGGCCCCTTCTTAAAGAAAAATGGTTTCACATTTTACACTGGAAGTGTTTGGCATGGCATAAGTTTTCTTCTTTATGTACGGAAGAATTTGTGCTAATATCTGTATAGTGGCAGCCGGCGAGGCTGCCGCGTCGTATCCTGGGCGATCAACCGAGGGAGCAAAATGTGACATGGAGAGGTGCAAGGAAAAGAGGGACGTGGGAAGTGAAGAGGGGGAGAGGAAGAGTTTGCCCTAGAAAATCTGTTTTTTCTTTTTAAAGACATATATACGTCCACCAGCAGCATGGAAATAGTGAGTAAGCAAGGCAAAGGTGTTCTACAGGGGCTTAGGAAATACTACATTTATAGGGAAAAGAAAGCATAAAATTTTCCAATTCGCCTTTAAAGAAAGAATTTGTCTATAAACTATGAATGGTACAGCTCACCAGATGTTTTGTAACAATTGGTTATGTATTAAAAAGTAAGCTACTGTTTTCGTGTTTGAAATAAGAAATAAAATGACTTCTGATTGTTTCTGATGTGCAGCAGCATCAACATATGTTTTCAATGAATAGGAAATAATAGGCTCTGCAGTTTTACTGAAATTGTTACTTTGTTGCAAATTTCAAAGACATTTGTTGCCCTGTTCATGAAATATTTGTATTTCTCCTTATGTCAAAGGCACAGCATTCAGTCTTTGTCCTGCTTTCCCCATTCAACAGGATTTACACGGTGTAAGTGAAAGGCGAATTTGTCCTCTTGTGGCTTTTCTGCTTTTTTTTTCACTTGACCCAAAAGCTAAAAAGTATCATTGAATCAAGCAAATCCTGTGAAAAGTTCTGTATAAAGAAAGCACTGCAGACCACCTACAGTGTGACACTTAGTGAGATGAAAGGATATTAACTTAGGAGCGCCTTGTGCTTTCAACAGAAATCTTGTTCCTTGTATTACAAACAAAGATAACTAGCATAATTTAATTACACTCTAATAGTAGTTGAAATGTATATGTCTTTTGGCGTAATGCAATTTTTGTTTAGAAAATAAAGTATCTGCACATAGCCTACAATTTTGCTGGAATTCCCTCCTGTGGGAAAAATGTTACCAAGGGGCTGTTGTCTTATGCATATTTGCACATACTATTTATGTTAACAAGCCTGGGTTTTTTTTTTTTCTCTTTTGAATTGGAATGAGGTTCAAGGGGTTATTTTATTCCTTTCTCCTTTATTTTAAGACTCTCAGTATTGCAATGTCAAGGCTGCTTGGTTCTGATAATATGTTTGTGGCTTCTAGGCTTCAAATGACAAGGAATTGCCAGAAAAAGAGTCATTTTAATTATTTTTGCTCTTAAATTATAGAAAAAAATACATAGACGCTTCCAAAAATTCAGGAAATATTCCAGCTAAAGGCAAGAGTGAGGTTAACAGTATCCCTTTAATCTTTGTGGAGGCTCAAACATTTACCTGTACCACAGCATTAGCCCTGCATGGATATATTTACATGAAACTGGAATGTATGAAAACCAGTTAAAGAATGTCACACAAATGCAATGAAATATCTCCTGCCAGTGCCTGTCTGAAGCTTTTATGCTAAACCTACTGGTCTGCACTGGGGTAACTGAAAGGGGTTTGCTGAATGTTCCAGTCTTCTTTCTATTTTTCTATAAGAAACAATAATGTATAAGGGTTTGGTTTTTTTTTTTTTGTCTAAAAAGAGACTTAGGAAAAGCACTTCTGGTTAGGTAAATATTTACATTTCAGTACCTAAGGGATTTTACAAGTTGGAATAAATTAACAAAACAATTTTGTCAGTAGTAATGTTAATTTTATGCAAATATTTGCAAAATCATCAAGTCAATCTGCTTTCTTTAAGAGGTTTTCAGCATGTTAAACCTGGATTTATCAGTGATGAACCTGATGCCAACACCAGTCTTATAGTAACATTGCGCTGGCTTATTTCATTGTTTATTACAAACTTTGGACTTTGGAATTAATTTGCTCAGCCAAAGATCCCCTTGCGGAAAAATCCTGCAGACTCTAGTAAGTAGTAATCACCTCTATGTACTTGTAAAAATAATTCCAGAATGTTGGCATATTTGCATAATATTAAATACTTGAAAACTATCATACAAGGAATGTATTTCCCTATTACTATGGTCTCTGGATTTCAAGTGTTTTAAAGTCCCTAAAGTTGTACAAATATGAACAGGGCTAGGAAGAAATGTTCTCTTTGGCTTTTTGCTTTATAACTGCTTATAATAAGAGTAACTGCACCTGTCTCCAATGTATCTGTTACTGCTTCTTTTCAGAATGTGGCTGCTGGGTTAGATACATGGGAGGACACCTACCCAGCCCGGGATTAAATGGGGGTTCCTATGTTTCCAGCAGAAGCTCATTACATTTCTGTACTATCCCATAAAGTTAAATTAATACAATATGAGGCTTCCCTGAGTCAGGCTTCACAATTTACTCACAGGTTTGCCAGGTTTGTGTGTTCAGGTAGAAATACTTTCCCCATATAGGACTTTGAGAGTTTACCAAAGGGTAAAGTCTCTTGGTGTTTCAGCTGACTTTCCCGAATGATGTGCTTTGCATCTAAAAGGGGAGGGGAGAGAAACTGGAGGGCTTTGTAAAAAACTGATCTAACAGCATCATCATCTTTTTTTGCATGAAATGAGTTTTGCAGAGCAGTTTGTGGAATATGGAATATTTTGTTTACAGCCTTTGAAAATTAGCCACCACTTAATGTTCATTACAGGACAGAGAACCATTTAGATTTTAGCCGTTTGGTGCCTTATCTCACATAAACACCCTTTTCTTGTTGTGCTTACCAAAAAATGGCAAACAAAAGACACTGAACTATGTAGCAGTGGGAATCCAGAGTCTGTGTAAAGTGGCTGAGAAATGTACTTGCATTATCTGTTTTAAATGTTGGCAACTTCAAATATAGGCCTTATTTCATAGAATCATAGAATGGTTCGGGTTGGAAGACACCTTAAAGATCACAGAATCACAGCATTGGAAGGGACCTCTGGAGATCATCTAGTCCAGCCCCCTGCCAGAGCAGGGCCACCTTAGAGCAGGTTACACAGGAACGCGTCCAGGCGGGTTTTGAATGTCTCCAGAGACGGAGACTCCACCACCTCCCTGGGCAGCCTGTTCCAGTGCTCTGCCACCCTCAAGGGAAAGAAGTTCCTCCTCATGTTTAGGTGGAGCTTCCTATACTCAAGTCTGTGCCCATTACCTCTTGTTCTGTCACTGGGCACTACCGAAAAGAGCCTGGCCCCATCCTCCTGACACCCACCCTTCAAGTATTTATAAGCGTTGATCAGGTCCCCCCTCAGACGCCTCTTTTCCAGACTAAAGAGACCTAATTCCCTTAGTCGATCTTCATAGGAGAGGTGTTCCAGTCCCCTCATCATCTTTGTAGCCCTATGCTGCACCCTCTCCAGCAATTCCTTGTCCCTCTTGAGCTGGGGAGCCCAGAACTGGACACAGTACTCCAGGTGGGGCCTCACCAAGGCAGAG
>VXBO01000187.1:229681-292521 GCA_013400135.1 Rhinoptilus africanus | reverse complement strand
TCTCCAGGACCTTTCAAAGATGGTGGAGGGCAGCCCAGCAATGACATCTGCCAGCTCCTTCAGCACCCTCGGGTGTATTCCATCAGGGCCCATGGACTTCTGAATGTCTAACTGACCTAACTGATCCCTCACTTGATCCTCCTCCACCCAGGGGAAGTCCTCCTCTTTCCCTGTTACTTTCTCCAAGGCCTGGGGCTCTTGAGGGCTGGGCTGAGCAGTAAAGACCAAGGCAAAGAAGGCATTCAATAACTCCGCCTTCTCCGCATCCTCCGTCACCATGGCTCCTGTGTCAGTCAATAGTGGTCCCACAGCTTCTCTAGTCTTCCTTTTTTCTCCAATGTACTTGAAGAAACTCTTCCTGTTGAGTTTCACATCCCTTGCCAGGTTGAGTTCTAAGGCAGCCTTGGCTTTCCTCGTTTCATCCCTGCATGCTCTGATCATCCAGTTCCAACCCCCTGACAGGGGCAGGGACACCTCCCACTAGACCAGATTGCTCAAAGACCCATCCAACCTGGCCTTGAACACTTCCAGGAATGGGGCATCCACAATATCCCTGGGCAACCTGTTCCAATGCCTCACCACCCTAACAGTAAAGAATTTCTTCCTAATATCTAATATTAATCTCCCCCCTTTCAGTTTAAAACCATTATGCCTCGTCCTATCATTATATTCCCTGATAAAGAGTTCTTCCCCATCTTTCCTGTAGGCACCTTTAGGTACTGGAAAGCTGCTATAAGGTCTCCACAGAGCCTTCTCTTCTCCAGGCTGAACAACCCCAACTCTATTTCTACATATGGATCATATATGAACTGATTTTGATTTCCAATTAGTTATTAATGGCTTGTGTTAATAGACTATTTGGACATTATTTGTTACCCAGCGCTAATGTGCCCAACATTGGACAGCTGACTATCAGTTACCCGTATCAACTGATTCTCTTCTGCAGCCAGACAGGATCACAGGAACTTTTCGGACTGCAGCATGACAAGTAATGTGTTCTCAAAACATGTCTGGTAGCTGAACAGCTCATGCATCTTACACAGCAAGGTGTTCATGAAAGTGTCATGAAAACAAACAGGAGGAACTCGAGTAGTTGTGGACAGTTAATATTATAGATGTACAGAAACAGGCAAGTAAACATGTTATGATCTTCGTAAAGATTTTGGCTTATATAACTTTTGCATTATTTGAGCAGGTCTTTCTGAGGCATTTAACTAAATAGCATGATACCAGTCTCATTAATGGAACTACCAAGAAAATTCACTTACACTAGTATGAAATACTGAAGAAGGCTGTTTTATATGGAATTTTAGAGATTTCTGCCCTTTCTAAAAGCTTTTGAGCATACGGTGAAGCTATGCAGGTTCTTCTTTCATTAGCCAGAGCAGAATAACACCAGTAATAGTCTTTTTTTTTTTTTTTCTGATGTACAAGGCTTATAGTAACTAACAGAGCTAAAAGCATGAACTGTTGCCCTGGAGCTGAGAAGATGTAGCTGGGGACTGAAAGAGCTCACGTCCATTGGTGCCCCCCAGGGTGGCCCTCAAGCACCCCTAGAGGGGTGACCGAGGTGCCCCAAGCAAAGGGGTCCCTCCTGGAGCCCCTGCAGCCCCCTGCCTGCACCATGGCTTTCCAGGTTGTCAGTAGGGAGCTGAGTGGCAAAGATGTAGGACTGAAGCAGGCAGCTGCTACCAAACATGTATTTGCTAAGGGGATTGAGGGGGAGGAAAGCTTAGGGCCCTCAAGGAACTTGTTCTTGGGGGACACAGCACATCGGGATGTTAGATACCCACCAATCCCATTTGCGCCGTGACGGTACCGGCTGTTCCTGGGTTGTACCTCTGTGGATCGAGCGCTGAGTGGGACCTGCGAGGTCACACTGATGCGGGGTCACACCGTTTCATGCCTTCTGATGGGTGTAAGAAAATGTTCCCAAACGTTCCCAAAACTCCTTCCCAAACTGAGTCAGAGATGACAGGAAAAGGCTTGCTGTGCTGGGAGCTGCCAATGAACTGAAGTAGAAATAGGTGTATTCCCCTGCCCTGGGCAGAAGTTACACATAATTTTAGCACATCCTTCTTTACTAGAGAAATCCAAATGGGTAATAGCTTATGCCTCGATGGGAATTTAGTTATATTCTCACAAGAAATTTAAAGAAAATGACATGCATGGCAGCACAGAGTTATTTGATGTCTGTGCTCCCATGCTCCCACCTTTATATCAGTTTAGGATAAGAAATGACCGCTTTTACTGACTGATCAGTGAATCAAGCATCTCCTCAGCAGGACCACCATCTGCTAATAGAAGTGTTCTGTATCTTGCAAGCATTGCTCAACTTGTATGAGTACATTTTCATGAAAACTTACTACTGATTTCTTTAATTTAATAATTATCTGCGCTTTTCTGCCTGGAAACAAAATTACCTGTTTGTAATGATTTAGATACCAGTCTTTATAAATGCTTATGTAAGTACCTTACTCATCATTAATTTCCTAGCGAACAGCATATTAGTTGCTAAGAGAAAATGACATTGATGAATTAATTTTATTTTGTGCTCTCCCTTGTCCAGCCACTATCGGGCAGTGACAGTGATGAAGGCTGGACACTGCCATCACATCTTGTGAGGTGTGTGTGCCTTCTCCCACCCACAGCTGTGGATCCCCCTTGCCCACAAACATATGGTGAACTTTGTTCCACCTCCCCCCAGCTCTGTTCCCCTCCTCACCTTCTCATCCTCCCATCCACAGGGCCATAAGCACTACTGTTCACTCTCAGGCTCTTTCCAAATAAGGTGGTGATATCTTTTTAAAGAAAACATATCTATAATAAATGTTACTGGTCTAATTTAAATTTTTATGTGTTCTTTTATTCCCACTGGCAATGTTGGCTCTCTTTACTCTCCTTTCTGCCCTGAGTTGCACTCTGGCCCTGGTTTCCTTGATGCAGGAGGATTTTCACACCAGTCTATGCTTAGTTTCTCTCACAGTGGAAGTGACGAAGTGGGTCTAAGTTATGTCCTCCCTGCATGGTTCATTTTCCAGCTTTTGCTTTCTTTCCTGGGATGCTATTATTGTTTTATTTCAGTCTGAAGGCATTTGAGTTCCTGGAAGAACTTTTTCCCACCTAAATTTTAATAAGTTAGTTATAAACAGTCTGTTAGGGTAAACATGCATGCATCCATCCAAGGAACTGTGCTTTCAATTATTATGTTAAAATCAGATATAGTAAATCGTGAAGGAAAATATTAGGCCAAGATATTAGCCTAATCCATCCAAAAATATGGGCTTATTTCATTAAGGATGTTCACAGTCAAATACTAATATATTTTTCAGGGACATTTGGACCTCAACTGCATTGAGAAGTCATAGTGAATGAAGAAATCCACACTAGAGGGAGTGAAATACCAAGCAGTTTATAGACGTGCAGTAGGGTGCAATTATAGGGGTTGCTGTTAGGTTTTAGAGAGTAACATACAACCAAAAGTCATTGGAAACTGAGTTTCTAACTCTTCCCTGTGCATTGTCGGCTGGCTGGGAATGCCTTGGGCATCCACAGAAACCATGGAGAACACAATGGAGAGCTCTGTTCCTCACCCAAGGCCAGGATCCGCCTATCTCCTGGAAAACGTCTGTCCAATCTGCTCCCAGCCATTTCAGTGGTGGAGATCCCAAACCTGTGTCCAGGACAGTCTGTTCTTTGACTTAAGCAACTTTCTCACTGGAAAGATCTTCCCAGGCTTTTATCTGACTTTCATTGGCTTTTCTTTCTCTTTTTTTTTTCTCCACGTTGGACAAGGAAATCAATCCATTTGCTTCTTCTTTGCAGTTACCTTTTTGTTTTTGAAGGTGGTTATTAGATCTCCCTCCAAACTTCTCCTCCCTAAACAACCCTATTTCCTTCAACTGTCCCTCAAGACTGCCTGCCTCTGGGGATTCTAGTTGCTTTCCTTTGAGGTGTTTCCACTGCTCTGTGTTCTCCTTGAACTTTATGGCTAAAAACATTGCCGTTTAGTTTTTTCTGAGGACTGCAGGAAAATTAATTAAGGCTTAACACATTATTTAACAATGTGTTTCAATGTATTTATTTTTTTACATCAGCATGATGCTGTTCAGTAGTGTTCGTTCACCTTCTGATCTACTGTGGGCTGCAGATACTCTTCTGAGGAACTTTTGTCTAAACTGCCATTGCCTATCAGACTCCCATACTCGAGGGATTTACTATTGCTTCCTAACTCTATAACTTTGTACTTTCTGGAACTATGTCCTGTTCTTTTAAGACTACTTTCCCCCTATTTTTCAAGATACTTTTGAATGTTTATCCTCTAATAGGCGTGCAGCCCCTGTCAGTTTGATACCATCTGCAGACTGAAACACACATTATACTAAGTCAACCACACCTCCCATGAAAATGTGGAGTGGTACCAGACCTGCAACTTCTTGCTTTATGATGTCCTTCCATTTTGATAGAGCAGCATTGAAAACTGATTTCTGTAGGTAGCATTTCCAATAAAACTTGCATGCATCCTAAGATAGCTTCCTCTAGAATTTTCCCAGGTTGTTTGAGATCATCCCCTGAAGCAGTTGCATTAATGGCAATGCGTGTGGCAACAGCTTCTTCTTCCCTACCATGAGCCCTGTCATCCTTTCACAGCTTGTGAAATACAGGCACTAAATACAGGGAGATGCGCTTTCCCAAAGCTCAATGTTGATACTAGCTAATGCACTGGTAGCCTCCAGTAAGAGCCAGGCAATCTTTAATTACTCAGAAAGCCCCTAGACAGTGAAATCGGGAAGGTTGATGTTGAAATCCTTCCAAATTGCTAGTTTGAGTTTGTATCTGGCACCATGCGGGTGTTGTGGGCAGCCCACCACATCGACCTGCAGGTATGCAGACCATTTGTATTGATGGATATAACTAATTTTAGCTTGAAAAAACAAACAGCCTATCTGTGGTTTTATTCAAAAATTGTAGTGGAATTCAATTATGAATGTCTGCTCAGAGCCATTTAAATCAGAAGTTGCTGTTTTTGAGAGATATAAAAATGGAGTTGAACATTAGAGCTTGCAAAAGGCAAAAAACAGTTTGTACTTACTTGAAAAAATAACAAAACAAAAAATCCTGGGGAGACTAGTGAGGACGTGAAGTTAAAATGAGTCTTTAACACTCAGCTTACTGTTGTAATCACTTATTACAGCTATAATAACTTCTTATAGTAACAATTGTACTTGTATCATTTCTATTTTTGTACTGCAGTGGAACACCATATTGCAGCATAAGTGGAGGCTTCTACAAATACCTCTGTCTCTATATGCTGATAACTGCAATTTTTGGCTGAAAATTCTCCATGTGATTTCAGTCTTAAAGCTTCCCCCCTCCCCCCGCCTCCCCTAGTTTGTACATAATTCATACACAAGTTCTGGTTACAAGGAATAAAAAATGAATCCTTTCCTGCTGTGAAATGATTAGTCCCATTTTCAGAAGTGCCAAGCAGTCAGAAACCCCACTGAAGTCAATAGGAGCTGCAGGTGCTGAAAACTTCAAATCACACTGTTCCTTTTTTTTGTGCTCACCTGCATAACCAAAATGACAACATTACAAGCTGAAATTTTCCTCGTAACTCGTCTCTAAGGAGGATTAGTCTGATGGCTGGTTTTCCAACTGAGTGAGACGACTGCAGTGTTCAACAATGGAATTTCGCTCCCACGTAGTCACAGGGGCTGCGTGGGCTGCAAGGGTGTCTCCTGTGCTGAGGGTGTGCATTCATTCTCCTCTTCTGAGTGCTCAGGGCTGTGTTTTTCCTAAGGAGGATGTTTTTGGCCAATGCCTCTTCAAACCTGCAGGCTTGGGGTAGCTGCTGGCGCCTTATGATTCAACTGCCCCTTTCACCCCACACCTATTTTGTGAGCTGGAAAGCTGAACCAGGGGAAGCGACCTGCCTGCCTGGTGCTAACAACTAATGACACTGATGCAGTGGTGCTTGTGTAGTGACAAGAGCCAAACCTGCCTCCGAATAACCTATTTCACTGCGGTACTCTGTGCAGAGGACGCTGCTATAGCCACCCTGAGCATATGTATTTGCTCAATGATTTGGTATGTCACTAAACTCATCATAATCCTTCCGTGTGCCTACAGGAGCGGGGCAGATGTGTCACCATGTAGCCTTCAGATGGGCCCCTGTGCCGGTCCTCTTCGTTGCTCACACCACAATGGTGGCTGCAAGATGTTGCCTTGGCATTGCATGTCGGAAGGGTCGAGCCCTGCTCAGATGGACCTCGTGCTGGGTGGACAAGACAAGCAGAGGACAGAATTAAAAAAGCACAGCTTGACTCGAGCGCAGTGTATCTTGCTGGGTGAGTGAGCTGCAGGGTGACAAGATGCCCCTGTTGTGCCCACCCCTTCTCCTTGTGAATCATAGAANTCTCTGGGCACATTCCAGCACGTCCATATCTTTCTTGTAGTCGGGGCTCCAGAACTGGATGCAGTACTCCAGGTGGGGTCTCATGAGAGCAGAGTAGAGGGGGAGAATCACCTCCCTCGACCTTGTGAACCTCCTCATGCGTTATCCTGATGTTATGTCTAGGAACCCAAGCACAGGGAAATTGGGTGATTTATCTGATGTCACAGAAAAAGCCTGTGGCAAAGCCAGGAACTAAATCCAGCTCTCCTGTGCTCAGGCTAAAATGTATCTCCAAAACTTTCCTTTGCTTTCAGTGTACTTGGCTTTTCCCACGTGTCTTCTCACATCATGGAACACATGGTATACAGTCACAGTTACAGCAAAGCAACTCTGATTTATTTAAGGCTGGCCATTTTGTTCCTTGGTTTGAGAAAGGCTTGGCCTAGGAGGGGTAAAAGAACTTTGATGATCTTTTTTCTCTTAGCTGAGTTCATTTCCTTCTGTAGTTGTTCTCACAGGAAATCAGGAGAAATTAAAAAAAACCATTATTACTCAGAAATGTTTGGAGGTTACACAGTTAAAGCATATTACCCATGCACCACAGGACCGTATCTCACTGTTTTAAGGAGATGTAATCTCAATAAAAACAACAGGTCTAGTCCACTTGCATTTTTCTGAAGTGTCTTCTGTTAACAAGAAGCTTCACTGAAGCCAGTGGGAATTTTGAGTAAAAGCTGAGGGACAGACTGTCATCTTTACAGCACGATTCATGCAAAGAACCAGCTTCTGCATCTCCAAATGGCCACGGCTGACCTCCCTCATCGCTCAAGGACCAGCACAATACATCTCTGACCTTGGAAGGGGTGAAGCCAAGTAGAGGAAAGAACAACCCAGGGGAAAGCAGAAGCTATTTATATCAAATGAGGGAACACATGTGATGCCATATGAGGCAGCTTATATGTAAAGCCTTTCAAGTCTTCTACTCCAGGGTAGTTAAATTTATAAGTATGAACACGGTAAACAAAAAGTGCTATTTTATGTTCCCCATCCGAAAAAATGACAGCCCTTCTGCGACTATAAAATGTTATTGCCACTAAAAGGACTTTTGTTTTGCAGTTACTTCTGCAAAACAAACACAATAGAGAAATCTTTGGTTTGCTGAGTGGTACGTGAGTCAACGTTATCATCAAACCTGAATAAACAAGGCTTTATTTTTAGCTATTAAAAATGCAGCACAACAAAACCAGTATTTTACAGACATGTTTTGGTTTTTTCTCTTTTGCAAAATATATCTTTGTATGTTCTTTATTTCAATGTAGCCTAAAATAAAAATCAGACCAAAATCATAAGAATATTTCTAGTGGCTGGTTATCTCTCAAAAGTTTGAACAATGGCTTTTGGCTTCTTTGCCACTTTTGGTTAAGTTTACTAGTTCTTATTTAGGTAAAACTGTGAATACTTATTTGTCAGTTCCAGTTTGGCTTACAAGAGTGCAAATGATTAGCATCTATGTCAGTTACAGGATTATGAAGGTATAGATGAGCAGAATATAGCTCAAGAGTTCCCAAGTGTAAAATCTTCTGTATTTTGCCAGTAGGCTTCAAAGCTAGGGTGGCAACTATGCTGATGTTTTTATTGCCGCCTTTCTGTATTCCTCATATGACTGTCATGTGCCTTTTTCACCTTCAGAATGCTGTCAAAGAGTAATATCAGCAGCCTGTAATCTTACCAATGTGTTAGGTGACTGCTGCATCACCTTCTTCCACACAAAGGTAAAAATAATAGTTCCTGTCCCCTGAGGAATAATGTGTTTTTCTTGCCACGTTTTACAATTCTAATGTCTTTTACCACTTTCTTTTGTTTCAGGAGCTGTGAATATGCATTGCCTACTTTTCATCTTCTATTGTAGCACCCAAGTGTCAAAGCATGCGACATGAAGTGGGTGAAATTCAACCCCCTTGAAAAAGTGCAAAGGGAGCAGGTTAGAACAGGATCCTGATATACATGATGAGTGAATAGAGGTGTTTGGGACAGTGGGAGAGCAGAGATAAAGTCAAGAAATATGGTCAGGAGGAAATATTACAGATATGTCCTGTGTTTAAGATTGTTTTTATAAATATTTAGCATCAGTTAATATACTAAATAGCATATCTGAGCCATTGTGCTGGTAATTATTTTCTCTTAGCTAATGTAATAAAGCAATGTTTAGCGAGTGTTGATTTTTAGTGGCATCTACTTTCATATAGGGTCTTGTGTGATGGCTGGAATAAGTACATACTGCTTAAATATAGAAGCAGCATATACGCTCACTGTATTTTCTCTGTTGTGTTTTGGAAGGAAAGATTTTATTGTATGTACCATGTAGAAAAATCTTTTAATTAACCATACGATACTGTAGTTGTGTTTAAGTAAGTCTTAATATCACCAAGAGAAACAAAGACAGACTCAGTTTGAATTCACAACATATTTGCTGATACGGTTTTATACTGCCTGATCCTTGTTAGGGCTAAAGAAAACACTCTGCAGTAAAGGCAACTACAGGTTTCTATTCTCTTCTGACCAGTTCAAGAGATGCTTTGCCTTGCATCTGGAAAATGCAGACAGTGACAAGGACATTAAAAGTATAGGACTGAAGAATGAAGAGGAAACCTCGAAAAGGACTAGTATTAATGTCTCTCAGGACACCAGATGCCAAGAACAGAGCTGAGCCGAATGTATCCAAACCTATTTGAACACGGCATAATCCGCCATATGAGTGGGTCTAACTATGGCTACTGCTGAGCCTGCTGGTTTAGAAACCTACTGTAGAATACACAGAAAAATTAATACAGAGAGAACTCCATTTCTTGGGGATTTCCAGAAGACGCTGTTTTAATTTTGTTCTGATTCATATTTTCATTAGCTTCATCTGAAATACCTATAAATGATATTTTAATGTATTTCGCATCTAAAACACCTCTGAAGGTAGCAGTTTTTAAGTCATAAACAACCTGTGATTCATAGAACATAGTCATGGCACGAAAGTGGTTGCTTTTTGATCACATTAAAAAATTAGTTTATTTCTTCTTGAAATTTGCATGGTTAGTGAATACAGTCTGATCACACCGGGAAAATGCAGCCAGCTCATGCTCTTGTGTCTGCTCAGAAGAGTACATGGCATACACTCGTGCCTTTGCCTACTGACAATTTAACTTACTTTGGAGAGGACACGAGTATTTCTCATTTGAACTGTCAACAAAATACGCTTCAGATGGTGAAATTCCAGCATCAGAGGGGTCCTCTAATATAAAAGGTACAAAGAAAATGCCACTTCATCCATACATCAGCCATGCTGTGATCCGTATAGCTAATCCCACAGAATGCCATATTTCAGACAGAGCCTCAACCTTCAATGGATGTGGAAGGTTACATGACAGGAATGCAAACACCCTGCTAAGTCTTAAAGCCAGGGTATTTCTCAGGTGGTAGGACTGCAATTTAAAACTCTTATTTCTTCATTCTGATGATGACCTTACTGATCTGCACATGATGGATGATTCTGAGATACGTACCATTGAGAGGCATGGGAAGAATGAACTTCTCTGCCCCTTCAAAAACCATACAGTTTTAGTACAATATTATTTCTCTAATATATACAGTGTGAAGAGTTCATTTCAGGAAGCTTTAAAAAGCACATTACGCAGAAGATTCATTGCTGAAAAGTTGCTAAGAGTTTTCAGTAGTGCAGGCAGAAGATACTGTTACAGAATGTAAATAAAATATACTTAGTAAAATGGCAAAGGAACTCTCTGAATGAAATTCCTCCAGTGTAGCAGCCCATTCAAGGTTTATGACCACTCAAGTTCCACCTAAGCCCCCAGCAGAGAATTTCAGTCTTTGAGATTTCATCTAGATTTCGGTGACATGCAAAGACGTGTCCTGGAATCTGGAGACCAGAGGAATGAAAAAAGACACTTCAAGTGCATGGAATAGCTTTTAAAAATGCCTTTTTCATCCACTCCCCTTGGCTGGCTTGATTGAATGGTTTAAAATTGCTTATTTAGTTAACATGCCTAGTTGCTGCTGCCTGGCCATGCACTGCTAGTTTTTTGCTGAGAAATCAAGCCTTTGAACCAGAGAAACCAATGCAAAAAATCTTGAGTCTTTGCCCTGCCCAGCCCCTTCTCAGGAGTTCACCTGTTTGCTTATGTCACATTTGTTTGTTCTGCAGTAAATTCAGGGCTGGGATAGTCCCTTTAGCAAGTTGTATGTTTTGCCACTATCTGAAGCAGTACTTAGCCGAGGTCTCTCGGGGGAAGGCAAAGCACAGACCATTTTTTAATTTCATTACCAATTTTGTAGGTAAAATAATAAAAAAAGAATCTGTGCTTAATTGCAAAAAAAAAAAAAACCAACAACTTTTTTTTGAACCTCTGCAAGGATTATTATAAACACTTTGTCATCTATGCTGCTGCTAAGAAAAAAATATCATAAAAGACTAACTTGCCCTTAGTTTTTAGGAGACAAACTGAAATGCAGTAAAAACTGAATAAGCAACTCCAGATTTTATTTACCGCCTTGTCTTACTCTTTCACTGCTTCAAAACAGGATGAAGTAAAATCACAAAGAAAGAATTAAATTCTTACTCAAGGGTAGAGACTGCTCCCCCTGACACCCAGGACTAGGTGTATTAGGCACGAAGGCTGGATCACAAAGGTCCCAGACCCCCTCTGGACCCAGGCCGGCAGCAGCCAGAAGTATTGCCACCACACAGGATGTCATGCTTCCCTCTTCTCCTCTCCCTCCTACCCTGAAATCTGCTTTGTGAGACCCTTCCCCAGAGGGCAGTGAAACCCCTGAACAGCTTCCTCAAAACCTGCTCATAAACTCAGCCCACACACAGCACAACCAAGCCACTTCCACGGGGTCCTCCACTGTGGCCAGATTTATTTGGTCATATGGGTGTCATTTAGGCTATTAATAGCCAGGACGAACATAATACAGAGAAAATAGAGCTTGGGGTACTGCCCTGAATATAAAGCTTAGTAAATGTTATGGCTCCAGTAGTACTTGAGTTCAGCACTCTGACGGTCTTCACCAAATCACATAGACTTCTTCATGTCCTGTCACTATGGCATTTATTTCTCTTCCCTTTTTCATGAGCAAATAAAACCAGTCTCCCAGGAAGAAAAACCCAAGAAAATAAGTACCACTTGAGATATTCATATAAGGAAGCAAGGCCATTCCAGGAATAAAGTTTCTATTGCCCTTTATTTAGTGAGATGCCAAAGGCTGTGTCTACAGGGCTTGTTGGCTGAGCCACTCTCCCCTATCTTGAGAATAGTCCTGGCATGCCTGGTGGCATGGCTACACACGTGGTCACAGCCAGGGACCAGGACTGAGCTGCAAACTGGTAAATGAGAGCTGAAAGGTGGCAAAGACAAAAAGCAGATTCACAAACTAATTCTCAGCCATTACTTACTCTGAGATTAATGGGAGTTCATTTCAGGGCAAAGACAAACAAGCTGGCTGAAAAAACAGGAATGTGAGCTTCTCCTGTCCAGCGATGGATGGGTTTCATCTTGACAGACTTCAGGCATCTAAAAGTCCGAGGTCTATCCTGAAATAGTTGTCTTCAATCCCTGCACAGGGAACAGTGAACAGGCACATCCAGAGGGTGATTCTTCCCATCCCATCATGTCCCATCCAAGATATGCTACCCTGGGGCAGTGCTTGTCTCCCTTTGTTGTTTCTGTGGAGGGTCTAGACAATTAGGTCACTAGCCCACTCCCTCTCCAGTCCTTGTTCACTTGTGCTTAATTGTGGGAAAGGTTTAGATGTGGTTTAGACGTGACTAGGAGGTGTGTCACTGCTGTGGTGTAAGGACTATGCTGAATTGTCCTTTCAGAGATATCCTACAGCTTGAATGTTATGTATACGTTAATGCTGCAGTGAGCTGGAGTTTGGCAGGGGCTGAAAAGAGCATATTCACCGTACAGCTTTTAAATTGCACTGGAGTTTACAGAGTTCATCTCAAAACTTACTGAAATACTCATGCACAGAAAAATAATCTGACTCCATGCTCAACAGATGTACCTCAACAGTAGGGCTGATTTTGCCAGAGGAATTACAAGGTCCAATTTAAAGATCACTTTGTTTGGATTGGGATATTGCTTAAGAATCAGATGGCTTTCAAGTCAGAGTGGTCTATTTTTAGTAGAAATTTTATAGATATGACTTGCACAAAACCAGGCTCTGCTGAGCTGCTCTTTCAAAAACTGATTTATTTTATGCTCTTTTTGCTAAACATTGAGTAACCTCAGCACCTCAGGCAGTATTAGTGAAGGTGTTAGGGTTACTCTGATGTAAATTTTGTATAAAAATAGCCTAAAAAGGGAACTGGCATTTGTAAATTGCCTCAGGACCACTTCAAGCATGGATCAATAGGCAGATGCTACTGCTGCCATGCCCTGTAGTGCCATGGCAATGTCTTAAAAAATGTAGGTACAAGCTGCTCCCGATATACAGTGGTCAGGATACCCAAGACAAAATGGAGCTACAGTAGGCTGCTGGAGGTTCTTTGAAGAATACACAAGTCAAGGAGGTGAGATTCATTTCATCTAGCATTAGCTGCCTAAAAGTTGCAGGTCTGGTTTAAGCTAGTGATCTAGCCTGCTCTTCTGGTGTTAAGCCAGCTTAGATATTTAGGTTGAGGTGGCACGAACTCCATCACATATGCCTGGGCCACCTGTTTGGATGAGGTGCCTAACTTTTAGCTGGCTGACAGAAATCTTCCCACCAAGATAAAAGAGAATTGATTCTGGGCCAGAGACTCGGAGGTCTTACCTGCAAGCCAAAAGCAGGGGTGAGTGCAATTGTTGACACAAACGGCTGTCAGGATGCTAACAGGGTACAAGGCAGCTTCCAGATGGGGAAAGCATGGCTTTGTCCTTCTTGGTAAAAGAGTGTAACTCCTGTACATCAACTGAAGGGTTAAAAGTTTAGCTCTTGTGGAGACAAGACGAGTGGATTTTTCAAGACGCTTAAGGACATGGAAAGGGCAGATTACCCTGTTGTCACCTTTTGCCCACTCTCTTTGCCAACTGCTGACATGAAGTAAAATTTGTCTGAAGATGAGGATTAGTGTAATGGCTGCTTTTATTCCTCAGTACTTTTTCTGATGAAATTTGATCACTCTTCTCCACATTCCTATTCCTCACCTGCTCTGGGCAGCAAACACAGTTCTTTGAAAACAAAAGCAGTCCAGGCCAAAAAGCTCAGACTGTATCTCACTTGAATTCTCACCAATATTTCTCTTTTTAAAAAAGGTCAATTCCATTACAGTCTGGTTTTGGTCACTGTGAAAACCAACTCGCTTCTAAATTTTTCCAATACTGTTTTTGTAAGCATCTTCATTGCTTTAGATATGGATTGCCATAGATATGGACTGCCCAAGGCAATACAGATAATATGTAAAATGTCTTTTGTTTTGGACCAATAAAGATATTATTCACCAGTAAGGATGGCAAAATTAAAATTTTACTGTACTGCAGCATCTTTGGAGAATTAATGTAATGATGCTATTGAGGACATTGCCTGAAATCCTTATCAAGAATGGATAGGCTGACCTGAGGCCTGGGTCTCAGTTGTCCAGGTCTGGTCAGAGTAGGGTAGTGGGATTTTCTTCCAACATACTTACGGAGGTGTCCTCTGTATAGGAACTGAATATCCAGGCAGGGTGGCTTGTGCATATCTTAGATTCACCTTGATATAAGTCATATTGCAACCACAAGGTCAAACTCAGCTTGGAAGCGTTCCTGTATCCCCCAGTTTAGACATAGCTGACAGTAATTAATATGTCAAATCTTTTCCTGGGCTAGAGGCTCTCAGTCTTATATGCAGCTTGGAAAACACTTAGGACTGTTCCTAAAAGGCTGTATATTACAGAAGACATTCATGGGTCCACACAGGCTCTTATCTAACTCTGTATTTTACTTTCTGTTTGCAGAAGCTTTTTTGTTGGTCTTCGCTTAAGGGTGATTTTGGAAAGTGTCAGTTGCCTCTAAGGTGCCATTGAGGCCCAAAAATGTAATGTGAACATCAAATAAAGATGAAGGAATAAATTTTCCTTAATATTTTATTCAGAGGGCCTTTACTGGAGTGACTGGAATCAGTGGCTTTAACAAGAATGAACATATTTTGGAATTGTGCTGCTGAGCAAGTTCCAGAATAAGGAATAGACATTTGCTAAGCATTTTCACAAACCAGAGTTTTATAGTTGTGAGGACCGTCATATCTTGCTTGTAGTTGTTTCTTTTCCCATCCGTTTTATTCAGAAATTGAAAGAAAACAAAAAAAGGTGTGACACTCCATAAAAATATCTGTGTTAAGAGCAGATAAAACTCACTCCATTAAATGCTGAAAAGACTGTTAATGCCCAAATTAAGACGCATATCAAATTCATTGCCATTAGGTGCATAAATACCTATAAAGTTGTTAATCACATGAAAACATATTTTTCCCCTAACTGTTACAATATAATAATATGACTTTTTCTAGAAACATAGAAATGCAAGAAAAATATTTAGAAACATTGTTAATATTAAAACTCAATGTTGTCTCAGCTAGCAAGTCAGTTAACAAGATCAAGTCCAGAAGATCTTATGCTTCTTTCTCTCAAATCTTGCTGAGTTGAGTGTGACTTTTGCTATTCAGAGATCAAGTAACCACCCTGTTAATTGTGCTAGAGGTGTATGAAGGGCATTAGATGGCAACATAATCTGACAGGAAAATCAGAGAAGCAATAGGATGCAAACAACTTCCCCCCCCCCCCCCCCCATTATACAGAATAGTAGCCTGCTATGCAAATGAGAGTGGCAGCTAGGAGGAAATTTCAGCACTCTCCAAACATTTTATTTTTACAGTGCTATAATAATGAGCCAGCACAAGAATGACTGTGGTTGAAAACTGAGTTAGCATGAGGCACTAAGTCAGGCCAGGAATGCACCAAAGTACATCCCTGGAGCCTGTTCACAGCAGCAGCTGCTCGGCGTGTGCTGGAGAATTCCCAGCTTTATCCACGATTGCAGTTAGGGATCGAAGGATCCTTTTTAGCTCACATTTGTATCACTCTGCTTTTAGTGCCTGGCAGCAACATCAGAAGCACCTGAACCCTCCATTATATCAGAGCGTGAAATGCAAGGAGCATATGGGGTCCAGTGGCAGAAGGAATAAAGCCAGTGCTTGCATTTAGTGATGGATTCAGTTTTCTTCCCACTTTATTGTAGAAAGTCTGGTGTTTTGCAATAAATATGAAGGGAGAGAGCCCAGGGAAAGGGAGAGAGGAAAAAGGAAAAAAACAATAATGCAGCAGGATCGAGGAAACTGCTTGTGTAGTATCAGGAGGGGTTCCAGAGTTGCGATGTTCCCCTGGGTGCTGATCACATGCCGGCTGTTGAGTTGCTTTGATAGCCACAGCTACAGCAGGAGAGGAATATTTGGAACCATGTGGTGAAGGCAAAAGAGGAAGAACACATGGTCCTTTTAGACTAGGGAGGAGATGAAGCTTCATGGGAGCAAAGAGGTATAGGAAGTATAGCCAGTAGAGAAAAACACACTTGTCATTAAAAAGATCTGCAGCACTCAAGCCCGTAACTACTGAACTGGGAGATTTTACCCAGTATAACCAGAATCTGTTTTTTTTCTTTCCCTGTAGCGTCTTAGGTAAACTGATGTAACCTGGCTATCATAAATTTCCTTTAAAACCCCTCAGTGAATCTTGCGAAGGCCAGCCTGTGCTCCCGCAGTAGAGCCGCTCCGCTGGTGTCCGGCTGGTGGGTGTGGTGTGGAGCAGAGTCTGCCCTTTCGACCTTCGTGTGTTCCAGAAATAATTTGGGAAATGTGGAAGTTTTCCTTTGTCCTCAGCTCTGCGGTGGTTTGTAATTGAGCCAATACATAGCAGTAACAAAAGGAAGCTGTCACATTGATAACTCTGCACTGAATGCAAGCGTAAATGCTCTCCATCCACAAACAGCTACATTTTGGTGCCATTCATCTTCTGAATGCGTGCTCAGATTTTACTTTGGCTCTTTTGTAGATGCTTGTTTTTGCAATTTGGACAGGTGAAACCAGCAAGTATGCAATTTGTGTAAACTAAGTGGTATGTTAAGTGAAAAAAGCTTTAAAGTGTACTGGCTACAGCTCTGATTTGCACTCCAGCAACTCCAGCACCAGGACAGGACATGTGGATGAGTTCTTTATTTTGAAAGCAAGTTCCTTAAGAACAACAGAGTGATTTTTGAAAGATGTGGATATATATGAATTATGAGCTTTCTAAAAAAATCCCACAAATAAAAAACAAGCCAATGACCCAAAACCTCAGTAGCAAAAAAAAGTAACCTGTGAGTGAACTTAAAGGCTGTTATATTATTTTTTTTCAAGTAAGCTGACGATCTGTGTTTCAAAATGAAGACTGTTCCATGGAAGAGATCTATGGCTGGACTATTTTGCTATGCCTTAGTTTTAAAAAAACAACCCATCTGAAAATTTTCCCGCTAGATATCCTGATGAAAACCAGAGTAGTGGCACAGATCCAAAGAAATCAATAGAGATATATCAATTTGTACCTACTGCAGGTTTAACTCTTGACTTGTATTCAAGAGCTTCGACTCCTAGGATTACTGCTAAACGCTCTGATTTTCTCTGTGGTATGACATAGCAATGGATACAGTAAAAGACCTCTAAGTAGAGAAATAGTGCAAAGAGGATGTAAGGGAGAACTGAGCACAAGAACAAATGTGTAAGTGGCTTCTGCCATGTAAGTGGGAGCTGAACGTAGTTTTCTCAGGGATCTCTACAGCTTGCTCTGTTGTAGGAAGGGAGCTGTGTGGCACCATCAATGAGAGCTGGGCAGGTCACCAGCACAGCCTGGGAGGAGGTGGTTTGTCCTGTGGGTTGTCCGTCTTGATGTCTTCTGGAGCAGAGGTGGGGAGCTCAGCTTTAATGCACTAGATAGCATAATGGCCTGAATATTTTTGTCTGAGTGAAAACAAACAAATATTCTACAAGTATTGTCCAAATAAGCTAATATCATCCCACAAAGGATTTCTAAGGAATTCTAGTCATTCTAGAGATAAAGATAACATTTATTGGAGCACGGCCAGCTAAAGCAAGCCCAGTTCCTAGTAGGGGAAAGACTTATGTAATCTTGGTGTTGATAAGGACAAGCTGGGAAAGGGGCGAAAGAGAAACTTCACAACAGAATAAATTCACCCCCAACCCCCCATATAATGTGCTCCTTCTTACATCCACTCTTACAAGACCGTATCTTTAAACCAGCTATTTCTCTACTAATGGGTCATTAAAGTGGCCTGGAAAGAGGTAAGACTTTTATTTTGTAATTAGTTTTACTTTGCCAGCGGATGAGGCAAACTTTGAAGAGATGAAGCATCTACTTAACTGTACACAATGAACAAGATCTTTATTCAGACCTTTGTACTCTCCCATGTTTTGAGGGTTACTGGTAAAGCAGGGGTTCAAGAACTCTGTGGAATTAAGAGTAGAGTGGGAGCTGGATGGACTGAAGGGAAATAAAGTCCCACTTCACAAGTGGGACCTTAGCTCATGCATCTGTTATCATGTAATGACCATAGACTGGTCTAATCTGAAAAAACACATAGCCATAGCCTTACAGGCTGTGAAATCACGGAATCACGGAATTTCAGAGTTGGAAGGGACCTCTAGAGATCATGTAGCCCAACTCCCCTGCCAGAGCAGGATTGCCTGGAGCACATTACTCAGGACGGCATCCAGGCGGGTCTTGAAAATCTCCAGAGAAGGGGACTCCACAACCTCCCTGGGCAGCCTGTTCCAGTGCTCCGTCACCCTCACTGTAAAGAAGTTTTTCCTTGTATTTGAACGGAACTTCCTATGTTGCAACTTGTGCCCATTGCCCCTCGTCCTGTCACTGGGAACCATTGAGAAGAGCCTGGCTCCATCTTCCTTCAACCCAGAATGCTACACACACACACACTGATGTCTGCTTTAGCTCATGTAAACTAGGATTTAACCTCTCAGTTGCTAGGCTGGAGTCTCACCACATAGGGCTTTGGATGGCAGGACCACAGATCACACTGATGATGCATTTCACAGAGTGATCCTGACCTGGCCGGGTTGGCACAGCGGTGTTGTGTTGTGGGACTGAACGGCTGGTGTGGGGAGAGGGAGAAGCAAGGGGTGGCATTTTTTGGGTTTGCTTGAGATGTGGGAACTGCTCTCTGTATTTTAAAGAGTGTTAATTACTGGTCCTGTTGCTTGGGAGGAAATAAAAGGCTTTCAATAAAATCTTAAAGGGTGGGAAAAGGTGAATGTGGCACAGTTGTTTGCATTTCTTATAACATAAGAACCAAATGCCCATCCTGATGGGATGATGTCTCTAAGGAAGTGGTGACTACCAAATTCAAGAGAATAATTTGTGAGGTTTGCATTCTACCTTTGTTTCCTAGATGTTTGCCTAGGTATTTATTCCTGGGCAGTGCTGGAAGCCTTAGCAACTGTGGCTGCTTTTAAGGTCTGATGAGGCAGCACAGAAGATGAGCAGCAGAAGAGTAATCAGATGGCTGCTCTTTCCTATCAAGGTGGAGATGTGCATCTCTAGACTGGAAGGACAGGACAATGGGAGAGGTCTGCAGTAGTGCACAAAGACCTGGATTTCCAAATGCATCCTTATATACTTCAGATGTTAGTAACTGAAGTATGTGAAAAAAACATAGAAATGGCCAAATTTATGTATTGTGAATAAAATATCATGAATAATTTTATTTCAAGAAGCAGGGCCTAGATCTAGAGTGAGTCTAGCAGTAACAACTAATTTTGGACTCAAGTTTGAAAAGGTAACACAGGAAGAAGTGATCAAATAGTTCACTCAAAGTAACTCAGTACAGCCATGCTTCCATTTACTAGCAGTTTAATGATGTTATGCTCATATTTGCACATTCCTTAGGATGGCTGATGATATTTTTTTTCTTTCCTATTTTGTTGGGCTCCGTAACACCATTCAGAATCTTTTATGTGTATCTAAACAACGGCATGATATTTATTTACTGTCAGTTCTTTGCCAAAATAGAAAATGGCTGTAGACCTTAAATAGATCCTTGCATTATTCCCCATAGTCTCTTCAAACTCAAGAAGCTGGAGCCATTACTAAAGCAAAATTAAAGTGCATGAGACTGACAAAATTTAACACACAGAACAGAAGTTGAGTGATACTCAGAGACTGTATTTTTAATGACAAAACAAACCAATAAATCATTTCAAATGATTCATATAAACATGTAATAAGAACATCTATTTACTTGTCCAAACCTTGAGAAAAGTCATTTGTTACTTTGAGCAGCGCAGTAGTTGCTGAGTACTTTGCTTTGCCTTCAGATTATGATGCATGAATCAGATTCACTGGAAATGCATCAGATGTTGTAAATGTGTCTCCCAGATTTTGACTCTCATTTGGCCTCCCAGGCTGCTTGCAAGGATATTCTGATCATTAAATATGGCTATTTCTTTATGTGCTTAAGGGAATCTCAGTTCACCAGGTAGGCTTAGTAGCTGGAAAGGATCTCTCTGCCCTCCAGACATCAGTTCTCACAGTAGTGACCTCCTGTTTTGCCACAGCCAAAGCCTGGTACAAACCCCGCTTTTGTGCACAGGTGTTGCATAATAGTAGATGTGTTGTCTCTCTCCTGTCTCTCTGACTTCAGTCATAATGTAAGGACCTGAGCTTTGGCAGAAGTAATGGACTTCTGCTTCCTCATAACAATAAAGGGGGAAAAATGGGGTCAGGACTGCTTTATTTAGGTACATTATTTATCCAGAACTTTGGGTGGAATGAAACAATAGGGAAAAATCTCTTTGCCTTATCTGTTAGTGACAGATGAAATCACAGCTACAGAGAGAACTTCATATATATTCACTGCTCCAAAATTGCTTAGGGATACCTTGGGGGGTCTCTGTAAACTAATACAAAGCAGAAATCTGATGAGTTTCAGAAATGAAATAATATTTGTTTAGAAAAGGACACCTGCATTGTAGCAAGGAATGCTAAATACTTGCTTAGAGGGGCTTAAAGACTGGCTTCTCTTCCATAAGCATCCTCTGCTGTTAAAAAGTGATCTTTCACAGGTGACAAATGTTTAACAAGATGTAACATCTCTGTGTTTTTGGCCTTTGGCTGTAACTTTGCTGGACTGCAGCAAGGCTGATTGAATTCCCACAAAGGTCCTTCTGCTTGACTGTGCTGGGTTTTCCCCAGGCAGGGCCACACGTGCTGCTGCAGCGGCTGTAGGATGCTACCCAGTGACAATGAATCCCACAGCCTGTTTGGTAGAGGAGATGTGATGGTTTAAGGATGCTTTCAGCGTTCATATTGATGGGTGAGGCACAGAATACCAGACTACTAGCAAAAGCAGGCTGAGCACGCGATTTTGTTATCATTCACTTGGGCAGATTGTTGTTGTGATCTTTCAAGTTATGGTCCCAGTTTCAGTGCCTATGGAGATGCCTTTTCATTGCAGATAGAGAATGCATATAGTGGTTTCAGAAACTGTAAATGTAGCCTTAAGTCAGTGTTTGCTAGCTAGGGACTGTCGCTTAAATCTCTTTGATACTTACCTGTGATACTGATGATACTTCATGAAAGTTGTTGTACATGTCTTTAAAATGTCAATTTTAGCATTACGTCCTTTAACACAAGATTTTGAACCCTACAGGAAAGATGAGGAGGGACTCTTTATCAGGGAGTATAGTGATAGGATGAGGGGTAATGGTTTCAAACTGAAAGAGGAGAGATTTAGATTAGATATCAGGAAGAAATTCTTTCCTGTGAGGGTGGTGAGACACTGGAACAGGTTGCCCAGAGAAGCTGTGAATGCCCCATCCCTGGAAGTGTTCAAGGCCAGGCTGGATGGGGCTTTGAGCAGCCTGGTCTAGTGGGAGGTATCCCTGCCCATGGCAGGGGGTTGGAACTGGGTGATCTTTAAGGTCCCTTCTAACCCGAACCATTCTATGATATTCCATGATCTGTGTTGCTCGAGGATATGACCAGCAGCTTATTCCTGAAGGTGAAATTTGTATCCTCCGAGTTGCCCTGTGCTGAAGGATACATGAAGGACTGTGTGACAGAAGCAAGCACAGTTGGCTCTGTTAGACTGCTCTGCTTTTTTTTTTTAACTTGCCTATTTCTGTTGCATTTTATTCTTGACAACATCCCTGAAGTATTTATGACCAAAATTCTTTGCACATGATTACTAACTCTTGAAAAGAGTCTCTTTCTCAGGAGACCTTTAGATGGCTGGCATGATTGACCACAAAGGCAAGGCAGAAATTTAATTCAGAAATCAAAGAAAAAAGGCTTGAAAGAAACCTGAGAGGAAAGGAAAAAGCAAGCTTGAATATGCTTTACGTGGGCCTATGTAGTTCACATTTTATTTGTACTGGGTACCATGAGGAACATTCTATGAGGAACAGTACTGAACCCTGCAGTGGAGCTCTGGGGAGTTTTCTTAATTTTTCCCTTGCATCCCAGAATTGACCGTTTTCTGAAAACAGGAACCTCAGGATCCTCTAGGTAGCTCCTAGCTTTTTACCATGTCTTCCTTTGTTTTCGCACTGGCAGCTCTCTTATTCCCAGGCCCAGAAAAGCCACATGACTTTAATTCCCTAGTGCACGGACCGACAACTGAGCTGCTCCAAATTTCAGCTTGTGTGAATATGTAGGAGCTGATTCTCCCTCCTTCCGTGTGCTGCTGTGCTCTTGTTTCCCTGCAATAAGCTGATTTTGTTGGAAGAGGCAGGACTTTATGACATCTCAAAGTGTACAGGCTGAGGCAGCCTGAGGCTCTGTCCTGGAGTCCTCCTGCTTAATCTGTGGTTTCACTGCCCAAACTCCCAACTTTTTCCCTTAAACAAGCTTATGACTTTCAAAAATGTGCGCTAGGCAAGATCTACTGATTTGCCTTACTGTTTTTCTTTTTAAATTGAAATATTGACTTTTCACAGTAAAATGGCACTTTCTGCCTCCTTTCCATGCTCAGAGAACCAAGGCATGAGATGCCTCAGGCTCTTGCAGGTCAAGGGGAGAGAAAGGCAGAGACTCAGAATCTTTTTGTAGTATGCTATCTGGGTGTCCTGGTTTGAGGTAAAACAGAACCAAGTTTCTGTTCATTAATTTAACTTTGCAGCTAAGCCTGGGAAGAGATGAAAATGAGAGTCTGGCCACTTCAGTGTGTCTTCCTGTGCTGGCATGAGAAAAGGCTCAGTAACTGCACTACTTAAAGGCTGATGCAAGAGGAGGCTGGAAAGGATGCTGCAGCACAGCCAGGTATGAGCTTGTTTATCTCCTCTGCACTCTGACACATACACATGGCTAAATAGAAAATCTGCTAAATCACTCTGTCCTGACTGAGAGAGCTGTGAAATAGCAGTTGCCCTTGGAAAGCACCTAGGAGAGACTTGCTGGATGTCATCATGAATGGACAGAGCCATCTCCTCTACATACCGATAAGAAGTTGGAGAGAACCACTGCATTGCCTGTAAGAGATGCTGAGTCTGGCTCTACTTTCATTTGCATCAAAGTAACTCCACTGATTTGGTATGATTTATACTTGATTTACACCACTCAAACTCCTATGAGGAGTTGTCTTATGCTACTTATTTCCATGATATCAATTCCACAGATTCAAACTTAACTAGAACAGTCAATGTCTATTGTCACCTATTCAGTTTGCACTGCCAAACCCAGAAATTTCTACCGTAGAAAAAACCCTAACAAAACTGTGTGTTTGCTGGAAACTGTAATATTAAACCCCGGATCAAATACCCAAGACTCATGTTAGTTCTGTACAGCTCTTTATAGTGGTCCCTGATGAGTTTAAATAAAGTTAGTAAATGCTGAAGTCTATCCAGTGACTCTCTGGAAATCACACGCTACTCCTGCCTGGCAGATGGTCTATATGGAGTTAAAGCAGAAGGGGAGTTTAGAAAAGGCTGCTGGGCATTAACTGGGAGCCTGTATGACATGAACTCAGCTGGTCAACAGCAGAGATGAATCTAGCCAGAAACTTATCATTTTCTTATTTTTCATCCTTTCCTGTCAGGGTAGACAGGGACAGGGTAGAAAATGAGTAAGCCTTACTGATAGGATAAATGGAGAAAAACTAATGTGTCCCCAAAAGGCTCAGCGGGGTTCTATTTATAGTGAACAGAAGATCTAGAAACCCACCGGGTAAATCTGTTTATCTGAGTGCTTTCACTGTACTCCATACTACAACCTGATTTGTACAATAAAATCAAGTGTAAGGTGTCCTGACAGAGCAGTGATTGCTGTTTCCACACCTCCTGTCCTTTTCTGATGCAGAGGTTGCTGTACTCCCTGACATAAATTAAGATCACTACTACTGTGGCTTTCAAGTTATTAACAAGTAGTAAAACACATGAGGAAATTAATTTTATGTTCCTTTTATGCATGTAACCGACTACGATGAAAGTATAAAATAAGCTAAGAGTGACTAATAATATCAGTAACTTCATTTTGTTATTTTTTAAAGCAGTAATTTGAACCTGTGGGCTAAATTTTGTCCTCAGTTCTCACAGAATTCACCTTTCTCCTGTTTAGGCTGGTGTAACGGAGCAGAATTTACTTGCTATGTTTAAAATAGAGATAGAAATTACTCATAACCAAGGCACTTCTTCACTACTATTCATGCTTGTCCCCTTAGCACTGTTGTTGCAGTTGTTTTTTTTCTATGGTAGCAAATAAACAAATTAGCATAGATATGATTTGGTAGGATGCTCTATTTAAAGGTGTTGAGACCATGGAGAGAAAAACATTAATGATGAAAGCTGCATGAAGTTCTACCTCCTGCAGACTTTGCGTCTCTGTGATTTAAGCAACCACTCTAAATTATTCTCAAGGTTTCCAGACCAATTTTGTTCAACCTTTAGTTAAAGATCACTTCTAGCAGGCAACCAGTTTTATTAATCGCTTGGGTGGTCAGGTAATCCAGTGTGCTTTGTACACATATGTCATGTAATAACTCTACAGTGACTGTAAAACTGCTGCGCGTTTTATTATACGGTGACATATAGGCAGGAGAGAAGACCTTATGGCTGTAGGCGAAGCGTATTTCTTGTAGCCCGCAGCAGTGAATGAAACTGATACTCAGGATTTAGAAAGAAAACCCCATCACCAGAGACAAAGTTACAGTGTGGTGCCGCTTTTCCTTCCCACCAGTATTTCTGCAGGGAGATCTGCAGTGCAGCCTGCAATTCCAGTCCACGAGGGCTAAAAATAGGTGCCCAGCGCTCCCCTGGCTTCACATCACGCAAACACGGGGATGCTGGGGGACTGTGGTGAGGCCCCCCGTAGTCATCAACCTTCACCAAGAGGCTGGCACTATTGCAGGGGAAAAAAAAAAGTCTTGCTCATGAACTTCAGGAGCGACAGTGCTCCTCCGGGCACCCCCTTCGCCTCCCCGCTGCCCCCAGCACAGATGGGGACCTGGGGGGGCAGCCAGGGCAGGTGAAGGGGTGTCGGGGTGGCAGTGGCTCCAGAGGGGCAGCGTGTTTGTCTGTGTTTCCCTCCGGCCTTGGCTGCCCCGACGCTGGCACTGCCACCTCGGGAGCAAATTGTTGGGTGCGCTCTGTGCAGCTGGCCCTCGCCTGATGTCAGCCCGCGTGTACCGGCTATAGATGGGAGAAGTAAAAACAGCCCCTGCTTTCCTGTTTACGCACGCAGGCTTCCTCTGAGAAGTTCCTGAATAAAAACAGCTGGGATTGACAAAATAGCTTTTCTATTTATTGCGTTGGGAGTGAGCATGGTGATGGTGGAAAGGGGCCAGGTTGACCCAAATCGCCTGCTCGTGGCTGCGGGCAGTGTGACACAAGGTGGCTTCGCAGAAGTGGGCTGCTCGTGGCCCAGCCGGCGCCTTGACCCCTGCGTCTTGGGGCAGCCTGTGTCCTGCCACACTCCACTGCACTTACATCCTCCTCTGTGGGAAATCAAGACGGAGAAAAAGGTAATTTTTCCCAGGGTCCGTCCTTCTACCCTGAGGAATTCTTCCTCCCAGTCCTTCCCAGTTAATCTGTCAGACTGGATTTTGGGTGTTTTCCAAGAGGAGTAAAGAAGGAGGAGTATTTTTAAATATGACTAGAGAGTAATTTCTATAGGTAAGAAGGATGTGAGGTTCTGTATCTTAATAGTCTTTGGAGTCCTGGCTGCGACTACTGCTGCTCCATAGTGCACTATGGAAAATAAGACCTGAAATATTTAGACACACTATAACTGGGGTTGCAAGGGACTTGGAGGTCATCCAGGCAAAACTCCTCAAAGCAGGGCTAACTTATATCTAGGTCTGATTGCTCAAGCCTTGTTCAGATGCATTTTGAATACCTCAAGGGATGGATATGGCACCAACTCTGTGAGCCCCCATTCCTGTGTTGCACCTTACTCCCCAGATCTGGTCAGATTTTCCCTTGTTGGAGGCTGTGACTGCCACTTCTTGTCTCTCCATGTTTCTCTGAGAATATTGTGAGTCTGTCTTCTCTAAAACCTCTCTCTAGGTAGTTCAAGACAGCAATTAGACCCTTCCTTAGTCTTCTTGAGGATGAAAAAACCCACCACCCTCAGTGTCTCAGACATTAGGTACTGCAGCCCCTTGACGTCTGCTGGAGATATCTCCAGCTTGCCAAAATCTCTCTCATACCCAGGAGTTCCCAGTTGGGCTTGGTACTTCAGAAGGAGCTACACAAATGACAAATAGAGTGGGTAACTTCTTCTCTCAATCTTCTGGCTACAGTCATGTTAAGGTAGCTGATGAATGGTCAGTCTTTGAAGGGTGCACTGCTTGGTCATATTTAACCTATTGTCCAAGACCAGCCCAGTCCTTCCTTGCAGAGCTGCTGCCCTGCCAGTTGGTCTCCAGTCTGTTCTCCTGCATCATGTTTATTCTTTCCAGGTACAACACTCTGCATTTGTCTTTGTCACATTTTGTGAAGTTCTTGTTGTCCCACTCCTCTAGCCTGCTGAGGCCCCTCTGCCAGCAGCCCTGGTCTCCAGTATATTGACTGTTCCCCTTCCAAATTAATGTCAGCCTGCTGAAGGTACAGTCCATGCCATCACCTAAGTGGTTGAAGATGATGATAGACAATATCAGACCAGGTATGAGTCTCTGAGGAACACTGCTCTTAAGCAGTCATTATTTCAGTGTTGACTGTTGCTCTCTGAGCCCAGCAGTTGAGCATGTCTTTCACTCATCTTGGAATTTGTCCATGGTCTATGTCTCCCCAGTTTGTCTTTAGGGGTGTTACAGGAGACTGTGTCAAAAGCCCTGCAAAAGTTGAGGCAAATGGCATGTGCTGCTCTCCATTTGTCCACAAAATCAGTCATCGTATTATAGAGGGCAATTGGGTTGGCCAGGCACAGTTCGTCCTTGGTAAATCTATGCTGGTTGTTCCCAGTCACCTTCTTCTCCTTCCTGAAAATAACTCCTGTGAGCATTTCTCCTCAGGGATCTTTACAGGGACTAAGGTGATTCTGACTATTCTGTAGTACCCCTCCTCTTCCATTTTTTGGAAGTTACATTTGCCTCACCGAAATGTTCTTACTGTATAGGAACTCTTAATTTTTAGTAGTCTGGACTAAGTTGTAAATATGAGGGCTAGAATTTAAGGGATGAATTAACTCTTCTTTAGAGTCATCTGCATTTACTAAAACTGGCATTTCTGATTTTTGGATGTTTGGCGAGATACAACTATATGTAGAAGACAGACAGTCTTCCGTTTCTTAGCTTACCAGAGATAGGACAGCATCAGATGAGTGGAAAAAGTTGAGAAGGAGAATTTTGTAGGACACAATTGATGAGTATATCTGAAAAGCAGATTACAGTTGCTTAAAAATCTACGCCCCAAATGAGGTCTGTAGCCATTAAATGTTAACTGAGCAGTTAACTGTAACCCAGTTAAATGTGTGTTCAAGTTTAAGAGTTAGTGCAGCGTGGCTTATTTAAAATTAAACACTTACTAAGGCATTTTGCTGGATCAAGGCTTTAAACTAAAAATGTGGGTCTAATTTTACAAGCCTCACACCTGCAGAAAGAGACACAAAAATTCAAAGCTCTTTGCGATTTTAAAAGAAACAAGACTATTGAAAGAACTTACTAATAAATCTGGTTTGGTGGATATAACCCAGGCAGTAGAGGGCAACAACACGCTCACTCATTTACAGAAGATCAGGTAATTAATTAGAGTAAGCAAGCATTTTTTGATGTATCTGGACTGAGAAAAAAAGGGGGGGAAAAAAGTTCTTCTGCCTGTTCTATCTTAGGTTAAAGCGTGAAGAAACTTTTGCTGTGCTGCCAGTTTTGACAAAACAATTTCAAACGTGTACAAGGTAGCACAGGATATGGTGTCCTCACACGATCAGATGGTCATCCTGTGGGCAAGAGCTAATTGCACAGTCAAATCAAATCCATTAAAAAGTAAGAAACATTTATGGAAAAAAAATATATCCTTGTAAATCTTTTTTTTCATCTGGTTGCTGGATTTCATTGTTCATTTGCTGTTGTTCCAGGCATAAGCCATTTGGCTCACACACACGTCTGGCCCACATTCCTGCAAAAGGTCTGCATTTACTATGATGAGAGAGTCCATCAAAAGAAAAAGAGAGATGTGAAGAAAGGATTCTTGGAAATTTGATGACTGGAAAAATGACAGTTCTTGCCAAGGATTTTTCTGAAGACTGGAAAAAACAACAGGACCGGGACCAGCTATCTGTGGGGTAAGGGAGCTTTTAGTGTTGACGTCTTCCATTCCACAGAAAGACACAGATTCCGACCCATTAATCTCTGGTGGGGTCAGCAAGATCTCCTGTTGTTCATAGTGCATCAGCAGTCAAAAATATTCTCAAAACATTTCAGTAGGATACTTTTCGGTAAAAGGGGAAAAAAGGCACGAGCAGATGCTGTTAAAGAGCACCATCCAAAACTTAAAAAAAAAAAAGCCATCTGACAAGTAAAAATACTTTTAGCACAGGCTGATACTTATTAAAACCTTAAGAAGCTGAACCAGGTATCATGACTATGAAGTTGGGAGTTGACAAAAATGCTGAAAATCTTGCAAGTCATAACACATGTAGCCACTGAAGCTGATACTAAATCTTACAGGGTATTTATTAGCAAAAACAATAATAAGTTTATAAAGCTATACAGTGTATAACAATAGGCCCTGATTTAAGGAAGAAAATACTTGGAGCTATTGCAAGAAGAGGTTTCTAGCAACCTTGTTTTCCTCATTTCATGGAAAGTATAAAAATGTTCTGCTCTCTGCAGGTAAAGAAACACTCCTTACCTGACTCTCGAAAAAAGAACACAGTGGTCTTGCACAGATGATTGAGCCCCACTGTAGAAAAGATGGGTGATTTCTCTTCTCTGCCTGAAAAGGAACTGTAAGGAACACTGCTGGTTCCATGTGTCCAAATGATATGAGTCAGGCTCTCTGAAATCATCAATAATCCAGACTATTGTTGCTATTTAGACTTTTGAGCTTTTAGAGTCTTTTCAAGCTTCTGCGAGTAGTTACAAGGTTTGGATAATTTCAGAGAGGTTTTCATGCACTCACAGCATTCATAGTATTTTAGGAGCTGTAGTAGCTTTGAGGGAAAACACCAAATATTCCAGTATTTCTGATGAAAGTGTGTCAGTTGGCACAACTGGGCCCTGTCAGCCTCAAGTGGCACAGTATCATCACCAAGATGATCTCTGCCATTAATTTCACAGTGCAAGTGATAATTAGTTTTGCCCACAGGTTCTGTCAGTTTAGCAAATGTTTATTCATGCTGAAAGGTGTTTTACTAGCAGAGAGCTCAAAATTCAGACTAATCTCAATTTTCTATCATTTTTAGCAAGTTTTGAGTAATTGCTTCCTCAGAACCACAATTATTCCTTTAAAAACTCATGTATGTACAGCTCCAACAGGGCACCAGATATCTTACAGACAAGACTCCAGAAGGTGTCTGCTAATCTTTTCCTGTTATTTTCTTGATCCTACAGTGTCTTGTACTGCTGAGGAAACGAGACAGTGAGCCAAAGCCAGATCCCCAGAGAGCTGCCAGAAAAGATGCTTTGTCCTTGGACTGTGAAGATGATTTTTCATTTCCTGCTACCGTTAAAAAAATTGATGTATCTGCACAGACTTCTTGTTGGGCCTTCTCTTTTTGGTGGAAAGATCACAACATGAGTAAGTCAGGCATGCGCAATAAGGTGCAGATAATTGTGTGTGCTTACTATATGCAGTATGGCAGGACTTGCTTTAGCCCTGCAGTGTTTCTCTCACAGAGTTTGGGTGGCCTCTGTAGTGCAGAAGGCAATGAGGGTCATCTGAGGACTAAGCTGTTTGACACAGAATCACAGATTCACACAATCAACGAATGGTTGAGGTTGGACAGGAGCTCTGGAGATCATCTAGTCCAACCTCTCTGCTCAGAGCAGAGTCACCTACGACTGCTCAGGAGCATGTCCAGTTTGGTTTTGAATATCTTCAAGGATGGAGACTCCATAACCTTTCTGTGAAACCACTCTGGGCAAATGTTTGGCCACTCTTACAGTGAAAAAAGCTTTTTCTCATGTTTAAGTGATATTTCCTGTGTTCCAGTTTGTGTGCATTGCCCTCGTCCTTTCACTGGACTCCACTGAGAAGAGCCTGGCTCCCTCTTCTTTACCTTCCCTCCCTCCCTCTTCTTTGCCTTCCCTCCCTATCAGGTATTTATACACATTGATAAGCTCCCCTGGGTCTTCTCTGGGCTAAGCAGTCCCAGCTCTCCTATCCTCTCCTTGCAGGACAGATGTTCCTGTGCCTTAATCATCTTTATGGCCCTTCACTGAAGTCACTCCATTATGCCTGGGTCTCTTTTGTACTGGGAGCCCAGACCTGGATCCATCACTCCAGATGTGCCCCAGCCATGCTGAGGGGAGGGCCAGGGTCACCTCCCTTAGGTTGCTGGCAACATTTTCCCAATGCAGCGTAGGATGCCACTGGCTTTCTGTACTGCACGGACACATCGCTGGCTCCTGTTCCACTTGGTGTCAACCTGGACTCCCAAGTCTTTTTCTGCAAAGCTGTTTACCAGCTGGTGAGACCCCAGCTTGTCCTGGGGCCTGAGGTTGTTCCTCTCCAGGGACAGAACTTGGGATTTCTCTTTGTTGAACTTCATTGAGGCTCCTGTTGGCCCATTTCTCCACCCTGCCAGGTTTCTCTGAATGGTAGCACACTCATCTGGTGTATCTATGATTCTATGTCACTGATCACAAACCTTTAAGCATGGCAGTTCAGCCAGTTTTCCATCCATCTCACTGTCCACTCATCTATCCAGTACTTCAGTTTGTCAGTGAGGAAGTTATGTGAGACAGTGTTGAAACCCTCCCGCTAAAATCATGATAAACAATATCCACTACTTTCTCTTCATCTACCAAGCTAATCATTTCATCATACAAGGCTATCAGGTTGGTCAGGCATGCTTTCCCCTTTGTAAATCCATGCTGACTACTTCCAATCACCTTCTTGTCTTTCATGTTTGTAAATGGCTTCCAGAAGCATTTGACCCTTCACCTTCCCAGGGACTGAGGTGAGGTTGACTTGGCTGTAGTTTCACACATCCTCCTTCCTTTCTTCTTGCCCTTCTTGAAGACAGGAGTGACTTTTGCTCTCTTCCAGTCGTCAGGAACTTCTCCTGACTGTCATGGCCTTTCAAAGATAGTTGAGATTGGCCTTGCGATGACACTGACCAGCTCCCTCAGCACTAGCGGGTGTGTCCTATCAAGTCTCATGGGCTTGATTACATCCAGTTCGCTGAAATGTTCCCTACCCTGATCCTTCTCTACTGAGGGTAAGTCTTCCTTGCTCCAGACTTTTCCTCTGGTCTCAGGGTCTGTTTTTACCAGTAAAGACCAAGGTGAAGAAGTCATCAAGAACCTCCATGTCCTTTGTCTCCAGGTCTCCCATCCCCTTCAGCAGGAGGCCCACATTTTCCCTAGTTTTCATTTAGCTGCTCATACATCTGTAGAAGCCTTTCTTTTCACGCTTTATGTCGCTCCTCAGATTCAACTTTTGGTGGGCTTTGGCTTCCAAAACCGTGTTCCTGCATACTCAGACAGTCTCTGTAATCATCCTGGGTCACCTGCCACTGGTCCCACCTCTTGTATGCTTATGCACAGTGACCATTCATGTCTCCACCCCTCCCTTCTACTGCCCTGCGGCTTGGCAGACAGATAGCATGGTCACTGCCAGAATTGCTCAACCAAAGACGTAAATGGTTTTGCTGTCTTATAAGGTACTTATCTTTAGGTGACTATCTCACACTGCAGCAGCAGAAGTTGCAGCTAGCAATTGAATCTTGAGGCCCTGAGTAAAATGACTGCAGTTCTCATCGGTGACTAAGCAGTGGATGTCGTCTTCACGAGCTCAAAGTCAGAACCTTAATTACTGTGTAAAGGATGCTCTTTTCCTAAGCTGCAAACCTGAATTCCAGACTTAAGCCCCAAACACATTTTCAGAACTTGTTAATAAATCCCTCTGTGAAAGATGGAGCAGTGAGACGATTTTAACTGTGGCAGAAATACTGGACAAAACTGGGGTGCAGAGGCATGTGAATATTTCAAAGGCAATTCTAATGCTGTTGGTGCTTGTTGTCTTTTGATACATCTTTGTTAAACTTTGAATGCTTCTGATTTTGCTGGCAGTGAAATCTTATTAGGAAAAGACAAACATATCCTATATTAGTGCTGTTCATATTTTGGAGAGTTTCAGATTTTTCCTTCATCAGCCTCCTTCAGAAATAGGAGGCTATGCAACACATTATCTGAATAGTGGTTATGACATTACCAATCTATTACTGTGCTTGTTAATTTTGGTATTGTTACGAACAGGGTCATTATTGTGAGTATTTCTACAGTGCTGTGCAAACCCTAATGCATTTGACTCCAAAGAAGCAATTGGAAAAATAGACTGGTTAATATTTTCTATCATATTACTTTAGGAAAAGCTGTCATTTTAATGCAAGCCAAGTGGCCTCAGATGCAAAACGGACCAACCAGATACGGGCACGTCAGTCTAAAGAAAAGCGTGAAATAATAATAAAGCATGAAATAATAATAAAGCATGAAAGTGGGGGGCACGGGTGACTTCATTTCCATGTCTGTACCCCATCCCACAAGTTGCCTAGCACCCTGGCAGCCTCCCTGGCAGTAAGGTAGAGAGACAAGAGTGACTCTCCGGTGGCCCCGCCGGCTCCACGCTGGCTGGTTGCCGGAGCGCCTTCTTGGCTGGAGAGATCTGCAGCTCCTGCTGCCACTTCAATTGCTGCCATCTAGTGTCACCTTGTGGGAGGACAAACAGTAAGGGTTGTGGCTGTTTTCACTACGACGAGGTCAGAGAAGATGCTTCCCTTTTGCCTGGAGAAGGCAGTTGACTAGAAAGTATGATTTCAGCCATGGGACATTGTAGCTTCACACAGCTCTTATCTCTGTTTTACTTGTTAGCTCAAAGGCTGGAACAGTTATCCGGGAGCCTTGGGCTATAGACATTCTTTTTTTCCTAAAGGCATTTGAATCCACATTGTCCATCTCCCGTGAAAGTACCCTCAGTAATAGGACAAGCACTTCTTTGCCGCTTCTGGAGATGCCATCACAGCGACTTGGATTGTTGTCTCAGTTCTCCATTGTGCCAGTGATTTGGATCATGGCTCAAGTGAGTGTTTTTACAAGCTTTCCAAGGCGGGCAGGACTTCTGGTGTCCACTTTCTCCTGGAGTGCTCTAGAACTGGAACAGGATCAATCTAGTTCTTGGAGTATTGATAGAGCAATTAATTTGCTCGCTTTGGGTATTCAGCTACCAATGACATGCAGGAACGTATTATAATGAAGGAGTTCTCTGAAACAATCTTATGAGATTCTGTATATGCTCTGATTATCTTAAGAAACATCCCCCACACTGGATAATAGTATTTTTTTCCATTAGAATGAGATTTTCAAAGACTATTTCTTTTTCCTGACCACAGTATTCCTAACTGATGAAGAGCATCCACTTACAGGGAAAATCTGTAGGGTTTTGCTAACGGATACAGTGGAGTTTTAGGGCAGAGTCATGGCTCCTCAGGCATTATTTGTTTGACTGGAATTTTTTAGGAACAAGGATCCTGTGTGTGCATTATATGTGTCTATATACGTATTGTCTAGGATATTAGCAGAACTATTCAAACACAAGTAAATATGGGAATGTTATGTTGAAAATCTCAGTTATTTCTAATTGATGAAAATACCCTGGTGTTTATACAAAGCTACACAGTGACTCACAATGAAATGAAGTCAGCAAAATACCAGACGTTTTTACATCCAAAACAGAGACAAGTGCCATATGTTCATAAAATACTTTTCTCCTTAGTAAATGTTTATGAAGAAAATGAATGGATTATTTCCAAAAAGAGAAACTTGTGTAATATTATTTTCAGATAACAGAAGTATTTTTCCTTTAAGATTTTTTCTTTTAATTTACTTATTTTCATTGTAAATCTGATGATACATGAAGGTATCTACTATACCACGCATAGATATATCTTTATTGTGCCTTAGTGCCTGACTACAAACACAGCAAAACATATGGGAAAAATTTTTTCCTGCAGACCAGAAAACCCTGACTTGTTACTGTTTGCTGGGTCCAGGATCCGGAACCTGTGGCCAGTCTGAGCTATATCTTGTAGATGTTAAGCCTGGTGGAACCTGATGTGGAAGCCACTTCTCACCTCAAAGCTTCGTCTTGAAAGGTACTGAGTTCAATGGGAACCAAGCCCTCTAAGAAGATGGTAAGACGTACTATTTCTCCTATTACATGGCAATTAGGTAGCAGCAGATTTAGTCCTGGTATTAAATATTCTCTTACTGAGCTTTTCTGCACTAACTGGAATATGTTTTTCTGCTTCAATTGCTTATGGAAATTTTATTAATGAGGATAGATGTTGCTTGATGTTGAAAATATGAACCAGAGGATGGGGTATATGATAGAGCAAAACAGAAATGAATCATTAAATGAAACTAGTAAAGGCAGTTTCAAAACAAACAAAAGGAGTTGGTTTCATTGAGAAACACAGTTAATCTGTGGAACTCCTTGCTGAAAAATACCATGGCTGTTAAAGGTTTACATGGGTTCGAATGACACTGAGCATATTTGTGGGAGAAAAAGATCCAGAAAGAGCCATTAAATAAATAGAGATGTTTCCAGGAAAGAAAATCCCATCTGCAAGTTGCTGAGGTCTAGAGAGTAGGAAGTCTTACTCCATATTTGCCTTGTTCTTGTACTCTTCCCTGTGCATCAGTTGCTGGAACAAGACAACTGTCTGGGTTGGCCTGTGGTGTGAATAAGTATATCTATTCTTACGTAGTATAACTACATATTTGAACTCTGTTTACCTGCCAATAAACATGACAAAAAGCAGCTCTCACATTCAATTCTGAGCAGTCCTTAGTAGCCCAGAGTGAATTCCAGATAGCAGGCGAGATGCAGAACGTAAAGAGTGCAATATGATGTGCAACATGAATGCAATATGAAAGCCATCCTGTGAAATAAAAAAACAGGAACAAACAACATATTTATTCCATCTAACTGGGAGAATAATTATTATTTTGACTGAGTCATAGACCTTCCAGTTCTGCCATAATACATTGCCTATTCTTGTATGCAAAAAGAAAGACACAGAAAAAACTATATCCCCCTGGGTTCATCCAGAGCCATGGATGGCTTTAAGAATTAACTTCACCTGGTGCTTAGCTTCAAAACCAGCTATCATAGCTAATAATTTTATTAACATTTGTTTTGATGGTGCTTCAACCAACCACTAAGCTTGTTTCTTTTCTTTGACTTGACTATGTTTTTGACATTTGCAACACGTAATTTTTACATTGCCACCACTTGTTTGGGCCAATATAAAGCATCCTTAGTTATTTTCTAGTATTTGAACGATTCTAGTTGATTTTGTGTGAGGATGATGGGCAGTTTTAATACCCTTTCCTGTTACACTGGAGAATTTGCTGTCCTGGAGCCTGTACACAAAATCACATCTAATATCCAGAGCTCCTCCTTTAGCTGATATAATGGGGTAGGAAGTGCACCTTATGGGTTTTCCTGTACTAATTCTCTGATAATTTACCGTGGTCTCAGTGGTAGTTCTTGCAACCACAATCTACGTTTTGTTTGCAAACAGTTTTTTCTCAATCAGATGAGGACGTATACAATCTACCTTTAGCTTTGTTTCACAGTCTTCAATCAGTAGACCTTTCAGGTTTTTATTCCCTTTGTAAATTTGTATACTGAAAGTTATTTTTCATGTTGATGAGACACAGGAAAATACAATGTTTACCTAGCCCCTTTTGGTAGCTAGAGCTGATAATAAGCTATTCTCAGCTGGCTGACTTTCCGTCTCCCAGTCCAACCTTTTGATTCCTTCATATCAACCCAGCATTCATCAAGAGAATGCTGGCATTCACATTTCTGGGTCTCAGTCTTTAAAGACTGATCCCCAGTCTTTACTGGTCTAGACCTAGATCTATTCTGGATTAGTCTTTGAGACTACTGTGTTGGTACTTCCTTAAATCTTGCAGTTTCTCAAAGTTGTTGTGTGTCCCATTGCCAATGGGGTGCTGGCAGGAGAGCTCTAGCAGGTTGCTGGTCCTTGCTGCCGGGTGAAGCTCCCCACTCCAAAGACTGCTTCAGGCTTTCATCCTCTGTTGATCACAATCCTCTTTGCAATCAGCCTGTAACCTTGTTGAGAGTGCACTGCAGGGAGCGAGGCCTATTCCCTCTGCTGGCAGTTTTCCTTTTGGTCTGTCTTTTCTAATGTATTTACATAAATCTTTAATTCATGTATTCCCATGATGCAGAATAGCTCACTATTGCAAGCTTTGAATTTCACCTGTTTAACTCATGGGTTTCTTGCAATGCTAATGAAATGGTTTCTGGTATCCTTTTAGCATATGCACCTTTTTAAAGCTTGATTTTAATAGGAGTAATTTTTAAATTGTAATTTTTACCATTTTTGCTGGTAGTTCTGCTGTTATCCTGTTGTATCCATACCGTACATGCTCACCTAGGACTGTATGCGTGTAGAGAGCCATAATCCTTTGCTATTCTTGTAGCTTGTTCTGAATTCCAAGCATTATCTTAATTTCACATATTTGCCACCATGAGCAATTCCACATACAGCTTTTTTGTGGGCTCAGAGAGAGCAGGAACTGCTGTTTCAGCATGTCACAGCACATAAACTACTCTTCAGTAGGTGTTTCTGCACAGACTTTTACCCTATGGAATACAGAAAGTAATCCAAGAATGTTTACTCTGTGTAGCCAAAAGCAGCCTTTGCATGCCCCGTAGCACAGCTGCCTAGCCAATGGTAGGCTGTGTATGCTCCCTTGCAGATCTCCTGAAAAAGCAAGAACTCTAAAGCAGTGTCTTAAGCTATCTATGGCTAATTTTGTCTCCTGCCTGGCTAGGAAAACAAGTACCACCTCACTTCAAAGAGGGCTCCTTACCAAGGCTTCATTTCAAGCACAAGGGAAGTAGGACAGGCCAGGCTGAGGAATAAAAAGCCTGTGCCCTACCTCAGATCATGCAGCGGTAACAACTATCTACATTTAACATGGGAGAAAGAGCTTTCTACCCCAAGATAACCCCATGGTACCTACAGTATGCACATAGAGTTCCTCCTACTCCGTCTGGAACTCAATTAAGTGTTGGTGAGGACCAAGTCCATCTCATTACAAAATGGTGTCAGTGGGTCTACCAGGTCCCTAAAGGCTCCACTACAGGCCTAAGGGCTGGCCTTCCTCCATACGTTTGTAATTTCTTGCGATTCATTAAGCTCAGCAGAGTCTCGTATCACAATGGCATGGAGAAAAAGAGAGGCTGTTTTCAGAAGGGTTCTGCAAACTCTGAATTCACTGTGTACTACCTGAATAGAAAGGCCATGTGCAACTATGAGAAAGGAAAATAGTCCCCTGACTTGTTTTCAACTTGGTAGCTGCCTTCCTGCCTTTGGTACGGGAATACGTGGTGCTCTGGTGTTGGGAAATAAATAGATCTAGCTGGAAGAAACAGGTCTGCTTCTTTAGTCTCACAGCACAGCAACACTTGAATAAACACAAAATGTCCCTGTGAAGAGCCCTCCTGAAGCTACTGCCAAGTGACAGACGGATGAGTTGAAAGGTTGCAACAAGGGAGAGGAACAGAAGGGCATGTTCATTAATGCAGAATACAAGGAGAGAGCAAGGAGAGCTGGTCCTCGAGGAGGCAGAAAGAAGATTGGGTACTTTCTCAGCAACACGGTACTGCCACTGGGAAATATGGTAGTATGGTAGCAGGATGCTTTTCTGTTTTTTTTCCTAGTTTGAGAGATTTCCAACAAGCTAGGTAGAGGAGGGAGTAGTCAGAGCTTTGGCAGGTGTCTGTAAGCCCATATAATGCTTTCAATGTATGTTGTACTGAGAGGAGGGGAATTTAAAAAGCCTACCACATTACCCCCTCCTTTCTAAATGTCTTGTGCTTGCTGTAGGGGTGAGGTAGGAATCATCTCACCCAAGTATGTCTATGGAACAGACACAGCAACATGTTTTTTGTGGCAATTGTTGCTGTTTCCTATTATTAGTTAGTAAATTAATTTAAGTCCTAGTCACTAACTAGAAGGAAACTAGAGGGAGGGTATGCCAAGTAACCGAAAGTAAGTCTCATTAATTTCAGAGAGCTAGGGTGAGGCTAGATCCTGTGTTGCAGTTAGTGTTCCTGGATGGCTGTCAGTGAGAAATCAGCCTTGAAGATTTTATCTAAGGTGGTAGTACAAAAACAAATTAAAGAACTTTTGAGGCAAGAGCTTGTGAAAGAGAAAGATGCTTCTTTTCACTTCCACGCTAATTTTTTATCCAGATAACTAGCTGAACTTGTTCAGTTCTCATATTCTGTGAGCACTATAGTGCAGCTCTTTACCCTGAAAAGCAAGATGTCCTTATGCTGCAGGTCCAAGACTTGCACAGCAATTATATGCTTGGCTAAAGGAAGATACTGTAATCCTCTCTGAGTATTAGAGATCTTGGACTGCTCCAGGTCATGGAAAGCCCGTTGTTTTAAATGTAAGCAAACCCAGATGGCCTGGATGCGTCAGCCCAGCCAGCACAGGCTCTAAAACTGCTTGCTGTCTTTCTAAGGTAGATACTACGCATCTCCTCTTCCTTCAACGTGTCCTTCTGGTCACCAGCCCCATCCTCTGCTTTATCCGAGGGCATTTGAAGGAGTCATCAGGAGGCAACCATCTTCCTGTTCCCATGGTGTCTGCTCAGGGGGAAAAATTCCCCCACTTGATGCTTTGGAGGCTTCTTCATGGTCCAAATTTTTTTTTTTTTAGGTAGGTCAAACAGGATCTTATTACAAGTTAACAACAGCGTTTCCTGTTGGCTCTTACAGCACATACCCACGCTCTCTAGAGTGTGCAAGCAGAGGAGGCAGAAGATGGCACAGGACCTCCATGGTCTAGAGGTCACTTTAGCCCTGTTCAGTTAATATACATCAATTTGTAAGAATCTGAAAAATTGTGATTTTTTTGCTTCTGGAGGTTAAACATTTGATACCTCTGAAGATACTGAATGACCAATATATACAAATTTCAGATATTTGTTTTATCTTATTTTTTTTTTCCCCCAAACATAAATCTACTCTCTTACTATCTATAGATATTTTACAGGAATCTGGAAGGTCATTCTGTCATTGAGATTTGTGTCTGTGTTTGACCTGGGGGATGAGGAAGGAAATTTTGCTCAAAGAGAAGAGGGTGAAAAATGCACTTTACTTTTTCAGTAGCTTTTGATCAAATCCAGAAAGTTTCTTTAACCCAAAAGGTGGCCATGGTTTCACAGTAGTTTTCTTCGGCATTACTGAAGGTTATTTTCTAAGACACAAAATTTAATGAATACAGTGCCTCACTGAGAGAGGAGACAGACGTGATCTGCAAGCACTGAAGAATCTCAATGGACATCAACAGATTTTACTGACCTTGTGGGCGTAATTTGGGAATAGTTTGCCTCTACAATATAGACTTACCCTTACACCATGATGTTATTTAACATCGAAAGGATTCACAGCTACAAAATACTTAGGGAGCTGCACTGAATTACATACGGAAGAGAAATCTCAATACAAGATGTCCTAGGCTAAAAGTCTTGCACAACTGACTTGCAAGTACAAAGGTGGGTTATGAGGCAAGTATTGTGGCTAACATGAAAACATGATGCGTTGCAATAGCAGGAAGATGCTTCCAAATAAATTTCATCTCCTATCAAAAAGTAATTTGCTATGATGCAAATATCTGATAGATCTCAGAAAACATTAATATAGAACTAAAGACATATGGCCTTAAAAGTAAAATACAGCTGCATACCATCAGGAATTAGACACAGTTCCCCATGCAAATGGATCAAATCCCACAGCATCAGCATGGGGCTGAGGCACAACACAGAGTTGAGAGAAAATTCCAGGGGAGCAGTATGAAATCCTGCAAACTTCCAGGTCTCTGTTTATGAATAAAAGATGAAAAATAGCTCACCAAGCGAAGATAGGCATTATGTTGAAAATTTTAGCAGCAATTTGATTGCTTGCAATCATGGAGAGCACATAGACCCAGAAGATATTGTATTATCCTACCCATCTGGGACAGTCTACTTAGATATGGAACACTTAAAATAAACCCTTCAGGGGTGAGAGAACACTGAGAAAACTTACCTTTTGAGAAAAGTAATACCTGGCCTAGAAAACTTGAAAATGTCCAAAAAAGATGAAACATTTCAACAGTGTGTTCCCTAAAATGTTTGTTTAAAGCTCGTTTCAGTTTAAAATCGTTCTATGCCAGCAAAGATATAGTTACGCATCTGAAATTGGGTATTTAGATATTTACTTAAGAAGTACATAGACCCTTCTAGCTTTTGGAGTCATCCTCTGTACTAGTTCTGCCCTATGGCATTTTCCATCCAGATGTGGGTAAAGGGGCTTGGATTTGTGAACTTCTTGCCACTGAACATAGCAAGATGAAACCAGACATATGCAGAATTCTCTAAATGCTCTCTTATAAAGTACGTATATGTCCATCTTTGTCAGAACTTCCTCTGTTAAATGCTTCCACAGGAACACAAGCTTTATCTCCTTCAAGGATGACTGGGAATTAAGGCGTCTCATTTCACCCCAAAACCTGGTTCTGTAGGAGAGGCAAAGCTTTCTGGGAGAAGTAAACTCTGCTTGTAGTTGGAGAGCTGACTGTCCTTTCTCACTGAGACTGAGATCAAAATATCACATACTTGCCTGATCCTTTTACATACTTAAGTTCTAGGAGCAGATTGCATCAAATACCTTGGAGTCCAGGCTGAATCAATTTCCAAAATGACTTGATTTCATGCCCTTGGAATCTCTTGGGATGAGCTGTGCTGGCAGGGTGGTTACCTCCTGGTTCAAGACTGTTGGCTGTAGAAGTATCCTTCAAATGGAGGCTGGATTTCCTCAAGCTCATCCTACTCTATAAGTACAAAGGCACAGGTGGGTGTGAGTTCTGATGACTGATTGAAGCTCTAAGCTTGCTTAGAGCATAATTTTAAGTGAAAACGAATGCTCTGAGTCTTCAGGGGATATTTTGCAAACACGACAAGAGAACAGTTTCAGTTCATTTCACACATTCATTTGGGACCTGACTTGATAACAAAAGAATATCATAAGGGGAAGGGAGTGGCCTGGCAGAGAAATCTTCTCTGCAATGCTTATATAAAAATTTTGGCGTGACGTCTGAACAGAAGTCTCCTATGGTGAAATATATTGTAAGCTGCCTGGCACTATTTGTTGGGGAAAATATAGGTGAAGCATGTAAGAAAAGGCCAGATTTCACCTGAAAACACTTCCCCTGTAAAGCAGCCCAGCTCAAGCAAACAGCCTTGCTAGGTTCTGATCCAAAGCCTGCAGAAGTCAGGGACAGGCTTTCCGTCCCTTGCAGAGACCTTGCTGCCGTGCCCAGCTCCATGCTGGAAGGGTGCAGCCAGGAGCCTGTGCCTGTGGTTTCCTGCTCAGGTGTCCACCTGCTGCAGCAGGGCCAGTCCCTCCACGGAGGAATCCACTTACTCGTGTTTACTGTCTTGCTGTGGTACAAGCCCTAACAAGCCTCCGACACTAAGTGGCTTTTCATGGCCAGAGTTCAAACATACAAAATGAAGCATACTCTGTGTATTCAGACTCTTTCTACTCTTTAATCAGCATCTTTCTATTACTCCCCAGTCTTATTTCATCCCTTTTAATTTAGCATGTAAAACAATTACACCTTCTTCCTTTCTGTAGTGTACAGAGATACCTTTCCACTAATTACAGCCCCCCAATATCTTAAGAAAGATCCCATGTAATCTTTTCAATGACTGCAACCATCCTTTAGCTTGGGAATGGAATTTCATCTGCGACCCTACATGTCAGAGACACTGTCACACAGGTTTTGCATTTGAAAAATGGTTAAACTACTGAGGAGTTTACTTTGCACTGGAAAAGTGTTGGATTACTCCTCATATTAGGGGTCTAGTCTTTACAGTGTGACCACTTTGCCAGTAAAAAGGGGGTTTAGACGAAGTGGAAATTACACCCTTAAGTAGGATTGCCAGCTCTCACGCTATTATTATGAGTCTCACAGTATTTTGCTTGAAGTCCTGACTCCTCAGGGCAGGTGCTTGGGTGAAGGTCTCAGCTTTCTTTCTTCCCGTTCCGCCGCCCCCCCTTTTTTTTTTTTAATTTCAAAGGGGTATTTCTAGCTCCTAAATTTATAAAGAAAAATCTTCAGCTTGATCCAGTAGGATCAAGAGGCAAAGAAAATCACATGGGAAAAATAATAGAAATAAGATTTTTGAACTAAGTGTATGAACTAAGCCCATTTCCAGAAAAAGGCTAAGGACTGACCATATCAAGAGACAGAATAGCCTACCAAGCTTCTTAAGACAAAAAGTTGTTGCACGTTTCTTGACTGTTATTAGCACATGTACCAATTTTAATCTCCATCTCAATCTTTCACTGAGTTCTCAGGATGGTGACCCTGGCCAGATCTTTGGGTTGATACCGTAATAAAAATTATGTGTGGAGCTTGGTAACACCACCTATAATTAAGGTTTCCTAACCCTCTGTATTTTAAGATCCTGGTTTTGGTTGCATATAATTTACCAGATTAACTATTTAGACTGAAATTACTCAGGTGCTTGCCTGGGATGGAATCTTTTTTTGAGTAAAGTTTCATCTGTAGTGTTCAGCTGCTTCCCAGAACAGGTCTAAGGGAAAAAGCTCATGTGAAAAGAGTTTGTATGAAAACAGTTGAATTGTTTCACTGACAATTGCTAGCATTTGCCTGCTTTGCACCAGAGACTAGGGCTTTGTCAGGAAACATGCACTGTTGCCAGGGGTGTGCCTTATGCTATACCTGAGAAAGTTTGTTCAAATTTGGCTTGGTTTGGAGCCACTGCAGATCACAAGGTCACAGATGTTTGCCTAACCTTCAGTTAAAAACCTCTGCTGCTATTCTGCAGCCTCCTCAAGTAGCCTGTCCTAGTACTTAAGTCTTGTTAGAGTGAAAGAGGCTTTCCTAATATCTAGCTAAAATCTTCCTTGCTGTAAAGTAAGCTAAATTCTTTGTACTCCAGTGAGTGGACGTAAAGGACAACTGATCACTGTCCTCTTCAAAATAACCTTTTATGTATTAGAAGACTGTTATCATGTCCCTGCTCAGTCTTCTCTTTTCTAGACTAAACAAACCCCATTCCTTCAACCTTTCCTCATAGCTCCAGTTTCTAAACCTCTTATCGTTCACATTACTCCCCCTCTGGCTGCTTTCCAGTATATCTACATCTTTTTTTTTTTTTATTGTGCAGTGCCCCAAACTGGACACAATAGTGGTAAAGCAGGATAATTATGTCTCCTGCTTCACACACAAATTCCTTCCAATATGAACCAGAACGAAATTAGCTATTTTTGCTGTCAGCATCACGTTATACATGCATATTCGATTTGTCCTGCACTATTACCCTCCTCCTGGTGCTGTTGACTGCTCATTTAGTCCTAGTTTTACTAGTATTTTACTTCAGCTTCCTAAACATAGGGCATCACGTTTAATTTCACTGGATTTCATTTGGTTAATTTTAGACATTGCCTTCAATTTATCAAGGTTGTATTGAATCTTTATCCTAACTCTTAGAAGCTTTCACCTCCCTCTAGCTTGACATCATCTGCACATTCTACATGTTTTCTCTCTTTTCCATTATCCAAATCATTAACAAAAAATATCAGATAGACTAAACATTACAGAACCTGGTAGGACCACACTTGAAATGCCTTCCCAGTGTAATATCGAGTAGCAAAATTACTTTTTACACACCCTCGACGGGTGTGTGGTCTCACGTATTTACATGCTCCTGTTTTCAGTAGCAACAAGAATATCAAAAGCAGAGAACAGGAGGCAAAAATCCTGGCACAAGAATCCACCTGTCTGCTGCTGCCATGAGCTTTGTGATAGTGTGGTGAAGCCTCCCCAGGAAGAGAAGTGGCACACTATGGTGGGGATGCTGGGGAGAGCAAAGGGAGTAGGGCAGACTCGGGAGCAGAGACAACCTGTAAGAGGCAGAAGGGCTGGCTGTGAACCATGGCACAGTTTAACTAGACTCTGTGCAGGTGATTCAGTAAAACTGACCTGCCATAGTCATATATTCTCTTCTGACTATGACAGAAAAGAATAGCTTCTTGAAGATGCTGGTGCTCATTCAGCACCAGGGGTCAAAGGGGTGATGGAGCTGTAGTCTCAGGTTGCAGGGGGTTGGACTAAATGATCTCCAGAGGTCCCTTCCAACCCTAAGATTCTATGATTCTATGATCTTTACTTGCAGATTAAGATGGTTCTGATGGAAGAGGTTGGATGAAATTATATTATATTGGGGAAAGAAGAAAATTTTTATGATGAATGGTGATCAAAGACAGTGATGGAGGAATCACTATTCTTAGTCGATACAGGTTATCTCTTACAAGCATCATCTGTCGGGCCAACCAGATCATGCAATTGTGGTGATTACTCAACAGTTCAGTCTCCTGGAAGACAGAAAGAGACATGCAGCTACTCTGCACCAAGTGGACTTGGCTTACGGGCAAACATCAAATAAAAGGATTTTTCATGTTTTTCAATATGAGAACACCCCTTTTCTAGCAGTCTTTTTTCTACTGTGTATATAATTCTGGAAGGTTTATAATAATCAAGAAACAAAAAATGTATTTTAGAACATGGCTACTGATTATTTGGTCTAATGGTCCTTCTGAGATTGGAGCTTCCTTGGGTCAAGAAAACCACAAAGAGCATGAAATTGCTGCTCCTCCGGCTTCAGAGATTTTTTTTTGTATTCATGATGTGAAAGATAAAACTTGTTCATCAACCAGTATTAAGGATAGCCCTTTGCAAGCTCAGAGATGACTTAGCATTATGTTAAACTTGATGTCCTTTTACTAATGACATAAATCCACCTTAGGCAGAGGTATGGACATTGGCATAATATAATAAATTAGAGAAGTTTTGAAACAGATCCAAAGCTGAAACAAACTTCTGCAGTTAAGCAGACTTTGAAATTTTATCCTTTTACACTGCTTTTATTCTGTTTGATTCAGTGATAATTTTAATGGTAGAGTTAATAATGGATATATTATGCAAAGGTACTTCTCCCCTCAGATTCATAGTAGATGTGGTCCAATCTATTGAAAGGAAGAATTGTTTCTGACTAAATTTTAGGCAGCTAATGAACCAGTCGTCCCGAAGTTTACTGCCTGAGTTCTCTCACGGGTCAATGGAAAGAGTCCGAAAGCCTGCAAAATTTCCAGGCAGAGACAGACACATTTGCCCTCTGGAAGAATTCACAAACACCTACTTCTCTCCACTGACTGTATGGGAAACTGGGCACTTTCTTTAAGGGTACAGGTTACTTATACACCTAAACTTTAGGTAAAGGTTAGGAGGTGACGCACACAGTGTATATTCGGTTTCTGCTTTGCAAACAAGGGAGAGGCACTGTGTGCTCCAACACATGCACCGCATTGGAGAAAGTCTAAGGGCAGTGGGCCTTAATCTCATTTCAGCCAGGTGTTAGCCTGGGGTAACTCACTAATGACAGTGGAGTCTTGCCAACTTCGCACCTGTGCAGCGAGATCAAAACCAAGTCCATTAATGATGCATTTAGAGCTGGCTAGAGAACCGCAGTTCCACTTCATGATAACTTTGAAGGTTGCAGGATTTATTTTTTTCCAATATTGGAATGAAAACAAAGCCTTCTGAGCATTTTGTCAGAATGTATTTGAATGGAAAAATACATTTGTGGATCAAAAAGATCAAATTTCTGTCTGCTTGCTCTCTCTCTCTTTTTTCCTCCAATCTTAGAAACCTCCCCCCACAAGTCAACATGGTCACTTTTCCATAAAGCCAGTCAGACTCAGCAGAGCAGTTTGGTTTGGCAAGAAATTTCAGCAAAAGGACTTTCCAGCCACAGCCATGGATCCATTGCATGCAAAGATATAACAAGCAAAGAGCAGAGAATAGACAAGATAAAAAAGATACCAAAAGAATAGTTTCACTTTAATCAAATTCTTGAGGCTTGAGAAATGTTTTTTGGTTTTGTTATTTTAATTACCACCTCCATTGGCTTGTCCACTTGTGATTGCAGCTGAGACTACAAGCAGTAGTGCCAAAACACCATGGGAAAGACCATACCTTCTATTTTTCTGACCATAGAGTGGTATCCTCAAGAGGAAACAGGCTGGTTCTCATGAAATTTCCATACGAGAACAGATTGGGTCATACACTAGTTGTGATATTGCCAGCACAAACTAAAGAGGACAAAGAGTACAACCCTCTGCAAAACAAGGAGAAATTTGGGTCTGTTTCTCAGATTTTTTGAATAGCCATAAATGTAACTGGTCATCTTTGCTTTTGGGTGCAGCTAAGAGTTGCTGCTGATTAACCTTCAGATGTGGTACTCTGAGTAATGACAGTCGGTTACTGAATATCAACAAATCCATCTTTTTTTTCCCTTTTGTCCAGACCAAGAGGTCAGAAAATTGTACTGGCTCTGAAAGTGTTAATTCAAGCCTGTTAAATTGCTACTCTATACTTTGCATGTCAGAAGCATTTTCCAAAAATGTGTGTGTCACCTAATGTGTTACTTTATTTAGAAACAAACAAATATTTCCTGGAGATTGCTGAATGACAGTTATATAAAATGCAGTATTTACCCCTGTTTGACTCCTGTTACAGCAGACTGAAAAGAAAGTTCTTATATCCACATTTAAGAGCAGCCACCATGGCCCATTAAATATTGTCAAATTTTGTTATCATTCTTCCTCTTATCCCTCCTCCCTCTATTTTTTCTACTTAAATAGATCGGACATTCAGAGCATCTCACGCACGTTGGAGGAATTTCTTGCTGCTGGCAACAAGCCGATATAATGGCAATCCACCCACAAGCAGTCCAGTAGCAGAAGGAGAGGGAAGATTCTGGACTTACCATCTTTATAGAATATTTCTGGCAACTCAAGCTGCAGTAGAAGTAGGAAAAGTACACACTAGAGACAGCAAAATAAGCAGTGATGCATTAATTCCCTCTAGGTCAAACTGAGATAACTACTAATAATACAAACTACTAATTACAATAAATCAAAACTTAAACTACCAAGTGAGGACTGTGAGCTGCAAATAGATGTTCGCTGATCTTCCTTCTTATGAATCCATAAACCCACAGGAAAGCCTGAAACACAGGAGCATGTTTCTTCCCCAACATGAGCCTCTGGGAACACGCAGACCCCTTTCCTGCCCTGTATATATGATTCCTAGGGAATGACAGATTAGGCTGAAGGCCTTGGCTGTGCCTTCAGTTGGCCCAGTAGGCTTAGTCCAGCTCACCCAAAAATCAGCTGGTGTAGGGTAAAGACTGGTATCAAAAGCTTCACCCTTGTGGCACAATGAAAAATACATTCATAGCACAAAGCCTTTTCTAGGCAGAAGAGAAAAATATTCCTCTCAGGAACCTACTGGATGCTGTCAAAATTATCATGTTCAGTACTATGTAGTATGGCAAATTGGGTCCTTGTTCCTGCAATGGGTATGTTTTCTAACGTTGTTTTCTCCATGTACACCAAATCTGTAAGTGTCTGCTACTGAACTGGTCACACTTCTAGGCAATAAAGATAATGGTCAATGAAATCTTAAGATAAAATTCATATGTAGGTAGTTAAAACAGGTAGAATGATTTTTGTCCCTGAAGTGCATTTATTTTTTGCAGCCTGCTAAGGGAACCTTGGCTTACCAGCTCTGATATAGACATCTGTGTTGTAAGCCTGAATTTAGGTTACATGAATCCCACCCAAAATAACGTGCACCTCAGAAAATGAAAAGCCAAGGAAAAAAAATCGAGAAAAGCATGATGACTGAAAGAGACTTCTCCCACCAGGAAGACAAAAAGGACAAACCATACACAAAGTTATTAATTTTCTTTGACTAGCATATCATTAGGAAGTGATCAGATATACTACAGGTGCAAGGCAGTGTAAGAGCTTATGTGTATAGTATAGACACTGAAGCTGGCTTAACTGGAGAGTGAGTTGCACATGATTACATTTGTGAAGGCCTGAAACAATGGAATGATGAAAATCTTCACAGCAATTAATACAATACATACAGTATCAGTTTAAGCATAATGGTGTAAAATAAATATTTAGAAATGGAAGGCAATGGGGGAAAACACATTATGTTTCTAAGAGGAAAGTCAGAGGAATATGTGTGTTATTTAAAAGCGAAATACATGACCTGATAATTGAAAGCTGCACCATAGAAAGTTTTGTATCAATAACATTTGCTAAACAAAATCAAAATTACTGTTTTAATGTGTCAGAGTAAAAAAATATTATCCAACACGTACATATTTCATTTCAATAATTATTATTTAGTCATGATTTATTACCCTGGTGCAAAGCACAGCTGTAAAGATCACAGAGATGACTCATGAACTTCTAATGCCAATTTTTTTTTTGTTTCCCTGAAATTATGGTCTCATCCAATCCAAAGATCAAAGTATTCCCCTACTATGAAGCCATCCAAAATGCTCCAGAGGAAATGCAGGAGCATTGAACTATAACTTTGATTCTAATAAGAGGTTCAGCATCATCTTAAAAAGAAAGCTCCATAAAAGATGAAGGATATGTATCTAATATCTTCTTTAAGAACAGGACAGGAGACAGACTGCATATATAGTATAAAGCCATATTTAAGTGATTTGAAATTGACTAATATTTCTATATTTTCTAGCAAGTGAATGTTATTTCCTCAAAACATGAGCCTGACTGGTGTTTATAGGAAAAGTCTTTAACACAGATTGGTAGTGTAAAAGGATCTTCAGGTGGAGTCAATAACCTTTGAATTATATGTTTTTAGCCCCTTTTTAATGCCTTGTTTCATGGCTGGAGTGATGCAAAAGTAGATGCATCCATGTAAGTGGGTGTCAAACCTCAGAACACCGCTCATCACTGACCTCCAACTCGACTCCACGCCCCTAATCACAACCCTCTGGGCTCTGTCTTTCAACCAGTTCTCTATCCACCTCACTGTCCACTCATCTAACCCACTCTTCCTAAGCTTCCCTAGGAGGATGCTGTGGGAGACCATGTTGAACGCCTTGCTGAAGTCAACGTAGACCACATCTACCGCTCTCCCCTCATCCATCCATCCAGTCACACCATCATAGAAGGCGATCAGATTAGTCAGGCATGATTTCCCCTTGGTGAATCCCTGTTTAGTACTTCTGATGTACTTCTGATGGCCTTCTTTTCCTCCATATGCCTTGAGATGACGCCCAGAACGAGCTGTTCCATGATCTTTCCAGGGATGGAGGGGAGGCTGACTGGCCTGTAGTTCCTCAGGTCATCCTTCTTGCCCTTTTTGAAGACTGGAGTGAAAATCAGGGCCAGCTCCTTCCCTTACTGTTATAAACCATGTTTCCAAAGCCACTTGCTGCTGCCTGTCAAGGCAGTTTCTTCTGTTACCTCCACCTCCTCAGCCTTGAATCCAAAAATCCCATGGGCTGTGTCCACACATCCCCCAGCCTGGCCCCCTGAGCTGGCTGTCCACAGCCTACCGGCACTTGTGTCGCACACATATCCATCTCTGCAGCTCACTCTTCCATGGGGCAAAACCTCCTTCTCTAAATAGCTCCTCTCTTGTCAGCAATGCATTGAGAAACCAAAGGCTAGAAATATTCTATATACTGGCTTTACAAGTATCTCACTGGGAGGTGGGTGTATTTGTACATGAGGGGAGACAGTACAGTCAGAGAAGAAAATTTCTTTGAGTCTGGTGGGGGGCTTGTCTGAAATCTTTTCAAAATTTTTTATGATATCTGTCACATGTTTCAGCCCATATTTATTGTAGCTTGTGGTTTAACTAAACATTTCTATCTGTAAGAGTAATAATTTGAAATCTCCCCTTATCTTCCTGGTTGTCATGGTCAAGGCAGGACAACTCTTAAACTATTTTTGGAGCAAAGACTCTTCTTTAAAGTTTTTGTTCTGAGTCAGAACTTGATTCCAAATAGGGTTTTAAGTGATCCTTAAGTATCTGGTTAACTCCTATCAGAGCCCACAGAGCTTCTGGCCTGTGTTCCAAACTAAGCATGTGCTTAAATGATGAACTTAAATAAAGGCATCTAGCTTCAGGGCATTAGCTGATAAGTTGGTTTTCAATAAGCTAGTATAGCATTTCTTTCTAGATGACCTATTGATGTGAAAGGGCCAGGATGGTTAGGTTTTCATCCTCTAATTTCAGACCTTTCTTTTCCTAGTTGGTCTAGGATAGCATCTGCTGTCTTAATTTTACACGTGCATCCTGCATCCATGTAAATAAAAATAAAAATTTCCATTTACTTCTGTTGTGCAGGAATATTTCCACAATATACTGACAGCTCCCTTGGCTTGACACTGAAGCACTAAATTAAGAAACATGCGCTTATATTTCCAAATCTCAGACTTTTTTTTTCATTTAAAAATATGCTTTAAAAAAAGAAAAAAGGAAATAATTTTTACTTTACTGTTACAGACAAACATCCTGTTTTCTGCAAAATGAGCTACAGAGCTTTGGTCTAAATGTGAGACAAAAAATGGCTTTTGTCTAGCCTTATGATTTTATATAATGCTAAGTACATATATGAAAATTGTTTTTCCTTCAGCAATGTTTCTTTCAACAATAGACTGTGCTATATCCTCTCTCTCTGTTCTGTGTTGATTTGTGGTCTGTAATATGATCATCACTTAGGAAGAATTACATGACATTTCTAAAATCAAATGTAAGGATGCACATGAATTCTGAAAAACAGAATTTTGATGTCAAACAGCTCAGAGATGAAGACAGAGAAATTCAAAATGGTGGTCAGACACATATTTTTAGCATGAGTCTAACAAGATAGGAGCCAAACAGCATGATCCTCAGAAAACATTGGAACAACTCAACAAAAGGCATTGCAGATGCTCCATCAATGAAAGTTTCAAAGTGGGATTATATTTCTAAAACGAAACAAATGTGAAAGTTGTGTTCCAGTGCAGGAATTGTTGGGTGAGATTTCATGGTCTGTGATTTAATGCAGGATATCAGTCCAGTAAATTATTATAATGGTCATCTTTTTGTATTAAAATCCATTAGCTTTCAGTAACACAATGGACGTTGGTCAGGACTCTGAAATCCTGCTAAATTTTACAAATGACACAAAGATGTGGGAGTCTTAATTATTGCAAATTGCAGTCACATAGAGAGACTTGAATCCACTAGTAAATTCAGTCAGAAAAAGTGTTTTGGTATGGTCAAGAGCAGGGAAATAAAGAGGGCAGATAGTACCCACAGGAAGAAGACTGTAACCTGGTAAGATGCAACCCTGGCAGAGACTTCTGTGCCAGAGTGATGAAGTAGCTGAAAACAAGCTCTAGCATGGCATAGTGTGAATTTTCCCTATAAGACTAGTGGAGTGATGATTGAGTAGGAAGTAGAATATGATTATGCTTCTCTGCATGTTAGCTAATTAGCTGCTGCTAAATGCATAGTGTGTGCCATTTTGGCACGTCCATATTCAAACAGGTGAGACTGCAGAGGCTGGAGTAAAGAGAGAAAGGGAAAAGGGCCTGCTGGTGAGAGACGGGAAGCCAAAGCATTTGACAAAATAGACATTGTGAGGTACCCCAATTTCAGTGTCTTAGCACCCTCCAAGGGGGAAAATACTGTCTGCTTTTTCATGGGGAGAAGACAAGGACCCTCAGCTGGAAGTAGAGACCAAATTGGGTTTGAAATTGGCTGCCTTTCTGAAAGATAAACATTAGTCAAGATATTAAACTCAATAGAGGGGCTGAGGCTTCTAGAGGATCTAATGGTCTTCTTTCTCAGACAGATTATTATGTGAAAGCAGGGAACATGGACAGCAACAGAATGAGGGACACTATTGCTAGAATACAATACTCACCTAGGATCACCATGTCTCACCACTCTCACAGCAAAGAATTTCTTCCTAATATATAATCTAAATTTCCCCTCTTTCAGTTTAAAACTGCTATCCCTTGTCACTACCCTCCCTGATAAAGAGTCCCTCCTTATCTTTCTTGTAGGCCCCCTTTAAGTATTGAAACACTGCTGTTGGGTCTCCCTGGAGTCTTCTCCAGGCTGAAAAATCCCAGCTGTCTCAGCCTGTCTTCATAGCAGAAGGGCTCCAACACTCTGATCATCTTTGTGTACTGCCTCTGGACTCAATCCAACAAGTCCATGTCCTTCCTATGTCGAGGTCCCCCCGAACTGGGCGCAGTTCTCCAGGTGGTGTCTCACCAGAGCAGAGCAGAGGGGCAGAATCACCTCCCTCGCCCTGCTGGCCACGCTGCTTTTGATGCAGCCCAGAATGCGGTTGGCTTTCTGGGCTGTGAGCCCACATTGCTGGCGCAAGTTAGGTTTCTCATCAACCAACACCCCAAGTCCTTCTTCTCATGGCTGCTCTCAATCCATTCTTTGCCCAGGCTGTATTTGTGCTTGGGACTGGCCTGACCCACGTGCAGGACCTTGCACTTGGCCTAGTTGAACTTCATGAGGTTTGCACCTAATACATGCTACTCTTCTCTCTTCTGCTACAAGGTCTCACCCTAGTGATGCTGAGAGGAAGATAAGTTTCCATGGAATCAAGAACAAAGGGGAGATTTCCATGGAGTAATATTCAAATCTCGAGCCCTGAAATTCTGCAAGATCTGGTGCTTTTGTATATCTGGTTCTTGGGGAACATTTTGGATGTAAAAACTGACTGACTTGAAATTCAGTGGGAATCTGCTCTGGGAAACTGAACTTCAGTGTGAGTACTGTGATGGAATTCTGGAGTGTAGATACATGGAGATATAAGATCTCTTTAATTTGAAAGGTCACTCTGTCAGAACTATTGCGTATATGTATTGTGGGTTAGAGTGCTACATGTTACATAAGAATTAAACCAAAAGCCTAAGTTACACATATAAAATTCCCCTGAAATTAAGGATTTGGGTAAATCGGGATATAGATAAAACTGGATGTGGTTTTGAGTATATAACACTTAACTGAGGAACTTGCCAGACCAAAATTACCACCGCTCATCAAAAGTTTAATAGGAACTGTGTAATTTTGTAAAGTTCAAATGCTATCCTCTTCCTGCTCATCTCTAGCACACACAGCGCTAACCCTTGCCAGTTCCATTATTTGATGTTTCTGATGCTGAAGGATAGGTGAGCTCTGTTCACTTAGTAACAGCATGGTTCTATTCACTCCAACCTGTTAATAGTTACCACTGTCCTGACAGACTTAGCGTATGTGAGCAGGCCCTGTATTTTTTTATTCTGATGTTTCAAGGCATTTTTACTGCATTCTTCCACAGAACATTCCATTCTTCTTCCTTTATTTTGGTGTTAAGTCATGTTCTCATGTTTTCTCCAATGATTAGTGATTGTATCTTACGGTCACTCATGTACACAGTCATTATGGACAGTGGAGTTAAATATTGTTGGGATTTCTACTTTCTTCCATTTGCTTATATTAATTTAGTTCTATTTCCAATTTTAACACCTTAAAAGTGAGCTTCACTGTAAGTACAGAGCAGCTCTTCGCTATGGAAGAATAATTTTCTTAGTGAATCTGTTAGTCTCTTAAATCACCTTCTGGCTGAATAGCTAGAATGGAAAGTATTCATCTCAGCCTCTTTTGGTTTTACTTTAAATCAAGAGATAATTGGCTGGGCAAGAGATAACATTCACAGCTATCTGCATTCAGATGGATAACCACTATGGGCTGCAGTGTAGTAATACAGGTGGTAAGACTCAGCCTTTAGGACTTCTTTCTAGTGTAGTACAGAGGAGGAAAGGTTATCTTCTGGGAGCTGTTAAAGAAGGAAGAAATGGACATTGATATGCCAATGTGTCTTGATACTTCTCCAATAGGTCCATGTGCTGGTGAAAATGGAAGCAGGTGCCTCTAAAGAGTCTCCTGCCATGTTTCCTGCTGAGCAGGGATGGTTGAGGGGCTGTTAGATCTGCCCTATCAGCTCTGAGGCATCATGGCATAGTCGCCTTCAGTGCAGGAGAAATTCTGCGCTCCTCTGAAGGTTAAAACACCTGTATTTACCATTTCCTTTTTCTCTCTGCACATATCATGTACTCAACAAATTGAAGAAAAGTGGTGTTTCTGGGACCTGCATTGCGCTTCTGGTACACCTGCAAGGAGCAGCTCAGGTGGCCACCAATGTCCTACTCCAAGAGCTGGGCTCCTTCTGCGGAACATGTAAAAATTAGGAAAGAAACAAATTGTTTATCCTTTTAAGTGGAATGGGGAAGGAAATGACCAAGTTAGATCTATGCAAGGGGCTTTTCTTTCAGGTGTCAGTAAAGGAAGTCCACTGCCATCCCTGGGAAATATGGCTCAGGAATCAAAGCAGCCAAAAAACAGGGTAGGTAAATCACAAAATCAGCATCAGCCGTCTGAAAGCTGTGTACAACTTCAGTGTCAAGCACCACCACCTTTTATCAGCTACAATGTGGCTTTGGTCAGTGCAATAGGACTTTCATAATTCATGTGCTCCTAAGAGGTGTTAATTAAAAGAGGAAAAACAAGTAGCTGAACCATAGGCAAGCTTTTCTGATGGTACTGGAGTGTCCGGGCCCAGAGGACACCGTTGGCTCTAGTGGCCCTGCCCAGCCATTTTCTGAGTTCTCCCCACCTGCCCACAGCCCAGGACCACATGTCAGCCCCCTGGGCTGTTCCCCATCTGGCCTGCTTCTGGATGGGATGGTGGGAAATGCTCTGGCTCCTGGCCCCCATGGAGTCCCGGGCCCCCATGGTGCCCTAACACAGAGGAGCCTCTTTAGGCTCCTGGGACCTAACTTCTTTCATAGTAATCCCTCAATGGGGTGATGGCATAGGTAACGAGTGATTGCATACCTTGGCCCCGTGTCAGTGGAGACTTACATGAACCAGAGTACCTAGACTGGATCAGAAATGATATGCTGAGATTGATCTTAACTCAATTCAGACTTGTAAATCACAGATCATAAACTATAATGAGATTTCATTTTAAGTGAGGATGAGAAGAAAATCTGTGTCCAAAACACCTTGTATACAGTGCAGACTTGGCCATCAGACACGATGATGACATAATGCTGGTCTTTATGGAGTCAGCCTTTTGCAAAAAGCCAAATTGACTGGAGAAAAAAATTTCTGAAGAGTCGTTTCTTATTCTTTTGAAAAAAGATATTTTATAGTAAAAGAAACTGCCTTGATTTAGACAGCTCTTATTGTACACAGAGGAAGCTGATGATACGTTTTTTTGAATGTTTCAATGAAATGTGGCAGTTGTGGTCATGATTGCTGACCTTTTTTTGAGAGAAATGCAGTGGGGATTTTTAGCTTATCTATTACCTTTGATAACCTATGACAAATTGAGCAGGATCTGTGAGAAACTGGTGCTGAATTTCTGTGGATGTGGCCCTTCCATACAGTTGGAAACATCTGGACATTAGGAAAGCTTTTCTCTGTCCAGGAAGGTTGAAAGGAAAAAGCGCAATTATTGTTTGATATGGAAAGAGAAGGTGGGTCACGCTCATTTCTTCCACAGTGAATTGCATCGACCTTCTGCATACAATAACTCAGAAGTAATTACTGCAAGTGAAAGTGGAAAGAGGCTGACCAGTACTATTTGGATGTAAAGGGACTAATGAGATGCAGCAAATGCCCCCATGGCCTTTTGTTACAGTAACAAGAACTTTTCTACTGATTAATTTATTTACTCATATTTTGAGTAATATTGACAACTGCAGGTCTTACTGGCTGCACGAGGCTGTTTTACTGAAAAGGGACAGTCATTGTGTCACATAGAGAGATTGCTTTCCAACATTTAAAATAATATTAATCTACATAAATATAGCATATTGTAGCTGAAAGTAGATAAAAGAAACCTCATGGATCTTCTGGGGTCTTGTATCCAGTGTAGTATTGACATGGTGGTGATCAGAATGGTTATGAGGATAGGAAGTAGGAAGACAGGCAAAGTAAGGATGCAATTATTTTTGATAGGGACTACATGATTCAGTAACTTAAAATACTATATGATTATAGGAAAATTAAAAAGCCTCATGGCTACATATCTATACAGAGCTGTGTAAACTATTTGTTCCATACAGAAGTAGTCCTGGTTTCTGGAGGCACAGTCGAAGAAGAAAAGGCATTTAAGATGATACCTGGGATGCTGTTCTTTTAACCTGTTTGAATCTTGGAGCATTTATCTTGTGAGAAGAGGCTGAGGGAGCTGAACTTGTTCTACCTGGTGGAGAAACAGCTTCAGACGGAGCTAACAGCAGCTCCCAGTGCCTATGGAAATGTCACTGAGGAGACACGGCTGAGCTCTTCACAGAGGAGAAAGAAGAGATTTGCTGAACTGAAATAGAATTGGAAGGGGGGAGGATGTCTGGATATAAGCAGGGGGGGTAAGATAACATCATGAGGACAGTCAGTCGTTGAAACAGGCTGCCTCTTCCAAAGAGGAAGTTGAGAAACCTCATCTTTGGAGGTTTACAGAGGGCTGACAAAGCCCTGAGCAGCCTGCTCTGAATTCATTCTTGACCCTGCTTTGAGCAGGAAATAGGACTGGAGACCTTCTGAAGTCCTTTCCAACCCGAACAAATCTATGATCTTTGGATAATAAAAGGCAATGTAGCAAGGCCTCTGCAAAACATGATATGCTATTTGCCAAATCTGCTATATTATTATCATTAGCTCAGTTATGACTAACTTTACTATTCATTTTATACATATAAAAAGAATATACTTCTTCCATCTTGACTCTAGTCATCTTGCTTTTTTAGAATAATTTTCCCCCCTTGATCTCAGCCATAACATTAGCTGACTCAAAATAAATTATTTATATAATCTTCCCATAGTTTCTATATGGAGGGTTTTTTACCGCAAATAGCTTTATAATGTTTGATCATTGTGTGCCAATTATGTCTTTCCTGAATGAACGTTCTGCTTGTAATAAAATTGGTCAAGGAGATTATCTCCATGGGCCCACAAAGGGCTTTGGTATGCAGAGAGTGTGGGTCAACTTAGTAGTGTGAGATGATGGAGTGAATTTCCTTGGAAGAGTACAAGCTGCAAAGGGTTTGTGTTCTGGGCCATGAAAATTGAAATTTGGCTCTTCAGCAAAGATGGAGAAGAAAACTTTCTGCCAAGGCAGCAATAGGATTTAGTTTCTGACAATGTCAGAAATATTCACCTCAAAGAAGCAGCCATTTTCCCCAGAAATCTTCCCTTCTGAACAACGCTTCTTTTGTTTTGAGATGACCTGGAACTAGAAGGGAGAAAATTTTTCCTTGATCTTGTCGTTTTCAAGTTTGAGTACACATTAATTGAGCCTTGATGATTTACCAGGATTATTGCATTTTTACATATAAACTGCACCAATATCAAGAAATACTTATATGAGAGAAACAGGAATAAGGTTTCTGTAAATTTTCCATTCCTTATATTTATTCTTTTTTTCATAGTATGATCTCTTCTTTAACCTTCATAGTGCTAATCTAGACCTCTCGTATTCCTCGCATCTCACATCAAAGGATAATTCAAGTTCCTTTTTGAGGGATACACGCAAAAGCATTTACCAGATCTTCAGGCATACATCAAGATTTTCAAATGGAGAAAATTAATCTAATTTCACTTTAATGCCTTTAAAAATAGAGTATTTTGAAAGCTTATTTAAACAATCTTAGACTCATGAGAGTTAATGTTTACTCCATTTAGCCTTCCTCTCTTTAATGTGCAAATATTGCTTCTCAGAAGTTGTTTTTGGTGCTTGCAGGATTTCCTGGGTGATTAAGGCCATAGGATGCTGCTGCTCTCACAGATTTAGACCAGCTGGCAATCTGTGTGGACTGTAAGTTTGGATGGGAAGTGGCTCAGGACATCCCTGTCCTTGGGGCCACCCTAATGATTCCTGGCTAGCAAATCCTCTCTACAGTTGTTATGCTGGAGTCCTGTTGCTGGAGCAAAGTGTTGTGCAACCACCCCCTCTTCCTGGGCACACCGCTGGGACTGAGAGGAGATCGCAGATAACCAGGTACTTCAGTATGGCACTTCCCAAAGCTCCATGCTGAGCCTTCTGCCTTTCCACACAGGCAGGGGCCAGATTCAGGTTTCTGGCTCTGTGGCAGCAGTAAGGGAGATCAAAAAGGTCTGTGTGATCTGGATAGTGTGTCTTGTTTATTTATTTATTTTGATAAAAGTCTTGTGCATTTGTAATAGTCGTCTTGCAGGAGTCTTGGCTATATCTTTAACGTTTTGCTTTGCATATGTATCAGATATATGAGTGAACACTGAGATATTAGACAGATTTGGTTACCAGGCATTTGTCAAGTATTTTGGAGGTACCCACAAGTTCCAATAGTTGAAGAAAGAGGTATTTCACTACCTACCCATCATGAGTTATTATTAGTCTTTTTTTTTTTGCTTATTGTGAGAAATAGTTTCTAACCCAGTACAGGAGTTTAACTAGCTAGAAATAGAGTTTAACAGTTATTTAATAGGCTCGAGAGAAGTTAAAGATCAAACCAGAAAGACCTTCTGGTTCCATGCCAAAGAATTGTACCATATGGACTTCCTATGCATAGGGCATTTCTTTTAGAACCTCATACGAAGAATATTATCCCTCTAAATGCAAGAAAAACATTTGCATGTATTGAAAACATGGCAGGTTCCCTTTTATAAAGGGAAAGTCTGGAAAATCTAGTTTTTAAGGTTTTGGTTTATACTTCCTTAATAGTTTAATTAGTTCCTCTGATTTAGAGTGGTCAGACTCAGCACTAAACAGGGAGAAAAATTTTTGCATAATGAAAGAGGGACACTAACTGCAGTGACCTGGCTGAATTCCAGTTTGAATAATTGCACATGCTTAAATAAAATATCTTTCGACATTTCAGTTAAATAAAATAATTATTTATCCCTAGCTGTCCTAAACTGAGGAATACTGCTAAAAAAAGCCTTTGCATTTCATGTGAGAGTCAGCTGTGCTGCCTGGATGTGTAAAATGACTTTGGTCTATGGTGACCATGTATAGAAAGGTTGATCCTGTGGAAATCAGTGGCAAAATTTATTTTTACTTTCCTAAGTGCAGGATTCTACTTTTCATTTCTCTGTCTGGTTTTGCCATCAACATCACGTGCGATCTTGTGTAAATTACTTCACTAGTTCATACAAAACATTTTTTCCCCCATCTAAATTCAGTCTAATAGTTCTTAAAAATCGACCACAACCTTAAATACAAATAATAAGTACTGTATAAGGCCTCTGTTTTAATACAATTATTATGAGCAAGGTAAGTAAAAGTCTTTTTGGTTTAAGCTTTTCCATTACAAGACTCCATTTTTCAGTTACTTACGTCAAATGGCCTGAGCACATTTATATTTTCCATGGGGTAGGAACCTCAGCCTGAGGTCTTTTGGAAATTTCATCAAAAACAGTATGCATTTTTCTTCCTATCTGTAAAGAGGTGCCCAGATTTGGTCGACTTATGTGTTTCTTGAAACCTTAGTTCTTATTCGCTCAGCAGTGACCTGGCAGAAATTGGCACTTAGGTTTATGAAGATGCCATCTGCACTGGGCATCCTCTGTCCCAAGGCTACAGGAGAAGAACATGATTTTCCCTGTAATTTCTCCTCCTGTTACCACGTATGGTTATGGCACAGCATCTAATAGCGAGGTCTAATATCCTCTGCTCCTGCTGTTCTTCCTTCTGCTGCCCTAGCAATGAAGAGATGGAGGAACTTGAGGGGAATGGGAAGGATGCAAAATCGAGGAACACAGGATGAGGGAAAATCTGCTCAGAGTGACTTACTCAGCATCACAGAATTCTGTGGCACACTCAAGCATAAAATTTGCTTTTCCTAGAATAGCATTATGTTTGCCAGACATGCCATGTAATATGGGATTTCCTGTATAGTAGTCTCAAATTCTGTGTCCTATATTCAAACATACAGGTTATTAATTTCCCTGTATATTCCAGAACTATACAGTCATTGTAAAATCTGGTAATCCTACCACTAACTTTGATCTCCATCTTCTCTGTGGGTTTTTCTGTGTCTCCTTCCTCACATTGTGTGCGTACACCCACTTCTGAGGGTCTTAAGAGGGGATAAATAGCACCCACACAGTCACACATAGGATTTATGGCACTGCTACAGCAAAACACACACCTAACTGACCTCAGGATGGGTTGCAAATGGACCTTCAGGAAAGCAGGTTATTGTAAAGCAAAGGAAGAGAGTAAGGCTGAGCACAGACTGAAATATCAGTTTTAGTTCTGGATCTGAAAGTGGTGAAGGGTTGGGGGAAAAGGCCTTCTGGTGGTAACGTCTGTCCCCAATAAAAGGGGGAGATGTGGCGAGGGGGTGCCACTCATGCCTCATGCTGGATATTTGGTTGTGAGACCTTTAGGGTTTCCTGAAAGCAGGTAAGTCGCTATGAACAACTTGATCTGGATGGAGTAATATTATTCACAGGGATGCTGGAGAATAAACAGCCCGGTTTTGCTGATCCTCACCCTTTTTGTTCTACAGTTGTTATGCTGGGTGGTTTTAAGGGTCCCTGTCCCACTCTGGACCCCAGCTGAGAGCCTCCACTTATGCTGATGTTCAGTGCTATTCAACACATACTGTAAAGCCACCATGCTGTGGCGGATATGAACTACCCTGAATTGTGCTGTACTGGAGCATGTTGTGGGCACTTCACAGCCCCAAAATTTTGATTCCCAGTGGCTATCAGGCTCTGTGTTTTGCCTAACAAACCCACAGCAGGCCTAAGCAGACCACGTTATCTGTTGATAACATGCTGGACTGAAGGTGCCTTGCCTGTATCCTCATCTGCAAGTCCTTCTGCCATCTTCTGCATGCAAAGTTGTGAAGCTGTTAGAGAGAGTTGGACCCTATGCTGCCTGTGCTGCCTGGTGTTCTGGCTAACCTTTCCCCTTGCCTGTTCCTGATGGCAACAATGCCTAAACACTGTAAAATTTTGTTTTAAGTAGCTTGATTGTCCTGCTCCTCCTCATCAGCTCTTCACGTGTATCATCACATCTCCAGGCACAGCTGCTCCGCAGGGTGGCTGCGGCTGCTGGGGATCGTCTGCGCTCACTGGGGTTCCTCTCCCTATGCCCCTCTCTGGCATCCTCATTACAAATGTGCATAATTCTGTGTTTGTAATTAGTATATGCTGTTTGAGGCCTAATTATACTATATGCTCTGGTTTATCAAATGTAGCTCATCTGTTGTGTGAAAAACAGTTTAGGAATCCCAGCCTGACTTGTGCAGGAGTCTTCCTCCTTTGAAGTGGGAAGATCAGAGTCACGGCTGGGTCATCACAGCACGACCTCTTCTGCTCCCACTCAGGGTGCCGGGTGTCAGTAGGAGTGCAAGATGGGCTCCTGTTGTGCAAACGTGTCTGGAGGGCTTCACATCCCTCAGTGCAGCCCTGAGATGACAATCCTCAGCTGAGACCTATGAGCAAGCTGTATCAGAGCTAGCTGTATTCTTCCCTTCCCTTCCCTTCCCTTCCCTTCCCTTCCCTTCCCTTCCCTTCCCTNTTACAGCATATATTACGGCAATAAACTGACCCTAAGATAGGCTGACACCTTTGTTTGTAGCATTCAGTGTTTGAACATGTTATTGACAGTTTTAGGAGAGGATCAGAAGTTGCTCCTGCTTGCCCCCTCAGGACAGACTGCACTGCCATTAGGCAGTGTAATAAATGCTAGTCTGTCCAGAGCACTCATCAGGTTGCTCTTAAAGAAACTTGCCCTCTTTTTTGGGTAGAATTCATATCCTCAACATCACAAATGAGAGACCTCCCCTGCCCTCCTGTCAACATGGCTAGCAGGACTTGGGCTACTTGGAGCAAGGTACAGTGATAACAAATGGGATTTGTCAAATGCAACGAATCGCTGACTGAGAAGTGATTTAATGATGATGCAAGCTAACCTCATGCCACTGAGAGATGTATTACAGCAACTTATCCTAGCAAAAGAAAACTGCATTGTGAAAATCTTTCGGGTGTGTTAACAGTTCACAACTGTCTCTAGGGAGTAATAGGAACAGGAGTGAATGCCATCCCGCGTCTCCCATGAAGACACTTGGCAGAAAATGAAGACAGTGCTCCTGTGTATCACAGCACCTGCCAACAATGGGGTGGTGCAGAGACTTACTGCACGGAGCACTTGGCACAGGACATCCAGGCACACTCCATCCTGGAGAGATGACAGATTAAACACAGAAGTAGACGGATGGTGACATCAGATAAGTACAACATTATGTTAACAGGTTGTGTTAGTGCCACACTTTGTTTACATGGCTTATGTGGGCTCTTCTGTTTTCTAGAGGAAAGGATAAAGTTTAATGTGGTTTTTAATGAAGGCTCTGCTCCTGCAAACAAAGCTGCATTTATCACATGTTGAGCATTTAAAAAACATGTATAATATGTAAGATTAACCCATATGTTGTGTGTATATATATATGTATATGCATGTGCTTATGTTTATAGAAAAATATATCTTAGTACACATAAAAATGTATATGTTACAAGCAAAGCAGAAAAAAAGGACAAATTGAGATATTTCTAGTAAAAGCAGAGTTATCTTTTAAGGCTCTTTAGTCTGGACACAACCTTGAGTCACCTGGCTTTATATAAATCTATAAATTTTTTTACATATGCACACACTAATGTGTATGTGTATGTGTATGTGTATGT
>VXBO01000187.1:163505-229636 GCA_013400135.1 Rhinoptilus africanus | reverse complement strand
TATGTATATGTATATGTATATGTATATGTATATGTATATGTATATGTATATGTATATGTATGGATAGATATATTTGTAAAGTCATATGAAAATGAGATATCACTATATAAAACTGCAGCATACAGAAGTATGTCTGTTTTTATAGGTTTCCAATGGTGAAACATATAATTTCAGTAAATATTTCTTCTTCTCTAACAAGGTGCAAGAAATACATTGTAAAGACTATTGCTAAATAATGGAGGTGGAGATAGAGTTCCATGAATGTGCTCCTCAGCATCATATTTATGTGTGAAGCATCAGATTCACGTGTGGCAGCAGCACGTTCCCTAAGTATCCTCCCCACCCTGAATCTGAAAGACAAAGACTATTTGCTGCAGAAGCCAAAAGAAAGAGAAAAAACTTGCTGACCTGAAAGTTAAATGATGTCACTCGTCCATTTTAAAATATGCTTGTGAGCCTCACAGGAAAAGGTCTTCATACCCCACTGCTTCAATTCTGTCATTCACTGTCACACCGAACTTGCAAAGCAAAGTACATGATAGGTGGTGCAAGAATTAAGCTGCAGAAGTTTTGTTTTAGAGGAAGTTAAACAATCCCACAGGATACCTGTGCGGAGTTCACGACCCCAAGTGTACAATATGCTCAGACCTTGGAAAAACTGCCTGACAGCTTTTCAGTAAATCCTATACTTGAAACACAGATCAATATACTTATTGTTAGTGTCAGCAACAGGCAACTACGTCCATAGCAGGATATTCTGGCTGCTGATCTGATAGATTCACTTATATCATTGAAATAATATCTTGGCTTTCTCTACCTTTGGCTTCCTAATGGGAAAAAAACCCAAAAGATGAGGACCATGAATCATAACAAGAATAGGAAATTTTGTGGTATCTATTATCACTTGGCTTGTTTTAACCAAATAATTTTAGAGAACTGTGTCATATTCCTGCCAGAAGCTTAAATGTTCTCTGAAGCCAATGATTCAGTGGTGTTTCTATGAGAAAGATTGTTTTGATGCTAACTCATTAGGGAGGATCAAGTTAACATACGCATGGAGTTTAAAATTCTCTCTCTCAAAAAATATACAGCTGGTTGTTTATTATCTTTGAATATGCAGGAATTGGCACCTCTAGAAAGAACTAATTTATTTAACTGCCTAGAATAGGATTTAGAGAACTTAATTTGAAGCCTTATTTGGAGATATTGGCCTCAATCCGCATTCTGCATCATGTGCAGCTAAATCTTCTGGTTTAAGGTGATTACAGGAAAGGAGATAGATCATACTCAAGTTCTCACAGTCAGTTATGCTTCACTAACATTAGAAGACCAACTGGGATTAGTGAAAATCCTTACTAGGTTTCACAAGGTCCAGAAATCTTCATTATCCCCTCTTTCATCCCAGCTTGGTCTTCTACACTCAAAACCATCTATCCATGAGAGTAAGCATGTATTAAGATGGTTTACCATGAGGAGATGACCTGTTTTCCATATTATGGTATATGACTCTCTAGTTCTATGTCACATGCAGTAAACCATCATCACAGATTCTTCATTGAGAATTGGATTTCTTCTGGAGAATTATAACTGTGCCTCAAATAAATCTGCTCTCGGTGTCTGTGGTGGCTTAAAATATGTGGAAAAGTGTATGGCAGAGTAATTCACTGTGAGTTCAAGGAGGGAGGGCAAGTAAGGAATACAGAAATTTCCTAAAGAGACCAGACATCATGTGCAGGTGCAGGAGGAGAGGAATGGGGATGATGACGACGTTGAGCTGACTTGGGCAAAGGGAACGTGGGACCGGAAAGGTCCTTCCAGCTTGCTGGGTACAGTGAGCAACCACATCATACAGTCCCATTCATAAACTCTGGAAATTCCACCATAAAACTACTTCCTTACTATGTAACTAAAATAGGATCTTTCTCAGACTGACAGTTATAGCTATAGAAAAAAAATGCATGATTTTTCCACTTCCTTTTTCTTTTGTTTGTTTGTGTCTGTTTGAATGACAAGGCATAATGTAGCTCCGATCTTTTTCAGTTCTCAGTTATGCTTCATACATAACATTAAAAAATATAAACTATCGTGATCAGAAAGGGGTCATGGTGCATTGATGACATTTACAGTGCTTTACTTTTCTTCATCTCCTGTACCAGGAAACTTTCAGAGTGTCCTGCTGGCCACAGTATGCAAAGGCTGCCTCTGTGTTTTGTCTGATCTAAAAGACCACACTCACAAGTCTAAAATATTATATGTCTAAATGCCCTGTGAAGAGCTACTTGGCTGAGCTTCCCACTTGCTTTTGCAGCTGCACAGTCCTGGCACACAGCTAAGTAAGTGGCTTGTGGCTGTGGCTGAGAAATCCTGAATGGACGGGAGGAATGGGGAATTTCACACTGCTGCCACGGGAAAGTGTCAGGCTCTCCACGATGACCCTCCTGTGCTTTGACCCCTTGTGCTGGATTATGTTGTTTTTACTATTGAAATGCCACTACTAGGAGATCTGAGAACTGGTTTATAAAGCATAGTATTTAATCCCTGCTTTGCTTTAACATTGGTCAGTGCCATACTGCAGTGTTAGACTGTAGAACTGAGGGACTCTTTGCAGTTTACTGCAAGCCACTGAAATACTTTCAAGTTTGTAACCACAGCAAAACCCTTCTATTTCAGATAAGGTCAAATATAAATTCACTGGCAACAGAAAGCTCACTTGTTTGACATCAAGAATGCTTGCCCTCTGAGAAAATAAAAATGCTCTGAGGTATATTTCTTGAAACCTTGACATTTGCTTTATTCTTTATGATTTTATAGAGGTTTTGTGTACTTTTAAAGCACACAGAGAATTTAAAGCCATAGCTTTGTGAAAAAGTGAGGTTCAGTGGTTATCACGTTAACCTGGGAGTCAGGGGACATAAGGATAGTCCTTACCTTTGCCTACAGCCTTGAGTAAGTCATGCCTTTCCTTGTTGCTTATTTTATGCTGTAATTAATAGGACTATATTGATGGTTATCTTTTCATTGTCCTTGCAGACCTAAGGGAAGCATTTAACAATTGTCACTATTTTTGTGATTTTAAAAATATGAAGCTTTTTGATTGATTCCTTTGAAAATGTTGCAAAGCTTTAGGTTTTGCTGGTTTAATAGCAAAGAGAACTGCTGAGTAAGTCTTGGCCTTGAATGCAGGGCAAGAAAGCACTCATTACTCTGAAATCTTTCTATGCGGACTAGACCTACAATTTTGCACAGTATATTTCTGGTGTGTTTCTTTTTATATTTTTCTTTTCTTAATGTGGCAACAATAAAAATAGCAGATCTTCTGGGGTTATCTTCATATTCTTTTTGGTAATGACTGGACCATGATGACAATACTGGAAGTTCAAAGCCTTGGAAGGTCTCACTGGGATAATGCTGTGGCCCTTCCAAAACTGACGAAAGTCAATAGGAGTTTTTCCATTGACTTAATGTGGTTCTAGATTACATAGACTATGTATGTCTCTTTTGCTGTATATTTATGAACAAACTAGCAATTAAGGGCTGGCTTTGCAAAGAATGCATGGTAAGCATACTACCAAGGACTTATTGGATACAAAACCACTCTTGCAAAAAATGGACATCTTTTTCAGAAGAGTCAGCCAACTGACAAAAGTGACTCTCTCTGCAAGTAAGAATGTGTTTTGTAGGTATGTTACCTCTGAGTTTGTTCAAAACAACAACAGATTTAAAAAAACCTGTAGACAAATTGATAGTAATAGCAACAAACCAAAGCATTCTGCTTTGATACATGTTTTTTGTTGCCTTCTGTCTGGAGCTCTAGAGGCCATGGAGTGGAATAGGGTACAAATTCAGCAGTCAGAGCCTCCTCATCTTGAACATGATTAGCTGACTGCGTGCATGACCTTCAGGTTGAAGCTACAAAAGGGCCATTCAACATTAGGCCTGAAGATGGGAACAGTCCAGAGAGTTTTTTGATGATTTTCTGGGCAATTAAGTCTACAATCTGCCTAGAAATAATTATAGCTTGTCCATTTGCTGTGCTGCGCTTACCTTGTCAACACTGCTCTTTAGACACACCTGTGATGTTGTGAGAGGAAACAGGGGCTGGAGATTAACCTCTCCTCCCTTTTCCCAGAATAAAACATTGCAACCCTTCGGCCTCTTCTACATCTCGCTGCCCTACTGTGAGAGTTTCAGAAAACCATGCTGTTCCCTGCTGTCCTTTATGAATGACTTGGGATCTCTAGAGCTGCTTGCTTGCTATGCCCCCTTCTTCCAATGACTTGAGAACCTGGATATCTCTTTCTGACATTCCTCTACCATGTCTATCCTCTCACTTCCTGGACATATGTGTCAGATTCATCCCATTCCCAGATTTTGTCAGGACCTGGCAGAATCCAAATCAAGGTTAACAAGAACCTATTTCTATGGGTAATAGGAAAATTGATGGTCAACTACTCCCTTCAGTGTTTCAAGTGTTCGATGCAGGATGGGAGCTCGTGTGTTTTGAGAGTGGGAGGACTCTGGGAATGGTACTACTTCCTTCTGTCTTGAATGTGGTTAGACTAAATCATAGGGCGTAGAGAATGAAACGCCAGCTGTGCTGCAGTGCTGCACAATGGGAACAGCACCCACAGCTGCAGTCCTCGGTTTTGGTGACAATGTGAGGAGTATTTGAGACAAGCAGATTTTGACTCGTTATTCTAAGAATAGCCCTGCCCTGCTGATGTACTCTTGGACACAGCTCTATTTCCAGAGAGCTGAATTTGAACAAGAAAAGTCCAGTGAAAGCTAAAATGCTCCTGGATAGGTCAGATCCCAAAAGACCTGGTTATTTAAAGATTGACCTTTACAGTTTCAGATCAGAGACTGCACTATATTTCAATAACACTTTTGTACAGAAAGTATGATAAAGCCCTTTCTCCTGGATCCGTGCCTCATTAACTATACTCAGCTTTACTGTTGACAAATTGGAATTTTGATAAAAATGAAAAACACTCTAAAATTAGAAAAATAAGATGGCTAATACAGAGAGACTCACTGCATCTTTCTCACATAAGAGGAAAAAAAGATTTTATTCATCAATATAGAAAGCTTTGACATGTGATTCTCAGCCCTCTAGAAAAAATCAGGCTGTCATGAAATAAATGTATATTATTATTTTTTTAAAGACAGAAGTTACTGCCTATTTGCAGTTTAACTTAACTGATTTTTTTTTATTCTGCTAATAGGAATGACATGGATACTTATAAATATCATTAAATTTTGGAAGGTCAGAGCTGGATAGTTGCCATTTGATGGCCTATTCTTGTTAGTGGGATGTGCATTGAAGCATATGATGGAATACTTGAGCCATCCCTCTGGACTCTCTCTGCCTCTAAAACCTCTGTCACTAATTTTTCCAAGATTCCTCAAGTATAGCGAGTGTATAGAGTATACAGAATGTTCCCCCATCTGTTCAGGTGCTTGGTGGAAGACCCCGCTGTACAGGGTCTCCCATGAGGGAGGGCAGACGCACCACCCAGTCCACAGCGTGCTGTCAGTAATCAGGCTTAAAGGATGTGGGAGAAAGAGAATGTCGTTGGTTTTCCAGTTGCTGCAGTTCTGTGCTTGTCCTCAGCCTCTACAGAAGCGAGACCAGCTTGGCTTCGAGTTGTTGAATGAACGCTGTGTTCTTGGTGAGTATGTGTCCTGTCCTTTTCCCTGCAGGATGCTGGCACAACAGCAGGGAGGGCACCTCGTGGCTTGAGATGATTGAGGCAGACTGCTATTTACCTTCCATGTTGGAAAAAAGACAGTGAACAATTTAATGGCAAAAATTACCAGATTTTGGCTTTTGAAGACAATGTTGGGCAGAAATTTAAACTACCTTTTCAGCAACTGAACTTTCATTACTGTGTTATTTTGCCAGTGCAGTTGTGTTTCTTAACTCCATTGCTATGGTCCAACTTGCATGTTTACATTAGTACGTCTGCTTCCACTGGGTTAACTGCAATGCTGCTCAGCACTACCTCCCTGCCTACATCAATGAAAGGCAGATACAAGTCTTCTGAGGGCATTAATGTTCTGCAAGATCCCTTTGTTTCAGTTAACAACACCTCTTTCATTATCGGAGGCATGGCTGATAAACTGCATGTCCGTCAGGTCTGTGTTGCTTCATGAGGCAGTCAGAACTAGTTCACATAAAAACCCCACAGACAGCTCTCCCCGTTCTGCCCCCTGCTCCCCTCCCCTCCTTCCAAAGTAGGGCATTCTGTATTTCAGGACAAAACTCCTCAAAAGCTAAAATTTTCATGTGTCTAAGAACAGTGCAGACTACCCATTTGCAGACCCAGGTCATGAATTCATGCTTGCTCTTCATAGTTTGGGGCAACGGCAACAGCAACGGTTAGAGGTACCTGCCAAGGACTGAACCCCCTGGGTGCAAACCCATTGCTTGGAGCTGTACAGAGGCGACTGTCGGTGTGGAATAATGCTTATGTATGTGTTAAAGATGAGGAGAGGTCATGCACAGTGTCTGCAACAGAGCAGGGAGCTCAGACCTTGCCTCTGAGTGTCACTGCTATGCCTTCAGCTAGAAATACTGTTCCTGGGTTTATTTGTGCTCCTTTGAGGTCTAAGCAAGAAAGTGGTTGAGTCTCCTCTGGAAGCCTGCTCCTTTTCTCTGCTCTGAGAAATCTTGACTTCTGGTTTTTGGGTTTTGTCTTGGGTTGGAGTCAATAAACTAGGTAGCTGAACAGCAGGAGAGTTTGTCAGCCTCTGGACTTTGGATTTTACAGCAAGGTGCTGAGGCAGTGACCTGCAAGTGCAAGGTGAGGACTCTGAGTCCTGCTGGGATACTGCCGAAGGAATGGCTCCTCCTAGACTGTGCAAGGAGAGAGGAGCTTGGCACAACTGCATCTGTGCCGCTGGTGGAGTGCAACCTTGCAGCAAAGTCATTGCTCTTCCCTGCCTGGGTTTCTGGCCAAAAGAACTTAGTTACTGCAGATTGGAGCCTGGGAGCAGACCATCATATGTGCAGTGGAGACTATTGAAAGAACAGGGCTTTTCAGAAAAACAGAATAAATTGAACTAACAGTATGAATACCTTTACCAACATTCTTATTCTCACGGAAGAGGAACTATTTAAACCCATCAGATTGAGAACCTTAGAGATCTAGATTAAACCTGCCTAATTGTAGAGGCAGCGATAAGGGGCCTTTATTAGCCACCACTTTGTCCATCCTCTAATTAGTTTCTAGGGTTTGGAAACATTTACTGATTTTCCTTTGATGAACAAGAAACTCAGTAGAATTTTTTACTCAGAAGCAAGAGACCCTTATGCCAAAACTGCCAAACCTACTTTCTCTGTACGAAGCAGGGCAGAGACACAAACCCTGGGAGGGTCCCCCAACCAGCAGGCTGTGAACTGAACAATCTCTCTGAAAAGTGATTCCTTCTAAAGGGTCACAGTCTCTTCTGCAGAAAACTTGTGTTGAACATGGCAAGACAGCACGGAAAATTTTGGTTATAACAAATCATTTTTTCACAAACTTTCATGGAAAAATTCCTGAACTGCTCTATATTAGGTATTAAGCCCACTCTGGTCAGAGGTGCAGCTTTACCAACAAAAGAAGTAATATCTAAAAAGTGTCTGCAGTCTGTTGGACTAGTGACAATAACTATGCAGAACATTACTGGAGTCCCTGGCAAAAGAACAGGCAAAATTTACCGTCTATAAGATTCAGGATAGGGCAAGATGAATAGGAACAATGGTCTAGTGAGTAGGTTACTGGCTTATGATGCAACAGAACAAGGGCTCAACTTTTGGCTTAACGTCAGACTTTTTTGTTACTTTGGGGAAGATACTTAAATCTTTCCCATGTCACAGTTCTCTGTCTGTAAAAAAAAAGATAATAATACTTTCCTACATCAACAAGGATGCAGGGAAGGTAAGTCCACTGAAGACTGCAAACCCTTGAGGTACTGCAGGAGCGAGGGTCTAGACAGGGGGACATTCAATTCTGTATCTTCCAGTTAAGGAAAGAGAATGCAGAAAATATTTTCTAAAGACATATTCAAAGGTTATTTTTCCATCTTCCAAGTATGACAAGTAGAGAAATATTTCTACCCCTTTTCTCTTCTCTATTCCTTTTAAAATACATTCCTTCCTTCCCTTGCAGGCAGAGACAGACATACAGCAAAGCAGATGATGTCTAAAACATATGACGTTCCTGCATTGCTTGAGGTTTGATTTGATACTTTTCTGATACTGAAATAATCAGAAGTTTTATGTTTTATTTCATAGTGTTGTTTCCGAGAATTTGATAATTCACCTTCACCCTCCATATCCTTCAAAACTGTCTATAAGATCTGCATGGTGTGGGAGGGAGTTGTTCTTTCCAGGAGTTACTTTGTGCGAAGTTATGCTGATGGATTTGCTATCACATTGGTCAAAGCCATTCTCTACTAAGGATTTGCACATTTGTTTTCATGTAGGAAAGCAAACAAAAATCACTAATTTCTGGAAGATAAACATTTTACTTATCAACTTTTGGAGTGTAGTTTCCTTTGAAACTCATTTTAAAGAAATAGATGAGAACTAAATGTAGACAAACTGGATCCAGCTAAGTTTAAATCCTTTTTCTACCCTCTGAAAACCAATCATCTTTTCAGCTAAATTCTCCCTTTGCAAATTGTTTGTGTTTTACTTTGCAATGGGATTAATTTCACTTAACTCTAGTCACTGAGTGTTCAATTTTCTCTATATAAAGTCAGGCACTTCTGGAAGGTGAATAATTTCCCATGACAGAGGCCATTGCACTCTGAAGGTACCTGTTGCACACGTTTCACTGTAGAGGAAACCTGGATGACTTATTTAGGCTAGTTACCTAGTTTTTGGATAGGCAAAGTATGCATATAGTTGTCATCAATATGTGTGCATACTTTACTTTTAATGCACAACATTCTCTGAGTCTTTAGACATAGTTTGAAATAGACCTTCCAAAATTCAGGCACCTAAAACTCTGGCTTTATTTGAGTATCTATCTTGCTGATATGATCTGGCCGCAATTGCTGCGTGTCACACTGATCTCTCTGCCACATGCCGGGTGAGAAAGCCCCTTGATAAATAATCAGTAGCTTTCAAACTCATCTTTTAGGTGAAGCCGTGTGATATTTCTACTGTTATTTTTTTATTTAACCAGGACCAGCTGTCCTTCACTTTCCCCCTCCAATACCTGCAGAGCCTGAAAGGGTGTTTGCGTCCCCTCCATGCAGGGTTTGTTGCCCTGTAAACGTGGAGTGGGATTTGTCTGTCCCTCTTGTACTGGGTGCACTGCTTAAACTGGCTGGTGGGGGTGGATGAGCTACTACTTTTCTCAGTACCCCTAAAAATGAGGGAGTGGTTGAGCCAGGGTTTCTCATAATTTATTTTTTTTTTTTGCTGTGGAAACGGGGATGTGGTCTCAGGGGCTGGTATTTCCCTGTCCCTTCCTTCCCCAGCAACATCGTGGTGCTGGTTTGGGCGGTGAGCAGGCTGCAAGGTTTGCACAAATCTGTCACTGACTCTCAGGGCCGGAGGCTAACAAGAACTCTTAATGGCACCTTCTAAAGTATCTGCAGTCTTCAATGGAAACTAGAGTAATGTGAGTAAAAGAAAACTGTATAGGAGGGTGAGTTTTGCTACTTTTAGAGATAAGATTTAAACTGATATGTGGGATGGGGGAAAACATAGTATTCTCTTCATCTTGTTCTGTTTCGGCATTTGTAAGTCTCCAGTCACCGTGGCATCTAGGCATGAAAGATACCTTGTGTCAGCAGGATATGCATCAAAGGAGTCTTTTTCTAATGGATAAACCTGATATCAAAGAACTGAAGAAACTGAACCAAAATTTACAGGTGTCCTTTGCTTTGATCATTAATTAAAATGTGACTTATACTCACAGTGTCCCTATTAGAGGACTTGACACAACAAAGCATCTGAGGTACCCGACTATTTCTTGTTATGCCGTGAAAGACAGGTGTTCATTCCTGGGAAAGCTTTGAAGCTAAAAATAAAATAAAACAAAATTAAAATTAAAGGATATTTCCAGGTACATAGTAATCATCTTAATACTTACATTTGAGGGGGTTTTGTGTGTGCGTTAAATACTGACAGAAATCCCGGCTGGAAAGGAATGCAGACAATGAGGTAAAGTAAAGCCTTGTAAGTCATTTGAGATCAATCGTCAGAGAATGCGTCTCAGCCATGTCATTATCAGATTAATAGCTGAGTTCCAATTTAAGCTGGAATTATTTGGATAATAGAAATCAAAAGAAAAGTTTGTGCAAACAATTTGCCTTGAAGCAAAATAAAAGTATTAGAGATAGGATTTTTTTGTGATTTTCACCACACCCCTTGAAATTCCATGCAGAGTAGATTGCTTCGTAGGCAGGCCATGAGAGAGAGCCAACCCCAGCACCCTGGATTATTCCAGCCTGGAGTGTAGTATGTATCAGGCCATCTGATCTCCCCAGCAGTCAGCCCAGACACTAGGAACCCAGCCTATGGGTGTTAACGGTCCGTATGGCAGCCATATGTGTTGATGACCCAGAAAAGCTAGCTTAGGTTAGACATCTGAGGATGTCTTCCTACAACAGGTCATTTGGCAAATGAGCTTTCCTGTAGCTCTTATCTCTGCTTTGCTTTCCATTGCAAACTTTAGAAAAAATCTCCCAGCCTTGCCATTTTCTTTTGCCTCCTGCTCATTTTTCTTTCCATCCCTTCATCTTCCTCTCTTATTCATGTGTCATGAGCTCACAACTTAATATTTAAGTTTATCTTGTGTTCAAAATAGCATTGAACATGCCTGGGGTTGAATCAGCTTTTAAGAGTGATTTACATATAGAGGTTAGAAAGTGACAAAAGAATCCTGCCAGCCTACCCAAATATTTAGCAACTTCTTAAGCACAAAACACATTTTACCTTTGTCTCTCCTGCTGTGGCTTTGTGAGTTTCGCTAGCATTTCATAAATGTAAACTACTCTGTGAGTGGTTGTTGTATCATCATTCCTAACATGCTGGGGTGAGGGGACCCTACAACACGCAGGGATTTCATTTGCAAGAGCATTGGCTCCTTGGGAGGTGTCACACCGTGCTGTGACCCTGAGATGGTAGCAGTTGCTGATGAGTGCTGTGTGGCTTCCAGTGCCACACATGAGCATCATCCCCGGAGTCCATCCCCAAATTCATGTTTTTCTGGAGGGAGCGAGGTGTCAGAGGAGAGGATCCTCCAGGTGTCATTCCCTCCATAATCTACAGGTACTAAGGATGCTAATGGCAACTTGTTGTTAGACTCTTCCACTCCAAATGTAGAAGAACCAAATAATTTCTGCATCTCTGGAGAGAGCCTGTTCACTCTGTACAGTGGCAGTGTGGGAGAAGGCAGCACCACGTCTGGTCTGGTCTGTTCCAGCTCAGACAAGGACCCCCTGGTTTTTATTGCTTCCAGTCATGGGGGTCAGCTCCTCATTCAGTTTAAATATTGTTTTAATTTAGGCCATCTGAAAATCTGGTCCACTCATACTACACCACGTAACAATTAAATCAAGGATTTTAAGACTAAGCTTAGAGTTTTGGTCTATAGAACGTGTTTCGCAATGTTAGGTTCACCAGGCTGATTTCTTAATTTGGGACTTCTGTGAAACATCCCAAGCTGAAAAGGATGACAACTGATGAGCAAAGTCAGTAAAAGACTAGCATGCAGAGCAAATCACAGGTGTTTCTGGCAAGCTTTCTGTGAGAAGGATGACCCTGGGAAGTCCTGTGTCACTACAAGTGACCTCATTGCACACCCTTGGTGAAGCCCCATAGTGCAACCACGGATATGGAGCACTCTCCCTGGAGACCTGACAACCCCTTTACCCATCAGAGAGGGTTTCTCCATCGGAGTTCAGGTTCTGATTTAGCAGAATAAGTGACTCCAGAATACAAGGGCATTCTTCCCCTCCTCCCCTCCCGCCCTGCCCTTTTCTCCCTTAGTTATAATACTTCTGTATAATACTTCTAATATCAGATGGCATTTTCTATTTTGTCTTTGTCCTTGATGTTGGATCTATCGGTAGTCATTGATACACATATATATTCTGTACTGCATTTTTAAAAAATACATGTAGAATGGACTATTGACATTTCTAGCTGTAACATATTTTCACCAGATGTGTTATGCCCGTTCATAGGTACTGTGTCCTCACTCCTTTTCTAGTTAGCAGCTTAATTTGTTGTTTGTCAGTAGGCGCCCCTGAGGAATATTTCTGTAAAATTAAAAAGCTTGCAAATACACTTAAAACTATCAATTCGCTAGATGAATGCACAAAGAGTGAATCAACTAAGCTGTCCAGAACAGTGGACTGCTGGGGATAAAACTTTTCATCCTTTGCAGGAAAAGTTTCCTTGATTTCTATTTTCATTAGCATCTGCACTCTTCGATTCAAATCATATGCCTTTAAAGAAATGTAAATTAACTCCATATTCCTGGACATTCATTTCTAAACATGGACTGTAAAACTTTACCCACTGTGGCAGAGATGCAATATCACCCTATTTACTAATGACCTAAGAGTCTGGAATTTAAAGAAAATGAAAGTGTAGATAGCATACATCCCCCTTACTCATCCCAAGACTTTAAAAGAGAAGACAGTTACCTCCTACTTGCACAGCTATTGCTAATGTGAGACCTATTCCATGCCTTTTAAATTTTACTTTATCTTTGTAATCTTAATGGAAAAGGATTTGCCATGGAAAATATCTCCGTCATAAATTATTTTGATCTTACATTGTAAGGAAAATATAATTTTACCATTGAAAGCAAATACAGAAAAGAAAACCACTGAATGCCAAGGTCAGTCACAGCCTTAGGTGTCAGGTAGAAAACAGAGGGGCAAAACGCCCTCTCTTTTGCTAATCTTTGGCTGCAGTGTATATGAACTTCTGTGACTGACTGTTGCAGCTGTGGCTTATTTCATTGTTGGCTGTTCTGTGAAATATTGATGATTCCAAAGGTCTATGTCAGTAAATTTCCAAGAAGTCATTATGTGATATCCAATGAAGATATGTGTTTCATTCTATGTTTTTATTCTGGGATCATCGTTGTATCTTTATATATTAAACTGAACACTTGATCTATCTTTTCTTGGAAGGCATTGAGAGAAGAGCTGTATGTAACATATATTGCTCTTCCAAGAATTATAAGAGAGGGAAAGCCTTATATAAAGCTGTGAAAAAAAATTTGGTACCTGATTTTGAGTAACTACATCCCTAAAATTACAAAGTTGAGCAAGGAAAGAATTTTGGATAGATTGTTTATTTAAAGAGGAGTTAGAGAATGGCCTGTACTCTGATATGTTAAGTTTTGATGGTGTGGCCAAGGGCTGTTGGTAGAAATGCTTAAAAAAAACCTGAATGAAGGGTTTAGGTGAAATTCAGTTCTAAGCTGGGTACCTGGCACCTATGCCTGTGAGGCACAGGATCTGTCTTTACAGAAGCAGAAAGGCAGGTTCATTCACTATAAATATGATTACTAGGGGGATGTGTGTGTGTCTATATGCATGACTTTTTCTTCAAGACTGTTACAAGCAAGACTGTAACAGGTGACATTATGAAATCTTCAGTATTTCAAAGCTCTCCATCAGTACATATGAGCTGTCTAGAACTGGTGGGGTAGAACAACTAAAAACACATAAAAATGAAATAAAAAAACCCCCTAAAGTATAACCTTAAGCTCAAATTAAGCTCAAATATAAACAGCGATAATCATGCTTTAATTTGTATGGGGATCTTTAGCTAAAAATTGTGTATATATATATTTTTTTTTCAGAGCTTCATGATTTTGTGGATCTAACTCATGAGAAAATGTGGACATAGTTCCCTTTGTCCTTATTGCCACCCTCCAGTCACCTGTGACATTTTAATTATCAATTTTTTCCCTATTTCTCTATCAATTTCTGGAAAAACACTTCGTTTTATAACTGTTACAGGATTATTCCCAAAACACTTCTGGCATTGTTTTTCTGGAGATATATAGGATGAGTAGAATGAAGTTTGTTAATTTACCATTGCTGCAAGCAACAGATTTTTTGTTTCAGAATTTCCCTATGCACTCATCAAACAAAATTCAGCTTCATCAAAGAGTGAAAAAACTATAGGTAAATAGCTTGACTGGCAAGAATTTCTACTTCTTCACAAATCGGGGCTCAATATTTTTTCAGAAGATTTTTCTTGGCAAGCCTAAGCAGCTGACTTCAATACAGGAGTAACTGGATGAGATTCTATGGTTTGAATTAGAGGCAGACTAGATGATCTAATGTTTTCACTCTAACCTTTGCAACTCCGAGATGGGGATAAGCCATGTGAGTCAGGCTACTTCTACATAAGCGCTTTTAACCATAACGTTGTGCTTTTATATTGTGCTAGGCCTTCTCTGAGGAACTCTTCCATTATTACACTGATCTGCAAAGCCAAAATTTTGCTTTACAGATACTTGGTTGAGCCGTGTTGCTAGGAAAGTTACAGCTGAATTTGATAATAGCTGTTACAGACTTTTTTGTATCCTTTGTAAACTGTGTAGCATAATTCCTGAAAGCAGTTGAAGATTGTGGGAACTGAAGATATGAACATATTTTTGGATTACGGCTGTGCTTTTCTGATTTGATGCTGTCTGTTAAAGACTGTAGAGAACATGAAAATGTGATCAAGCAGAACCATAAACAACAATCCCAGTGCAACAACCACATGGAAAAATAGCCAGCTGCAGTCTGGATTACCACAACTGTCAACAAGATTTCCATTCAGAAATCCTCTCTTTGGCCTGTCTTCTAATACTATCACTAATGGAAGGAATGCTCTTTAAGAAGGCAGACTCCTTTATATAGTTGCTTTTGATCACATACCAAATAGAGTTTCAACCAGAGAAAATGAATAAACATCTGTAGGAATTTGCAAACAATTACAGTATGTTTTTTATGCCTCTCTCTCTGTCTATCTCAATACAAGTGTACATAGACATGCATATCTTTTTCAGATTTGTTTAAATTTCAAATATTATCCAGTGACATTTTGCAGTTGTGGAATTTTTCAAACCATGTTGCAACTTTTCTTTTGAGATTCAAAACTGTGCAGCCAAATTGTGTTTCTTTATTCTGACTTGTCAAATGGGGTGTCAAGTTTTCTTATAGTATTTTTTACAGTAGAAATTCCTGCAAAAGTTGCAGGAAAAGGTCACAGGATGCATATATAGTTTATTATTGTCCTGTTTGGGTTATTTACAGAGGGGATTAGAAAGATCTTTCTCAACACATAGATTTAAAGATATCACTTAAAGGAAAGTTCTTGACTTTTATGCGGTATGCCAAATGACACGAAACCTCAGTTGCTGAGATGCTGGCTTTGATCTTCAAAAGTGCAGTTTATGGCAGTGGAAAAACAGAGATAGATTCAGATTCACTATGTCAGTGTTTGACTGGTTCTGTTTGATTTCGTGAAGAACAAGAAACAAAACTAGAGTTAGGAAAAAAAAAAAAAGAGAAATAGCTGTGCATAAAATGTATAAAAATCTGTTCCAAAATTGAGAGTGTTATTGATTATCTAGTTCAAAGCACAGGTGCTTTTATTAATGGCAAGTCATGACAGCTGGAACATACTTCTTTTATTTAGTGGGTGAAATGAATCACTGATTCTCTCATTACACTGGTCTGTCTCTATAAATTCAAAGATGTGAAACAATGCTGCTATGGCTAGTACTCTTAGCGTGGCCTGCTAAATCCTGTCTCGTTTATCTTTTATAGTTGTTTGTACATAGAGACCTGCTGTGAAATCAGTTGCCTTCATTTATGTGCAGCATAACACTTCTGTTCTTACAGAAAAGCTGCAGTTTGAAAAATCCCGATATGTGGATAACAAGGTTCATATCCTGCAATAGAAATATGAGGCTGTCTGACAGTTTTCACTAGCTGACTCAGCTTTAAACTAGTGGCTGTTTCTACAATGGATTATTTCAATTCTGGAAATACAGCTTGAAAAATGGGCTAGGGTCTGCAACTGCTCTCTTTGTGAGAAGCAGACACTTGCATGCTAATAACCCTGATCAGGGGTATGAATCTGATAGACTTGTTCCACAGTAGCTCCAGGAATGATTTTAAATGACTCATCCTAGCACTGACACTAGAAACGGCCTTCTCAGCACTGATTTTAAATAATGATCTCCCCTGGTGTTCAGTGCCTAGCCTGCCCGCAGAAAATCAGTTATTTGGAGACTGATGCAATTCTCAGTCCACTAAAAATTGTGATGAAAGTCTTCCTTCTCTTCAAGGATTCTTTGCCAGGAGCAAATAGTTATGGCAGGCAGATAACAGGAAAAGTACCTCCCAAGAGCAAAATGAAGTTTTATTTAATGCGCTCTGGGATAAACACTGCATTAAAAAGTTAGTATGAGCAAATTTCTCCAAACAATTGTTAAGACGTAGGCAGAGATACATAGCAGTTGCTTTTGCCATGTCACTCCAAAAGAAAAAAAACCCCAGAGGAATACCTCCTTCCATTTCCCTGTCACCCACAAATTACCGGGCAGGTCACCATTTCTAGTGCTAGCCTATCTCTGGACACTTCAGAGTTGCTTTCCTATGCAGAAACGTGTGGTTTTTCTCAGGAGTTGTGAGTTTTGCTGAACTAATGCCAGAATGAACATTGATACCAGGTGTCTGCTCTGGCAGAGTCCAGTATCACACCTACAGATAAAGTGTAAAATTACATGTGTCATGCCCAAGCATCACAAATTATTCTGCCCTTCATCTCAAATAACATGATAACTCCTACTTTGAGACTTCAGACAACGTAGCCTTGGCAGAAGGAAAGCTTTTCATAGCCAAGCATATCAAACCTAATGTATTTTACTGCACCAGGGGGGTTGACTTTTAAAGAAAATGCATTGCCAAACTGAATCTACCTTTGGTGTATAAAACAAAACACACTGTCCTGGGCAACTACAGTGATAAACAGCATTTAACTAGTTTGTAAGGAACCACAATGCTCTCCTGCTTGCTGCTGGAGGCTCAGGTATGAAGGTGGTGCAGATACAAGCACATGAGGGGTCATGATGAGAGAAACAGAGGGTTAGGAACAACAGAGTCGTCTCCTCTGAGATTTCTGACTCTTGCTAAACTGTCTGAGTTGTCCATACTTTGAGCTTATTGCTTGAAGGCTGTTGAGGATTTGAGAGGAGCAGAGGTCATGGCTGGTAGTACCACATAGGCATTGGAAGGGAAGGTGATGACTCTTGGGACCCTGCAGGCCACCGCTGCTGTCCCAAAACCAGAGGCACCGTGCGGGTGGGCAGGAGCTCTCTGGGCATGTTCCCACATTAACTGTTCACATTCAATCAGTAAAGAAAGATATTTAGTACTTTATCTCCATACCTTAGTTTCTGTGATCTCTAACACATCTTGATATTTTGGATCCTCCAAATGCACAGCTCATCTCCTAACTAACCTCAAACACACAGGGTGACTAATTAGCAAATAAAATTTTGCTGAAAGTGAGACCTGATTAAGCAGATTGTAATTTTTTAATGGAGGGTCAGGTCAAATGTACCAAACAACCTCTACTACTGAGAGTGAAGTGACTGCTCCCAAAGGACTACACTTGTAAATAGTCGCTAAAAACATGACTGCAAATAAGCATTTGCATGAGGAAGTTCTTAAGTCATGCAGAGCAATGCCCTTTTTCATGCACAAACGCAGGAGTTTGAACCGAGGAATGGATTTGACCTCAAAGAACTGTGGACTGTCAGCAGAGATCAGATGAAAATTTACATATTATTAAGATCAAAAGAGAAATTTCCTGAAGTTTTTTTTTAAATCCACTTTCAGGCAATGGCAGTAAGGTTATTCAGGACTTCCTACTTCAGATTTTTTGGTGGGATAGCAGGCTGACATCTGGGGTTTTTCAGGATTTATGGACCAAATAGTTATTACGACAACTTCTATCATAACCTCAGTCTCATTTTGAATTTCTGAGCTTTGTGAATTTTGCTGAAAGAAAGAGGGTGGGGAAAATGTTGGCAAATCTAAAATAAGTGGCCGCTTAGCATATCATTGTTAATATGGAACTGCCTTGGTTAAGGACATAAATCTTTAAGGACAAAGATAATCATCTTTATAGCTTGCAAATTCCTTATTAGCGTGCGGGTAGTGTTACTATAAATTCAAGCTGCTTATTATGAGCCACACATTTTTAGCTGTTTGAATTCATTCTCTGAATATTTAGTAAGATGATGAAGGGAGGTGAATGGCATCTCCCCAGCTGGACACAGTTCCAGCTTAAGCAAGATGATAAACTTCTAATATGAAGATGGAACTTATGGATGCTGGCCAGAACAAAATAACATTTCACAGTGGAATTCCAGTTCGAACTCTATTCTGGAAAGAAATCATTCTAACAGGGCTCCTCTCCCTTTTAGGGGCTTCTGGAAAAAAAAAAATAATGGAAAAGCCAAGTGTGTGGTCTTTTGAAATTTCAGATTAATTTGTAAAAGAGACAGCATGGGCAGCTCTTAGGAAAAGAAACAGAAACAAATACTGCAAGTTGACAAGAAATATTTGCTATCTATAAGCTCTTATAATGGCACCCATGACCCTGCCAATAGATTTTTTTCCCCCAGCAGTATGCCTAAAGGAGTGACCCCCAAACCCTTGTGCATATTATGGAAGTGGTAGTTGATTTCCCAGATTTTTAGGAAAAAAAAAAGATATCACACACAGGAAGAAAATTAATTCTGTCAAGATACATGGATCTAGATGTTTACGTTTTGGGATCCTTTTAGATTCTTATATAGACTGTATCCTTGAAATAACTGTTCAACTTATCCTTTGTTTTGTCACTTAATTCATATAATGGCATGCATGTTTTGGGGAGCACTGTTGATAGGTAAGTCCTCACATGCTGATTTCCCAGATTTTTACTAAATGATTTCAGTGTGTAATGAAAAGCTTATTTATCCTTGAAGGTATGACAATAAGATGGGCCTCCAATAAGGATATGCACGGTCACAGTCCATGCAAATCTATGTAAGTGCTAACATCTTCAAAATACTGGGTAGGATACTATATGTAGTAAATCCTTGCAACGTTCAGCAGTGCATGGTGGCTTCATACTGGCTCATCCACCTGTATGCTTATCTACACAAAAGTTTGCATTCACCCTGGTTGAACTAGTACGAAAATGTTTGTCTTGTGGTTTTCTCTGCTGGTGTGTTCCATCTTAAACTCACCAGTCACAGGATGTTTCTATGCAATAATAGCTATCACCCTCTGCACCCTTGAAAAAAAAAAAAAAATCAGTGTTGTTGTGGAGTTTGTACCCTTGGAGCTAGTCAGAAATCAAATGGACAGTCTCATCTGATGTTGATGCTGACCTTGTTTTTAGGGTGGACTACTTGACCTCCAGAGTTTCCTTCCAACTCAAACTATTCTGTGATTCTACAGTTCAGCTCAATACTGGAAAACCCCTCTTTCAGGCTGGATAACATAACAGAAAGATGTATTAAAGTCCTTATATCTTAATATTCTAAGAATCAACCATATTTCACTGTAGACTCGGCTCCAGATTCATGGCCAGACTCAAGCACCTTGACTTAGTCACACAACTGCCCTGTCACTTTTCCCAGTCAGTCAAGCCAGAGGTCTTCTGTAGAGATCTCTCCATCCAGAAAATGCCTTTTTCTCTCTGCTGGCTCTATGGGCAACCTAGAGTACTTGCACTTCTAATTCATGCACCTTAGTTTGCTGCCTATAGCTAAGTGGGATGAATTCAGGACCCAGCACATATTTCCAATTTGTCTCTAATAGTAGACATTTACCTTCTTTTTATAGTAAGTGACTGTGTTACACACTGAGCCCCTCAGACATGTGAGCCCAAAAGAAGAATAAGGCAGGAGGCTAAAGAGCATTTAGTTCAAGGAAAGACGGAGGGTTTGCAAAACATTGCTGGAAGTGGGATACAGTGTTTTAATTTCAAGAATTACTGTTAATTTGAAAAATTGGCCCCACAGAGATCAGTGGTAAGACTCCGAGGTAGCTTTGAGCCACATAAAAGGAGCTGCTTTTCAGCGTGGTTACTTTGGGAAGGAAATTCAGAATAATCAACAATTTGCATTTGAGATACTACCAAAATCAATGGCCTCCTTTGAGAGTTTTGCTTTTCAAAGACCTCTAAGTTCGTGCGGTTGATAGCCTTGTTACTGTGCGCTACATTTCAGCAGCTGGAGCAGCAGAATATGCCCAGTGGAGGAAGAATGAAGGAGATAAAGGGATTTTACAGATGATTTGTTTTTACATGAAGGCAAATACCACATTTTCCTTTTAAAGCAATTGTTATTTTATCCCATAGATGCTGTTATTTACAGTGGCTCAAATAGTTTACATCCAGGACAAAAGCTTAGCAAGATCAACTTGCTTCAGTACAACCAAACAAAACACTTTATAACAGTTTACCAGTGGAGCTCTTATGCAGTGATTGCCATGCAAACTATTCGCTCGGGCAACAGAAAATAGAAAACCAGTACTGCAACACTCCATTTTGGAATGGAGTTTGGTTATTGGAGTTGCACTGGGTTATTCTTGGTCTAAAAAGACCTTAGCAAGAAGCAGAGCTGTCAATCACCCTGGTTGAATTCCCTACTGTGCAAAAGGCGCAGTGACTGGAGTCTCTTCATATCCAAAGGCCCACTGGGAAAAACGCACTTTGCTAGCTCTCTGCACAGAGGTGAACTGCACACTGCATGCTCTGGACAGAAGTATGAGGCAGACTGTGATGCAATATTTTGGAAAAATTTTCCAAGTATACAAGCAAGCCATGAGAAAAATCAGGCATCCCTTTCATTTATGTAAATGCTTTCATTTCATGCAAGTCCTGGCGAAAGCCCAAGCGTTCTGTATGATAATTCATATGCACTTGCAAAATATTCATGTTCTTAGCAAGACTGGCACATAAATAATTCTAGAGAATGGTTCTTGGAAACGATCATCTATAGTAGTAATGTTTAAAGACTTGTGGGGACACATTCAATTAAAGCTTCATATAGTTTCCATACCAAAGAAATCCACAAAAAGCTGAATAAATAATAGTGGAGAAAATGTTTCCAGTCTATACTAATTTATAGTATGGCTCCTTTACACTGCTTTAGAGATGTAAAAAGACCTTAAAAACGTTTAAATGAACCATTAATGCAGGACATAAAGGACATTAGCATAAATGAGAATCAGCTCCATGAATATTAGAGAGTTAAACTATGGTCTGGATTACTTGGCTCCAGAAATTTGAAGAAAGATTAGGAATCCAATTCTGACTTTGAAAATTATTAAGCCTTCTCCTCTGCTTTACTTTTTATTTCATCTTCTCAGTCATGATTTGTGATTGCTTTTATGTTCTGCGGCTCATCTTCAGAGGAAGGCAAGGGAAAATTATGCTATTCCAGGCAATTCAATAGCCTTGTTGCTGAATACCCACCAAGACCTGCGATGTGGGTTCAGACTGTGGATTTCAATCCACTTGCTGCCTAAAAGAACACTTGAACTTATTGACCAAGAGGTGTGTAAATCCATTACCACATTTTTTGTACTGAATATGGTGCTATTTAAACGAATCAAAAGCAGACTAATAAACCAGTCTCTTCTGAAGGCTTATGTAGGATTTCCTTCCTCACCTCTGAAATATCAGAGGGTTAGATGTCTTGCTTCCACCTGTCTTGCCAGGCCAAGGGCTTCTCAATATGTATGAGAATTTAAATCCTCTGAGGGGGGTTCAGTGATGATATAACTCAGGCTAGAAGTTAGTCCTATGACTGGAGGAGTACCCAAGGCAGAACTGAAGTGAGAAGGTGGTACCAGGAACAGGGATTTGAGGCAGGAGTGGAGCAGTGACAGGGAGTTAAGAAAGGTCTCAGCAGTTAGTGAAAGCTAATTTAGGAAGTGCCAGTGTACTTAGGTTGGGTTAAGTATTGTCATGAAGGCTGGGCCTTCTACAATAATCCTGGAAATCTCTCCCCCAGATTCATGTGGAATGTATGAATTGGTTTTTTTCAGGAAACAGAATTTTCCCTCATCCCTCAAGTTTAGTTCAGACTCTGGACACAAGACTCTGAACACAATACATGGCTCCAGGCTTCAGAAGAAACACCAAATCCTTCAGTCCATCTGGGAATTTATTATTCAGTTACAAATGGACTAACAGGATCTCTGAGGCTTAGGATTTGATACCTGGGTTCAGTGAGGTCACCCATTTCTACCTATCAGAGAAAACTTCAGGAGGAGGTTTCTGAGTCCTGAGGGAGAAAAAAGTTCTTGAAAAGTCAGGATATTTCAAAGATCAAGGGACACCAGTCTGAAAAACCTCTGTGTAGAGAAAGGCTTTTGCCATTCGGCAAGAACAGGGACCAATTTCTGGATTTCATGGAAAGGTTTGAAGGTCTTTGGGGTCACAATTAGGCAATAATAATCAGGGTTCATGGGTAAAGCAAAATAAATAGATGCAATGGCATAAATAAATAATGACATTTGATACATGGCCTTCGAATACATAAATCTTTTTATGTAAATCCTTCCAAAATACAGGTGGAGGCAGGAATGGGAACCAATATCAGAGTCTGGGGGCTGTGCTGTTCATCGGCCAACGTGAAAGAGAAAGTTGTGTTTGAACCAGGTGGGAGCAAGGATTTTCTACTTATACTCAGGTAAGTGTCCTGGGACAAATAGGAACCCATTCCTGGCCTTTGTAGCCTTAAATGTGCTCTTGGATTGGGTTGTAATATTACATGTCTTGGACAAGAGTCATTCATAGATGCTCTTGAAAGACCAATAGTGCTGGCATGTTGGAATGAGTTATTACTATTAATGCCAAAAAGCATGGAATAATTTGGCTTCTGACTGGCACAGAGAGGACAGCACATGCCAGTGATATCTCATTCTTGACTCCGTTGGCTCATGGAGTTGGTTGTATAGAATCTGGCAGCTCACATGGGTGAAAAATCCATGCTGCTTGCTGGTGCTCCTTCTCTTGAGGCAAATTCACGAATAGACCTTATCTGGGAAAGCAACAGGTGGACAACAATACTAAGTGGGTGAATGCCCCTCATCTATATATTTTTTGTTCTGTTTGGGTCATCAATACAGCTGCAAAAGACAGTAGGTTTTTCATTTCCTGGGGATTGGCCTTCCAAAATGAGGAAACCTTGTCTGCCCCTGTCAGCCTCTTCCAGGAGACACAGTATGTGGCAACAGTGTTCACAATCGCACTCACTGTAGGGACCATCCAAATCCTTTTGTGTCTATGTTTTTCTTTCCCATTTGCATCATTACAGCTACTGCTACTCTCACTTTTCTACAGTCTCTAAAAATCTTGTTAATTCATTTTAGGCATAAGTTCACAGAATCATTTTATGGCAGTCTAGCTAGGCACCCCAGCTAGAGCTTATCCATATAAATGTGAACTATTAACAATGGCTTCACATAATTTCTGGAATATAAGAGATGGGACAGCACTGAAAACCTTGCTGTTTGCTGTAAAGCTTAGTCTGCAGATGGAGAGGTGGTTCCTGAAGAGCTAAAGGAGCTGCTGGAGGGACTGGCCAGCTGGTGGCTGCAACTTGGGAAATAGTATTTATCTTTCCTGTGCCTATGTTGCTAGATAGGTCTGGAGGGACTGACCCTTTGATTCAGTCTTCTTTACAGATATATTTAACTATTCACTGATATCAGTTATGGAACGTATATATCCCATTCTTGTCACACTGGGGAGAAGTCCCTTGTGGTTCTCTTCAACTCACTTAATATCTAGCAATGCTCATACACTAAATAAGGAGATGCCAGAGGAGCCCCTTCCAACAAACCAGCCAGGAAGAATGTCCTCTGCTAGAGAGTGCCAGTCTGGATCTTCCCAGGAAGACCTGGAAGTTCACCTAAACTCTCATCTAGACCCTCAAGGAGGCCAATAGGCAAAAGAGAAACTCTCCTCAGAAACATGAAAGTCAGTCTTCTAAGCTTTGTTTATTATTGTGAACTGAATGAGTCAGGGTTCATTTTGTTTTCGTGTTTTTTTTTCTTGTTTGTGTGGTTGTTGTATTTTTTACAAAAGGAAAAAGAAAATGTGTTACATTGGGTGAGTCTAAGGGTTTTTTTCCCCTTTAACAACCAAATCAACGTTCTCCCCCAGTGAGTTATTTACCAAGGACACTCCTATAATCATGACTTATTCATAACAGACAATTAAAGTAGTTCAAAAACAGAGAACAGAATGTTAAGGAGAAAGTCATCCTTAGTGTAGTTGATGAAACTGAAGTGATTAATTCCCAGCTAAGGCCCAACACAGATCTGCAAGTCCATGATGACCTAGGAAGCTTGTCAGACTCTACCTGACAAACTGGAGATGGTCAGTGCTGAAAGGCACTCAGAGTGCAGGTCCCTCAGGGAGCCATGGCTGTGAAAATCCTCCAGGAAGAAGAACAAACTGAAAGACTTCTATTTATAAAAAAGAAAACAGGAAAAAAACCCAACAAGAAAGAATTCTGTTATAAAACAATTGCCATCATCCAGACCTTGCCCATCATTCTTGTACAACATACAGTGCTAACAAAAGACAATGTTGCTGTGTTTTTCACTTCACTTCTACGTCCCAGAGGGTCACTGTGAATTATTAAAATTATGATGATGTGTTTGATTCCAGGAAAGTCTTTGTACTGAATTAAAAATGCAGTAAATGCTAATTGGAGTTGATACATCTCCTGCTGGATTAATTTTGAATCAGGTACTGTAATATATTTACATCGGTTTAGTGATCAAGATGTTCTCTAAACTTAAAGTGTTTCCCAGGCAATAGTTACAACTTGGAAGAATCAAGAAAAGATTGAAGGTGCAAAGGATCTAAAGCACTGGATAGATATTTTTGTTATGGTTTATTTGATTTATAGAGCAAGAAAAAGTGCTAGCCTGAGTAATTGAGGAACCTTGGAAAATATTTTTAAATGATCCCATGATCATTATATATGGATGGCTGGAAGAAAAAAAAAAAACAGTTCAAGGAAATAGTTGAAGTTGAGAGTGCCTCTTGCCTCATGTTGCAGAAAGATGGACATTTTTTAATGTTTCCATGACAAAAAGGAGGAGAATGATCCAAGTGACATGGGAGAGAGCAGCACAAGCACACAACCAGCCCTGATCTGGTCTCACTGTGTTCCGAGTCCTGCTCTGCCTTCACTGCTCTCTCACTGCTGCTTTGGCAGGGGGAACCTTCTTTGGATTTGAGAGAAGTTGCTCCTGGTCCTGAGAGAGTGTAATTAAATCTGTGCTTCTGTTTTTGCTTGTTTTTCACAGATTTACCAATGAGCTGCTTCTTATGAACCCACTTTTCTTAGAATGGATGTAATCCATTAGCTGTTGATGGCTGGGCGGCTTCACCAGAGGTCTGTTACCTGTGTGTCTTCTGCCAAGTACCTCCAAAGGGAGACCGTGGCACCCCTCCTTTCTACCCGAACACACTAGCTGCCTCCTTTCCCTCATGTGCCCACCTGCATTTGCAAATTTTTTTTTTCCAATCTCATGCCAGGAAGCTAGAAGACACAAAGCAACGGAATGACTTATTTTAGACTGTGTCACTATGTGCGTGCTCTTTCCAAGATTTTGTTTTCCTGTGTGAAGATGTAAGATTTTATGACACGTGTGTATAAATATCATTCTTCTTCCTACACACAGACAAAGACAGACTTCATGTCAGAAAGAGAGAGGTTTAATCTTGTTTGTTTTGGGATGGAGGAGGGCACAGAGGCGTGTGAGCTGCTTGCCACAGAGATGCAGGGAGGAGGCCTGCGTGGGTCAGGAGGGAAGAGAAATTGCAAAAGCTGAAGGAAAATGTCAAGGAGTGTGAGGATAGTGCTTTATCCAAAGGAAAGACAGGAACTGTTGGGGGCCAGCTTGGCACCTGGGAGGTGGAGGTACATGGCTTCTACTATCTCATTATAGTAAAATGCAATTAAGCTGCATTGGGGCTTGTGCCTTTTTAAAACACTCCGGGAAGAACTTGCATGGATTAAAAAAAAAAAAAAAAAAAAGAGAGAAGGGAAAAAAAAGTAGCATCAGTATTAGGGATCCATTCAGATTAAACTGCTGATAATCAGCAGCAGAATCACAGCAATGGGCCCATCAGGTTTCTCTTATCCTTTGCTGTTGGTATGGGATTGCTCCTGAGAACCTACTGTCTCTTGCTTTTGCCAGTGGATTCTTCAATGGCACATTCAGCCTCATGGGATTTTCACCACTTTCTCTGGGATTAATTCCAAAACACACTTGTGACGAGTTGGCAATATATTTAATTGCAGTGTGTGAGAGACGTTTGCATTTGACCACAAACTCATTTCATGTACTGTAACTTATTGTTGGCCAACAGATGATAGCGATTTTTGGCTACTAGGGACCTGAGATGTGTCCAAACTGGTCAGAAAATAAAGGGTCCATATCTTACGACTAATTCTCAAAGTTCTTCAGCCTCATCATTACTGAAATAAAAAACAGTGAGTAAAATGGCAATGGATCATGACCATTTTAATACTTAGTAAATTTAAACTATGTGTCAGTTTCAGAAAGATGTTTAGCTGCAACTAGGTAATCAGGTATTATCTAAGATGCTTTAGAAGATACAAAAAAATAGATGAAGAGCCTCAAAATTTATGGAAGTTAGCATAATAACTTGTTTTCCCAATTTGTGCTAAAGTAATGTAGTTCGCAGACATGCAAAGCAACTGATAATTAGCAAACTCAAACAAAATGTCCCCATTTGTAAATCAAAATTATTCAACAAAGATATTAATTGCAAATTTAGCCTTTTTTTCTGCTCATGAATATATTTTTATGCATAAATATTCATTGAATGGTTTATGAAAAGAGATTTAGTCTGTGGGTTGCTTGTAAGATTGTTATTGTATCTGCATAGTCTTTACTTGTGCATCCCAATTAGTCAATAATTCACACAGGTATCATCTCTTCTCCCTTGAAATGAGATTGTGACTTTAAAAGCAGAACAATATGGGAAAGAGTATAGGGATTATTGCAGTGTTGGCATCAGTCACAGGAAGAAATCACATGCACTAAAATTTGAGGAAAGTATGAAGATTTGTGATTATCATGACAAATACCCACAGCTGTGTGAGGATTTATAAGCGTGACATATTATAAAAGCACAAATAGCAGGAAACTCCACTTATTTCTTCTATTCACAAAAGTATTCTTGAATCACAGCATTATTGTGAGCGCCTGTTTTCACAGTGATACAATTTCCTGTTTGAATCTCTGAGCAAATGAACGGCATTAATTGTGACTGTTTATCAGCTTCCAAAATTGTTAGACAAGATAATATTCGAGCTTTATGTTCACTTGAATAGATACTGCAGCCTGCACCCCCTGTCCTTTCTCTGTCTTCCTTTCAGAGCATCTCTTTTTCCAAAGAAAATGAGACAAGCATCTCTTTCCATTTTTATTGCTGAGAGCCATTCCCCACATCAACAACTCTGCACCTCTTAACCCTCGTGATGTGATGTTGATGGACCTGCCACTTAAAAAGAAATTCTCTTTGGCCATTGGGGAGCTTCCTGCAGCGATGGAGATGACAGAGCCTTTTGCAGGAGGCTGCTTTTGAATCTGCTGTTGGGGGGGAAGCCCTTGTTGTCTGGTATGTAACAGCATTTGGGTTCAAATGTGAAATCCCTGGGCTCATTCTGGATTCCTTGTGTGTAGGAGACACAGCCACTAGAGTGCCTGGGAGGGAGCAAAATCAAGGGGAGGAAACTCTCACTTGGCATAAAGCCTTGTTTACCCAGTCTTGTGGAACAAACAAGCAAACAAAAACCACTGTCCAAAACAAGCCCCACTGTGTAACCCACTGTTTGCCCTCAGAGTTCAGAATATCTGTTGGCTTTGAGTTCAGCGATTTGAAGCAAGAAATTATAGGAATACTCTTGGATAGTGAATCTTTCTTTAACTCACTAATTATTCTCACTAAACTTGCTATGATATGGGACTTAACGCTGCTTATTTAATGATCTTTCTTTTCTAGCACAATGGCCCTCTGAACAGGTGGAGGGGATTTTATCCAGCACATCTTTGGTTGTTAGCCAGCACATTCTTGCTCTTTCAGACGTGAAAATATTTACTTATTAGTACTAGAAAATAACATCTTTCACTTTAAAAAAAATTTGTAAAATGTCACACTAACAGCTTATCATGTACTCCTTTCCAGCAAAAATTTGTACAGGAAAACACACCTCCACCTTGCATTCACTGCCCCTAGCTAACAGCAATATTTTAATGTTAACTCTTTGTCACTGGGAGTCGTTTTTTCCCAGCACAGCACCTAAGTGCAAAATGCATTAGCGCAAATGTCTGAACTCCAAACCCATCTGGCACTAGGAGCTATAAAATATTGCCATATTTGTCTACAGTAGACTTTAACAGACTTTCTGGACAATATCATTTAAAAAACATAGTTGTGCAATGGAATTAATTAACACAAGTAACATGTACAACATAAATTTTTATTGTTTCTTATATGCCATAAAATTTCCAAGACAGAAGCACCTGGTAAAACCATACCGTCTGACTGGGCATGGCATTAGGAAGGCCTAGATGGGAGCAGATGGAAAGTCTGAGGATGAAATAAGAACAGATGGGAAGTCTGAAGGTGAAATTTGAACTTAGGTATTTCAAAGTTCACATGGCTGAACATAAAGTCCCATTAAACGTGCTCCAATAAAGAGTTAAGCTGACGGGCTCCGCTGTGCCTTCCCTCCTTTTGGATTTCCAGTGTCACTTAGCTGTCAACAACGTTTGTGGCAGTAGTTAAGAAAGCACTTTCCTTACCTCTGCCTGCTCATTTCAAAACCGAGTTTTCGCCATCCATTCTGTACCTGGGATTTTACGAAGGCGTTATTGCCATGAACATGGAAAAGCATTTTCAATTTCATATGGAGCTGATGGCTCTCCCCTATAATTTCCCTCCTCTTCATTTAGACATTTGGGCAGCCACAGAAAGCCGTGCTGGCAGGAAGGCAGCAACGTGCAGCCAATGCCAACTCGTGGACAAACCCATGGGTTTGTCAGACAGCACCGAGCCTCACCGATGGCTGGTGTCGCGAACAAAAAGCCCAGCTCCTGCTAGCATAACTTCATGCAGCATGCAGTTGGCTCATTTTAATGTCTACAGCTTCTTGGAAAAACTTCCTCTCCTACCGTTTCTCCAGCAGAACAGGTCTGTTGCACTTCTAGCAGAGAAATGTTGTCCAAAAATTTAGGAACAAATTTGATTGCTACCTATACATTAGAAACAAAATCACAAAGCAGAAAAAACTTCTCTGGACCTGTTCCTTGATGCTTGCTGGAATTTTTTTACTGCCCTGTTGGGGATTTGGTCAAAGATTTTTGGTTTAGAGTGAATTTGTCTCAGTTCAGTGGTGTATTATGATGACTGAGTTTGTGTGTAGGACTTTGCACGAACAATATTAGCAAATGTGGTCAGCTGACAAATAAGGGCCAAGTATTACTACTAAACCAGGGTGCTTTGTACAAAATTGTTACTTTTAAAACCTTTCAATCTCTAATATGTGACTACCAGCAGAGGTTATTTTTCCCATCTCCCACAGACACACAGGGTTCCTGGTTTATAGCCCACCATTGGTTGTACAACGCAAATACTGCATCTGGCTCTGGCTTTTTTAGATTGAAAGGCCAAGGCAGATAAATGCTTTTAAAGTTTAAATAGATGGCTCTTTTCGGATGTTGATTTAGGCAAGACAACTGGCCCACTGGTTCTAATATATTTCTGTAATTTTTTAAATTATTGCCATAGCAGGATATATCTGTTCTAGGTTTTGATGACCATGTGGAAAGTGCCCAGAATGGAGTCTGGTTTACAGGTCACCAAGTTCACAGATCACTTATCTCATGCATGTTTGATATTTGGGATATTTGGGATATGGCTGGCTGTGCCAAGCCAGGCAGGGCACCTACGTTGAATTTATGGTGGGCTTCCAAAGCCTAGGAATGATGTCTTTCTCCAGCTCAACAAAGCTCTATGCCACCACCATCAGATCTGTCACTCCATTGCAGTGCCATGTCTCCCGGATCTCAAGGAAGGATTGGCATATTCTGAAATTCTAGAAAGCTCTTGACTATTGGTCTGAAAAATGACAGGCTCCCACATGTCCCTACTGTACTTGAGGAAGTGCATTTCCCATGATTAATGGCCTCTTCGCTGTGCACAATGCCTTTTAAGATTTTTTTTTCTGCTGTAAGCCAAAATAAAGAATGTTTCCAGTTTCTCAGGCTCTATTTACCTTCTCTCTCATTAGTGGAGGCTCTCTCCCTCGCTTTCTGATGATTGTGCACATACTTAAACCCTTCTGACTGTTTGCAGCTGCTACTGCTGTGTTCCAGAAATCTGACACAGGGGAACGCATCACCTCGCCGCCGGCGTGCAGCAGGCGCTTCCCTTGGACTTCTGCCCATCGCGTTTGCAACCCAGTGGAGAAAGAGGTAGAACTGTGACCCCAAGGGTTTCACAGGGACTCATCAAGCTTAACACGTGTCCCCTGCTTCCTGCTATGATCCCTGTAGCTACTTCAGAGTTTCAAGAGCTACAGGAGCCTGGCACGAGACGGAAGGCAACTTGCTGTGGACTAGGGTGGGCAATCATGCAACAGGCTGGGCAGCTGCTGTAGCTTTTTAACTGTGCACCACCAGACCACCGCAGAACAACATGCTGTAACTTCTTGCCTTATTCTCAGCTGCTCAGAACTATCCAGTCTTCGAGGCTGTGATCTTGCTATTTTTTTTTTTTCACTATAACTGTTCCCTGATGACAAGTAACATATTTTTAGCATAGTTCAAGTATAAGACACTAAAATTATACTACCTCTCATAAGGGTTGCCTCATAAATACAGCATTCTGTTTTCATGGACACTGGAGTGGGTGTTTCATAAAGTATCATAAACAATTTATTTTGTAATGAAATAACCCAGTAAATTATCTTTGGTTTCAGATCGTGCTCGCGGCTCCACTGAGCTCTTTTTGGTGCGGTTTGTAAGCCAGAGCTGTGGAAGGTCACCCCTCCCTCACTGTCTTGCTAAATATAAGTGAAAAGCTGAAATTATTTGAGAAAAACTTAAAATGTATCAGCTGAACATTGTGAGGTCCAAGAGTATTTGAGGTAGAGCAACTCCCCTTGCTAGACTGAAGCAATCACATCTACTACTTACATCCTGTGTATCTTTTTTAGTGTTGTTGAGCCCCAGTATATAGATGCAGCATCTCATCTCAGAGAGGATCTATTGGCACATTGTCCTGCCCAGACTGAGGGGACAGTGGCACCATGAGACTGTGACTGTGGTGTGGTACCAGACCTGTGCACTGGCAGTGGGCGCCACTGAGAGGATGAAGGGTGGTGTGGAGAGATGCTGCTGCTGTGGACACCCCCTCCCATTAATCCGTGTCTCTCTGTGACTCTTTTCCAATGCTCTATGCGTGCAAATAATTTTCGTGCAGGAGAAGTCCCCAGTTCAGTCATATTGTTAAATATGTGCTGATGTGTCACAGATCTGCAGTGGGTCACAGAGTGTTTGAAACGCAATTGTGTAAAACAAATACGTAAGAATGCAATTACATTGAAAAAATGATTCCTACTTCTTTCCTTGGACTCTGTATGGAGGTATGGCTAAAGAAACCACTGCTTTGTAAAAATCACAGTAAAACATGGCACATTTTGTGTCATTCTTGCTTATTTTCTCTTTCAGCTTTCAATTTCTTTCATAAGTCCCTGTTGTTGTCTGTGGCTTATTTATTTGAATTGTGCAGCTATTTAGGGTCAAATTCTGATCCTAAACGTGCTCACTTAAAAGATCACCTGTCACAGTTAGTGAAGTCAGGACTTCATCCACAGCATATGCATTTCTCCACTGCCAATTGCTGTCAGAAGTAGTTCAACCTTTGACATTATCCAGATCTTCAGTTCTGTTTTTCTCTTTAAATCTAGTGACTGATTTGTGAAATAATTTTCAGAAATGACCTGCATTTTGTTCACTTGTAGGACAATGAGTTTCCTGCCATGGGGCTCTACCATTTTTAAAATTTTTTAGCCTTATCTATAAAAGTGTTAAAATGATGTGGTGCCTTTCATGCTATCTCTGCTCAATGAATTAAAGTGCAGTAAAACATCAGCTGGGCAGGTATCCCTTGGTCTTTGCAGTCTTGGTGCTCAACTTTCCAATGACTTCTGAAAGTGCAAAGTGGGCAAGAACCAGACACCCAATTTCTAAATCCTTGAGGTCCTTCCCATTCCCTCCCTTGTCAGAATTTTTATCTTCTGTGCTTTACTACGTCGAGTCACAGCTCTGCTTGTATCCTTCCTCAACACCAGCTCTTTGGTGTGCTGTAGCGCTGTGACACAATTTTAAACAGAGCAAAACGAATGCTACATTGCCATGGAGAACGTGTGTTTCATATAAATGTTATTTACAAGTAGTATTATATAGTACTCAGGATACGATATATCATAGTCGTCTTCTTTTTACTAACATATTAATAGTGTGATAATTAAGAATAGTTTATTTGAAATACTTAAGAATTCATATAGTTGTAAGAGTGTCCAACAGGTCAAGTACTTGCTAATAAAATGGCTGTTCTTAACATAACTGCACAAAAACAGGATCTCTGCTGTTTGGGAGAAAACACCTTCTAAAGCACTAGCAGTCAGATTTGTAATGAATAGGGAAAGCCGAGTGTCCAAGTGTTGCGATGTTGATAGCAGGCAGCTGGTAGATTCTCTGGAAGATGACCAGTAATCTCTGACAGTACGCTAAGTAGCATCACGAGAATTGATCCAAGAACTATTCGGACAACTCTTGTGGCATGATTACACTTAAGTTGAACTCCTTTTCCTGTTTTGACTATTTTAAATGTTTCAGTGTTGCCATTACATTTTCTGTGAGGAAGATCTCTCACATATGCTGGCTTGGCCTATTTTGGCTATTTTTTTCACAGTCAGCTTGCTTTTCAGACCCTCCTTTCTGTTCTTTCCTGACACAACGTGGATTTGAGAACTGGCAATTCACATCGCTAATGTCCATTTAATGCTGCTATGTCTGGCTTGTCTTCACAGGTGTTGGTGTTCCGGCAGGTGTTGGGAGTAAAAAGAACAAAGCCAGTAAAGAGTAGTGCCAAGTTTACTGAGCAGATGTATCATCTCAATATGGGGAAATATTTCCTTTTTTTGGGTCTAAATTCTTAATGACAATCTCAAATACTAAATATGTTTCTTTTAAAATTCAAATGTTCAACTAAGCTTTATCAATTCTGATGAAAAGAAAAACAAACACATGGGAATTTCAAAAGAATCTAAAAAATTCAAGGCAGTAAGCGCATACAACACAAGACAAAGTTTCAAGAGCAGCTATACCAAATAAGGGAGGAATTGAAGAGAATTTAGACTAACTTTCCTTTAGTGTAGTTTAATAACGGTTCTGTGTATTCACCAAGGAAACAGTGCTATCCTATTGGAAAAAGTCATGCAAATAAGGTGTCGATGGTAAGTAATTTCCAGAAAAAGTTCAGTTCACTGAACTCCCAAGATTTGAAAGCACTTTACAGACTTGATAAAATTTCTGCTCATCAAAAATTCCAAAAAAGAAAGAAAATTACTGACACAGAAACTGTGGTAAAGAATATATATTCTAATGATGTTGATGTTACAGTGCTTATATAAAACATTGAGGATGTGCAAGGAATGGGATAAATATGCAAATTAACCATGTTCTTACATGTTAGACTGGTGGCAAACATGGATTGCATTAAAAGTTTTTTTCTGAGAGTCCTACAAGTTAATTTAATGCTCTTTCTTCTTCTCGGTTCACACAGATCACCTGCAAATTGTTGGCTTGAAGAAAGGGAAGAACAGTAATGCCACGTGTGGTTTCTGGGAAGTAACAAGGTACCATTTCTGACTTGGCAAGGCATCCAGGGCAGCTCTGAGTTGGGATGGGGAAAGGTTAGGTGAAAGACAGAATTGCAAGTAGAGATCAAAAAATGCTTGTTTGGAAGGTGTTTGGTCCGCTTTGGAGGTTTGCAGCTTGCCCTGCTCCATTTGGGTTTTGCCTGGGACCTGACCCACCCCAGTGCCTGGGGTCTGCACACACTGGTCCTGTGCAGCAGCAGAAGAATGGGCCAGGATTTGGGGTGAAGATGCTTCTTTCTCTTATACAACATATACACTGAAGCAAAATCCTTAGCTACTTCCTTGCTGACCATTTTACACATTAGGCTGCTTGTGATTTACAGGGTTTAGGACTAGAAGAAACAACTAGAAATTTAGTCTGATCTCATGTGCATTTGAGGCAGTTAGATGTTGCTTGAACCATACCTGTTTCTTGACTCTAGACAAATGATTTTCTGTTTAAAATATAAGGACAGCTGTGCTTGGTCAAATGGAAGTTTCAGCCTGTACCTGCTCTCTTACCAGAGAGGCTCAGAGACAGAGGACAAAAACAGGAAAGATAAAACTTGATATACAAAACTTTCCAATGAACAGCAACTTGCAGCTAGGTCAGATGGCACAGACACATCTTTTAGTAGCATTTCGAAAACTTATTCTTCTGCCCTATATTAAAATGTATTTTCTTCCAATAGGTCCCAGTTTATTGAACAAACAGACTGTTCTAAATAAATGTCTTGTCTCCATCATGTTATATTTTTCCAGTAATCTCTAAGTGAGCACCAAATCTGTTCTTACTGGTCCTGATTAATATAATAATATTGAAAAATGAAAGGCATAGTAACAATCCTTTAAGAATCTCACTAGAAAAACAGCTTTTCACTGAGTTTTCCCTATCAATATTCAAGAGCTGTCATTTGGCCATTTCTGAGAACCATTAAATACGTGAGAAAAATGATATTTTTAATCAAAATATTATGTTTTATTACTTTAAATAGCTAACAATATTCCTAAGTAAGTCACATCTACAAATAAACTTTGCCATCTGAATTTGTAATCTTAAAGACTATGTCCTGTTTGTTTTACAAAAGCTACTTGATTGACATGAATTACTTCTGAAGTACATACTACCTATTCCATGATTTTGCCTGGATATAATGTTAAACTAGCTAACCTGCTATTATGCAGATTTCTGCTTGTCTATTTTTTTTCAAACTAAGTATCTTCCAGTCCTTTGGAAGTCCTTTGGAATGTCATTATCATTAGCAGGTTCATTAAAAATTAACATCATTGACACAAGGATCACGTATCTAACTCTTCTAGGACTCTCAATAGAAATTTATATAAGCATAGTTGCTTTAAAATATTTCTCTAAAGTAGATACCTTCCTTTCAGCTAGTGTAGTTTGAAGTTTCCTTTAGATTTTTGGAAGTAGCCATCCTGAAGCATCACATACATTTTATTCTTTGGGGCTATCCTTTGTTTGGGTATATTGAATGCAATGAGGTCATGGTCATTGGTTCCTAGGCAACGACCAACTTCTACTCCAGTGATTAATTCATCTTTATCCATCATATAAAGTCCAAAGCGAAGTAACCTTCTGTGTCAGAAACTTATGATCTATTATTTTTAGAAAGCCTATGAAATTTCATTAGTGTGAGACTTTGAGCACATCTTCCACATGGAAGTCGCTCTCTGTGACAGATATTTGTTTCTCATTCTTTATCTGTATTGCAGATACTAATATTTCTATGGCAGGCAAATAAGCTAATATTAATCCATTTGCTTTGAAATACTTTCTTGACTCTATATTTGATAAGGCAGAGACCTGATATACACATTTGCAAATATGAACTATATATTTGGACAGAGAAGAAAAAACACAAAAATTTTGTGAGATATTTTGCATTTATATAGCACCTTCATCTTACAATCCTAAATGGCCTTTAAAAAATGAATTAACATAAATTTGCTCAAAATTTTTTGCCAGTCACTGCAGCTTCTTTCCTCCTGATAAAATGTTATTAGCTTGATTTCTTGTAAGTAGGGAAATTGAAGGGCAAAGTGGTTAAGTTCAGCATTTGAAATGTGGGCACCTCATCCATATTTAGGCACCCCTGTGGCCTGATTTTCAGAGTTGCTGAACATCAGCATGATCCCATTAGGGTAACTTATTGAGGTCATGCAAAAATCCTGTGCCAGGAATAGTCCTGGCTCCCTGCGCTGTGTGTTAATGGTGTGTAAAACCAACATTAAGATATCAACTATTTTATAGATAAGGAAAGGCAGAAAAACCCAGAGTTTCCAAAAAAAGTAGAGACAGGGCATGTTCCAGTTTCATCAGATCCATACAATTTGGTCTCCACCAGCAATGACCTTACAGCCATATTATTCTGTCTTGCAGTTCCCCAAACTAGCACTAGTCAAAGCACAGAAAAGGTACGTTTTAAACAAGCTCATTGAGGTTGCTGCACGCCGTCTTGTTGCCTTTCTCCAGCTGCGGTTTGCTCACCCTCCTCCCAGAAGAGCCAGAGCTGGTTGCAGCCTGGTCCCTCTGGTGAAAGGGTATGGAGGACCCACAGGCAGCTGTAGAAGAGGGTGGCCTGAGATAGATTTTAACGAAGCAGTGTGAAAATGGAGAACAAATGCAAATTTCTGTAGTGGAGAATAGAGAAAAGGAAGGGCAGGAGGCAAAGCAGAATGATGGCAAGTTAATTGTTCAACTGAAATGAAAAGTCCTACAGCTCAGCCCCATGAAGCCTGTTATCCGCCTGCTGTATGCTGCACAGGTTTTTCTTGACAGTGCTGGAGAGTGATGGGAATAGAGGCATTAAGCCCTGAGACACCAGGTGGGCAGGGAATTCAGATGTTGTCAGAGCAAGAGTGCTGAAATGAAAAAGTTATGTTTAGAATGAGTTCACTGGAACGTGACCCCATCTGTGCAGGATTTCTCTCTTCCTTTCCTTTTCTTTTCATTTTTGGTAAGTGGCAGGCAAGTTCTGGGTCAGACTCCTGATATGAGAGAAAAAAAAAGCAGCAGAGTGAAATAAAAAATTTTGGAAGAGCAATTCACTAGAAAAAAGGACTTGAGAAATGGCACTGCTGCCTGCTATTTACCTCCTCCCCTGCTCCCTCACCTTCATCAGAGAGCAGGGAGTAAGGAAGGAAAGAGAGATGGGAGGGAGAGACAAACATTATCTCTACAGATACTGAGTAGTCTGGCTTACTGTACCCTGTCTGGTGTAGACTCCTAACTGCTTGCCTTTCTTTCACCATCACCTTTAATTAAGTTCCCTTAAGGGTCATCATGAGCATGGGAGCATGGCTTTTTTGTTCTCCGCTCTTTTTTAAAGTGAACTGACACACTAGCCAGATTTTCCAAAGCACACAACTCCCTTTTGAATCAGATTTTCCACCAGATGAAAGTGTGGAGGGAAAAAAAAAAGGTAAATGTGATTTTTTATTATTATTTTTTTAAATCTGAACAACTTTAAATTATGCCCATTCTCGCCTTGACTGTAAAGGAGCTGAGATTGCGCCTTCCTTTTAAAGCTTGCTAGGTGAGAATTTTCCCCTGTGCTCCCTCAGCTCCGCTTACAGGGCTGCTCCCAGTCTGGGCTGGCTGTCATGTCCACTGAAAGCCAGCCTGCTGCTGGCCTGAACAGCAGATTTCCTCAGGGAGGGGGTGAACAATTCTCCTGGATTTTCTCCTTGGGCTGCTAGATTGGAGGGCCAGCATGGGTGCTGCAGGGAAGGCAGGATTTTGGCGTGCGATGGCCATGGCACCCTCTTCTCAGCAGGAGAGCCCCACACAGCCCTGTGCACTGTGTCTCGCACCCCTCCGCAGTCACAGACAGGGCAGAGCGGTGCATTTAATCCCAAGGAATGGGTGTCCCAAATTGCACTTGCAGGGCACAAATGTGGTTTTTGCTTTATCGAGTAGCTGACAAAGAGTCTAATTGTGGATGTGAAGGAAGCCCTGGACGGTAAGCAGTTTCATGGAAGGCCGTTACTGCTGTGCAGTTATGACTACCCCAGGAGACATACAGAAAAGGCAGTGGGGATCTTGCTAAAATGCAGCGCACCAAACCTCTGTCAGAACTGCAAAAACAAACCCGCCTCTGATGAGATTCTGCCTCATTCCAGTCTTCTTACACTTCGGAATTCTCCTGAAAGTGAAAATACATAATTTTCATAACTTGCAATACAGGGAGCAGCAGCCCATTGCCAAAATATAGGCCTCTGGGGATGTTTTAGGTGCTCTAAGGTAGCTAAGCCACCCCACAGAGCTGGTAGAAAGGACTTTAGGATCTGTGGGAGACCCACACCCTTCTAAAGCCACAACTGGAGGTCATACCAGTTACTCTATAGCATCTGAAATGGCGTGAGAGGCTTACGTTGAGGCAATTTAATGCTTCTCTGGGAGTTCATGGGAGATGAAGACCGCAGGATCCAATTGGGTTAGACATGGCAAATACTGTCATTCATGTGTTTTGTTAAGCATGTGTGTGTGTTTCATGTTTTCCTTTGTTTTGTTTTGCATGTGTGTGGCAAAAACCAGTAGAAAAGGCACAGAAATGGCCTGTAGTAGCATGTACCTGGCCATTCTCCGATGTGACTTTTACATGGCTTTTACTTTCTAATATGTCCAAATTTGGCTCTTACGGAGAAACGAAGATTGTCCAGATGAGTATTGCTAGAGATTACCTGTAAGCAGTCATAATTAGCTGCAGCAACTGTGTTACCTCTAATATTAAAAGGGGTGATAATCCCATGGGCTGTTGGCTGTTTGCTGTGTTGAACCTTTTTTAAGCAGTCTCTTATGTGGTGGGGAAAGGCATGAGCTCAAGCAAGGGGGATGAAAGATCACTACAGTCACAGGACAATCACCCTGCACAGGTAGAATGGGTCAAAACATCATGTCTACCTTCTTTACTTTTCCTGCTCCCTATCTGCTTGTGAAAGTGATATTTCATGTGATCTAATAGGCTGGAGAAAAAAAAATTCATTTTCACAGAGAAGTGAAACTGATAACTGGCTATAAATGTAGGACACGTGGAAATTTCCTAGATTTATCACTGCTGAATTTTGCTGACTTATGAGACTAACAATCCTGGAAGAGTTTTCAAGGTTTTGTATACTTACAAGAGCAAAAATTCCAATTTTTCATGGTTCATTGAGTGCTAAACCATTAGCAAAACTGAAAGGAAAATACTACAAAACCAAACCGATCTAAAAAACCCACCAAAAGGATAACACTGAACTGGGAAATTTTTTTTGCTTGCTTTCTCTGCAGACTTCTTAGAAAGATTATTATTGATCCGAAAAACAGTTTATGATTGATTAGGCTGGTATAGAGCTTGAGCTTAAAATGTTTAATCAAGGGCATTACTATTCCTAAAAGATTCAAAAGGAAATACAGTAATTTAATATCAAGTAAAGAAAGAAGAAAAATTAATGTCTTCAAGCACAAAAAAATAGCCACAAAGCCTAATCTGGTTTTGATGTAGCTTTTCTCTCATATCTGTACTAAAAACTAAGGGTGGTTAAATTTGCTTGTTCAGAAGAGACCAGAAACAGGTACTCTTTATTATCTTAAAGAAAACTGGTGTTGCCTTGACTCCTGCTCTTTTGTTTCTTGTTTACTACACAGTCTACATTGCCAGTGAAATGAATTCTTCATTCCAAAGAGCCTTTTGGAAACAGACAAGTTTGAATTTTTATTCCAGAAATCGCACCTCTGTACACAGATTCTTCCAGTATTTTATTGATCTCTCACAGCTGAAGAGAAATAGTAGAGTTTAGTGGAAGAAGGAAGCAATTTGGGGTTAACTGTCAAGAAAGGTATTGACAAGATCATGTGGTTTCACCTTCTATGCTTCTCTGTGGAGTGTAGAGTAAGACAGATATGAAGTTTTACTCCCAGACTCCCTGAGACCACACTGAGTCCTTAGAAGAAATTGTTCTTGATTACAAACATAATATTAGGAATGGACAGAGTGCAAGAAATAATTAGCAGTCTTCACTGTTTGTAAGTGTTCCACGCTGTGATCAACCCAAAGCCTTCCTGTAGTAAAAATAAGGAACAAAGGGAAAAAATATTTATTTCCTTCAACACCTTCTAAAAAAATAACAAAAGACGTACAAGTGGCATGGCTGGGGCCTACTAATTACAACTGTCATCAGGGGCAAAATTGATGGAGAAGACAGATACTGAATTCTCTGCTTCCATTAGCTTGGGTCCTCTGCCCTTCCCCAGGTCTCCCTAGCTTGGGTTCTGGACAGTACGAAACTTTGCTTGCAAAAACGTTATCTGAGTTGACAGATTTCCATGAAAAAAGCTGCAGTGTTGATCCATAAGCACTTTCTTGTGAAGTAAATAAATAAAATTCCACACTAGCTCTGCTTAGTCAGTGTGGTCCCTCGCTAAATGTCATACCAGATAGACAAATAATTTGACAGCATTTTTGGACACAGGAGCTGTCCTAGGAAAAGATTCAGCTGTGTCCTTAAGCAGAGCTCCATGACAGATACTGGAGAAGAAATCATCAAACTCCTATACCATACCTGAGCAAGCAATCCTCATGGAAAGAAAATACACATCTTTTTCTGCTTCTGGTGAGCTCATCCCATGAGGCAGCAAGATTTATGATAGCCCTTGATCTTTTTATCTTCTCGGGTAGTTTGCAGAGCCTTTAATTATGCACACGTAGCAGGGTATTTTTGTTGAGGTCTGTGAGCTGCAGGGCTGGCTAATGGAAGACGTTAGCCTCGCTTTTTGTCAACCCTTTTGAAAGCAATTTCAGAGTTAGGTAAATAGCTCAGAAACACCCATTAGGTATGCAGGTGTGACAACCACTAGTTCATACCCTAAACTGTCTCTTCTTGTTTTTCTCTGGAAAGAAAGGTCTTTCCCAAATTCCAGGGCAGTTTTGTGCAGGCAGTGGAGGAGTGCTATTTTTCTTTATGTGAGCTTGCTTTTGTTGGCAGGGTGAAGGAGTGATGAGTATTGCATAAAAATTGTCTCAGGGAAGATCCTTTACCAAAACCTTCTTGTAGGAGACAACCTTTGCACGTATTATGAGCCTTTATGTTGTATGTACCAGAACACAGAAAAATGTTGTCATTCATCACTTTAGAAATTTTTGCAAATATGCATTTCTGCATGTTAAAGCATCTTGAATTGTACATGGCAGGAATCTCTATCATCTCTATCACTCTACCTTTTGGTTCTTTAAGAAAGTGTAGCAAAAGCAGGGAGGACAGCAGAAAGACATTACAAATAATCTGGGAGGGAGGTGTTGTAGAAACCCAGATAAGCAATAAGGTTAAATCTGATTTAGAAAAACAGTTGTCATATAAATATCACTCAAAATATAATAAGCAAATTGAAGAGAAATACTTAGAAAGCAATTACATTCAGCAAGAGAAATGAAAACCAAAGACATTAATTTTCAAAGCAGCCAGAAGACTTCTACTGCTTGCCTGCATTTGCATTATGATCTAGAATATTGCCTGAGTTTCTTCAATTAGAAACCTGAGATCCTATGCTGATGCGTGCAATAAAATGCCATTTTTAATTTTGTATTCTAAACCAAATGCATTAATTAAAGAAGATTAAGGGTTTGTCAGACAGAAGGCCTGTGCTGGCCTGTAGAGGTTCCTGTCCCCTGGCTGTTTGACAGGGTCCTTCATTTGAGATGTGGTAGCTGCGCGAGATACTTTGCTGCACTGTGTGGAAAAATAGGGTCAGTTGAGGGTGACTCACATCAACCCATGTTACTTTGCTTCACAATGAGATAACAGCACATGCACAGTGAGCTACTGCGTCTCAGTCGACAAAGTCTGGAGCAGCCAGCTGGATTATGCCCCTCGTACTGCGTCACAGCCTGGGAGGCTAACAGTCACGGCATGACTTATCTGCATAAACTCTGCAGAGGATAATTCTGGGCACTTAATCCGCAAAGACATGTCTCCTCACCAGAGAGTCATGAGGAAAGAGCAAAATAATAAAGGGCTTGGTTTATTTATAGAAGGAGCAAGAATCAACAGTATAAAAATAATGACTAGGGAAAGATATACATATGAATGTTTGAAAGGCACAAATATTAATGAAGGAGTAAATCGTTTTTCACAGTGCAGAAAGACATTGGTAGGAGAGAGGTTAGAACTGCATCCTAGAAAAGAGTTCTTATGACTTGATTATTGCATAAACTGCACACAAACTGTTCCCAGTCAATGAGGGAGATCCAGCTGTGCTTGATATGATCCCGCATGCAGCCTACGGCAAGTAACTCAGGTTTTTGCATCTCTGACTCAGAACTTATCTATTTCATGGGGGGTTGTTATGAAACTCAATTAACACTTGCAAAGCTTTTGGATGGCAGTTGCTGCATAAGTGTGAGGTATTATATAATGGGATGAAATTAAGGACAGTGAAGTCTGATTATCAGCGAAAAAAAAATCCCAACAATGTCATCTGTTAGATCGGGGAATAATGCCGTAGGGGAAGCAGTGGATGACTCATTGCTTGGGTCAATTAAATCTGGGCTGGATGTGGCACCAGCAAATATAATGTAGGGTACAACCTTCTAGTAGGAAAGATGTGGTACACATGACCCCGTTTCTATGATCTTATGCTTGACTCTATAACCAACCAAGATTATATGAGCTCATATAAACTTTACATCATTTCTCATGTGTTTCTCATGTGTTTAAGGACTCTCAGAACATTGTTGTGGTCTGTGCTCAATTGATGAATACTTAATATACTAAAGTACTGGAGATCATTAGCATTCCTGAGGTTGTCTGGCATGCTTTGTTTATGCAGCGTGGAAATGGGAAATATTTCTTTCAGCCTTTATGAGATATTGGCAGTGTCACCTCTTATAACCATCAGCCTAACAATTATTAGACAAAATATGCTGATTATTGAAATTGCACTGTTAATATGCCTGGGTGCCAGAATATTATTAGGACCTAGAGCCTGCAACACATGGAGGACACAGTCCATGTGGTGGGTGCTGTGCAGCTGCTTGATTCTTCTCCTTACTTCTCTAAATTACAGAATTTGAGGACTGACCTGATCTTGTTAGCTTAGGTAACATTCATGACTGGGTATCAACACGAATTTTTATTCCCCTCGGAATAGCTTATTGCTTTACCTATGCTGTTGCTAAAATCTGTGAATGTAGTGCTAGGTTTTAAAAGGCTTGCAGAGAGGAGGAAAACAGCATGCTTTTTTAAGGGGCCACTCACAAGTCTATGCTCCAGCCACATCCAGCCCACCTACATGGAGTTTCTTCATTATGAGCCCAGTTGTCTTACTTGTTTAAACCATGAAAGGCAACAGGCACTCTTGGAGAATTATTTAGATTTTTGGCATCACAGTGGGAGGATCTTACCCTCCCTAAACAAAAAAAGCACCTTATTTTGATGTCTGTAGACAAATCTACAGGAAGTCCTACACTGCTACACTGTTTCCCTGGGTGGACAAGATCAGTGGTGGCTCTGTGTTACTGGATGCTGCTGACATGACTTGTAAGGAAAGTCAGCTAAAAGGCTTGGCTTCAGTAGGGATTTGCTCCATTGACCTGGTGCAAAAATGAGGTAACAAGAGCTACTTGCTCCCCAGAGTTGTACGAAATTCAGACTGCTGGTGCTTCAGCATTCAGGTCACAAATTAAAACAGCAACAGGACTGTAGGTGCCAGGAGTCAATAAAGTTTTGCTCTGGGACCTGAAACATCTTTTAGTGGCCCTCTGTGTAAAAGATATTGGCTTGAGCACACAATATGATTGGGTTTTGACTTAGATGTTAGTGTGAATGCCAATGTAGACAACCTGGCCTCATGTGTGTGGCCACACTGACATGTGTGGTACCTTCTGCTTAGGGCAGCCAAAACAATAGCCAGTGCATTCTACCTTTAAAGCACTTTTGTTTCAAAAACTGGGAAACACATCACTCCCTGATACACCTGGGTGCACCTTGAGCTGGACTGTGTGCATTTGCAGATATATGGGAAAATAATCTCTGGAGACAGGAGTTGACAGATGTGCAGTGCACTTAAAGAATTAATTCAGCTGTTGAGTTTGAGTGATACTAACGTGCAATTACTATCTTCTGTGCAGCTCCAGAATATTGGAGTCTGTGGTAGTACCACTCAGTGCACACAAATGATCTGGTGCCCAGCTATGTTTGACCATGTATATCAATACACATGGAACCTCTCGGGCTGGTATATTGATAAACATTGATATATCTACTACCTTACTCCCTAGTTATTGCCAGTGCTCTAAAAACATAGCTGCTTCTCACGGTAACTGTCAGCACACAACACGACCTGTTCCAGCTGCAAACATCTTGCACTAGGTTTGTTGCCAAGGCTGCCCTTGCAAACTGCTCTGCCTCCTTAGGTCATGTTTGAGGAGATGCACCATATGGAGGAGTGATCCTCACCAATGATTACAAAGCCATTTCTAGCCCCCATGCCCCAGGCGTGTTCCCCTGGGTGCATTGCAGCCAGACCAAGGTCACTGACTAGCCAGCCTCCTGGATGTGGACAGCCTGAGGCCAGCCTGTAGCAACCACCCAGACGTGAGAACGCTGTTGTTGATGGGTGTTTGCTGTGGTGATCTCATGGTGATGTGATGACATTAAATTGAACAAACAAAGCAGTGGCTAATTGACTCATCAGTAAACATTCATCTAAACAGAATTAAACAGAGAGAAAACTCTGTGAAATGATTTAATTTAATAGGAAGCTCCTGATGACAAGATTTTTATTAGTTACAACTTCACAGGGCCCAGGAGGTACAAAATGAGAGACTGGAAAAGTTTCAAAAGGATGTTGGAAAGAACCATCCAAGTTTTAAGACTTTTTTTTTTTTTTTTTCCTTCTCCGAAAGGTAACCCAAGCCATTTTGGATAGGAATTTTTAACAATTGTTCATTTATAAGCTGAAATTAAAAAAAATAGTCTGTAATAAGTAGGACATCAGAAACACACACCTTACACATTGCCTTTAGCACTCAGTACATTTGTATATGTCACCATTTCTGAACTATCCAAAATAAAAGCCAAGCCTCACGTAAATTAACAATTTATAATTGGTAGTTTTCAATTTCTAGTCAGCATTTCAGAGGAAAGGAGGGTACATAAAACAGAGCTTCATTCAAGGCAGGTTCCATTTTCATTATTATGTCTACTCAGAGGTGGAAATTTGGAGCTTAAATGGGTAGCTCCTTGTTCTTGGGCTGTTTGAATATAGCACTTCTCACACAATATTTCTGAAAGCACTTTGTGATGACATTATTGATGTGATTGTTACAGAACATGCCTCCATCTTTCCATCCTGTAGTGAGCATTAGGAAGATTATTTCTGCGATGATTATTTTAGCCACAACTTCATTAAAATAAATACTAAAGTTCAGAATGAAAACTTCCAACAGGAAAGGACTTGTACCGGTTTAAAAGTGGTAAGTCTCCAATTTATCAGCATCAGCTGCTACTTCAATCTTCATGTTCCCAACAGCACCCTACTAAGTTTTATGAGCAACTGTGTTAGCAGCGAACATATTTCAGTGGCATTTGCTGTGAGAAAGCTCAGCTTTCTGCTGCAGTGCAGGCCTGCAGTGATCACACACCTCAAAAACATTTGCAGAGTTGTTACTTCAAAAGTGTCTGTTGCAACACTGAGCAATCTACCCAGGCTTCCGGTTACTGCTACCAGACTAATTCCTCTCCACTAGTTGGATGACACCTGTAGGCTCATTCAAAATTCAGCTTTGTCTTCCTCCTGGAGAGCAGCACATGATTATACTATTTGCAGATTATTTTCTTCTTGATGCTTGCCTATAAACAGAGGACCAAGGATTTCCAGTGGTCTCTGTTTGTGGGAGAATGAACCCAGGAATAATTTTATCCGCTCTCGAACCCAGGAATGATTTTATCCTCTCTCTCAGCACCACTGTTAAAATCTTCTGTGCATAATGTGATTAATCATGCTAGTGTTATTAGATTTTTCTCTTTCCTTCTCCCTTCATGTCCAGGCCCTTGTTCTACCTTAGTAGCTCTTTTTTTTCCGCATCTCTCCCTTTCATTTCTGACTACACAGGTATCAATGGATGAAGCAGCAAGCCTCTCCTGATTTTCCTACTCTCCTTCCTGTCCCCTCCTCCTGGTCTCCCACAACTCACAGTCAATCCAGCGTGCAGCTGACAAAATCCTTCCCATTGTTCTGACCTCACCCCCCTCTCTCCTGAACCTCTGCACTGTCAGAGCTTCTTCAGCATCTGTGTTGAGCTTCTTGCTGGGGGATTCTTTCACTCTGCCCTTATCTGATGGCACCTCCTCTTCACTCCTTGCAGAGACCATCCCATGCCAATCCCATGCTATTTACCATCTAATTTTTACAAAGAAAAATTTATTTTGGGCAACCTAGCACAATTTTGTTTCTTTTCTCATTTTGGGGGGAGGGGGGCTTTTTTTTTAACGTTGGTGGCCCTTTCTGGCAAGGAACTACAGTTAGTATCTAGAATAAATGTGCCAAGTTGTTTATGGCATTATTATAAAGGAGAAGCTTATATGATTTGTGGAGGATAAATTTGCAATTGTGGTGATACACAAAACGTGGGCTAGTTCCTTAGTCCTTGCAAGCAGATAATTCTTTCTTAGAGGTCAGCACAATTAACAACACCTCTCTAAATCTTCACAATAATTACTTACATTATTTTAATGAGAGGAATAATCTTGTTCTTTTGAATCTTGATTAACTAGAGTTACCAACTATAAAATATTTTTTATGTGTAGGCTTGGAGCACCTTCTGATGGCTCTTTATTAAGCCAAATTAGATCCTTTAGGCATGCTAAAAACACAGGAGTCCAAATGACCCACTAACGTCCAGTGCGATATGATGCCTGTAACTTTTAGGTCACTTTTTCAGCCCAGAAGGTACTGAGGGTCTTCACTGAAAAGGTCAGAGAGTGCTGCTGCTCCGTCTGCTGTTGAATGCCCTTAACAGTCACACATTTTGACTGGTACTACTTCTACCAGTACTGAGCAGTGGCCTCGGCTTTTCCCTTTCTTGCTATCGTTATTACATCCTCCTAACGAGCACATTTGTTTCATCTATCTAATGGTTTCTTCGGGTGATCCAGCATTTATGGAAATTAGTAAGAATTTTTTCCACACTGCTTTCTCAGGAAGGAGCTATCTTCATTTTGATGAGTTTGTTAAGCTTTGCTTGATAAAGAACAAATGATACTCTATTTGATGCCCTCAGTAGGAAAAGGTGATAGTGAATAGATTTAAAAGGTGGAATGTCAGGATGTCTTAGGAAGCAGAGTAACCTCATCTCTTGGTACTTATGTTGCTGCCATTCTGTGCATGAATAAGAAGTACTTAATTCTTTACTTTCCTTCAAGAATGTCACCATTTTATGAAGAAAACACACCCATGCAAATACCAGGGTCTTTACATAAACAGATGAGGAAACTGGATGAACGGACTATCATTTTAAGCCCCCCTATTGAGGAAAATTAGTTACAAGTTGAGTGATTCACAGATTTCTAAACTGCATTGGAAACATCTATTAATTTTAAAAAGCATTTCAGCTGACAGTTGCCGAAAGAGTCTTTTAGTTGATCTCGGACTAGCAATGTCAGTCGCTTTAGCTGATTGTTGGAATCAGTGAAGGATGACAGCCAGGTTAATCAGAACATATAGACACAGTAAGGGTAAATATTGTGCTAAATTTAGCAACGCATTCTGCTAGATTGCATGAGCAGCAGTAGGTGTAACTGCTATATATTAGGATCAACTGCCACAATGAATTTACAGGACTCCCAAGGGCAGTTGATTCAGCTGATGCTGCCATGGCTAAATGCCAGTTTTTCTATTATCAGGTACCCCTGGTTTTCTGTTTTTCTTAATCAGTAGCCACAAAATGATAGTTAAAAATTAAACACTATATATATATTTATTTGTCAAAATTGGATTGGTGAGGAGGGAGAAAACTGGCTGAAGACTACTGAAATGATTTCTCATGTCTGAGATATATGACCCTCAATCTGTAAAGACTTAGTTTTGTGTTTGCTTAGTTTTACACAGTGTAGGATCAAATAATGAAAGAATAGAAATACTTTACTCAAAAGTACGAGACTAAAGACTAGGTAGTAGGTCTGAACCCTTATGTACAAATGCACCAAAAAATGCCAGTGGAAAAATGCTTCTGACCTTTGAATTGACATACTGGAAATTAACATTAGTCTGAGTTAATGGGCGTTAACAACGATTTCTGCTACAATCTTATTAACTAATGAAAAAACTCACTTTCAAACTGATTAGATGTGCAACTAGATATACAGAGAAAAAGAATTCCTTCACTCACTGATTCTTCTACTAAGAAAAAGAGGTTAATGATGCCTTTTACAAATTGTGCAAATGTTTAAGGTGATATGAAGGGAAACCATTCTCTAATAAAGCCTGGTTTGATATCCCCCTAGAAGGACTGACATGAGACCTGTGATAACTTCTTCCAGATGTATCTCAGGCTGAGGTAACAAGGGCTCAGGAGCGAGGATGCTCAATTTAGTTGCAGCCTCTGCTTCAAATGCAGTGGCAATGTCCTGCTTTATGTCCCTGACAAGTGTCCCTAAGAGAAAGCGTTCCTTTAAGACCATGAGGTGAGACTCCAAAGGGCTGACGTTACTCACTTTACAGTAATAACTTTAAAATAAATTGATTATGCATTCAGTTCTTACATTTCTGGGTAGCAGTTGTAACTTTGATAAGTTCCACAGATCCATTAAACTTTATGCTGCCATTGCCAGCCCCTTCTTTCCTCTCACCCTGGGTTTACAGTCCACTTAGCTCTGTTTACTGACTTGGGATTTCATGGCCAAAGCAGACAGAATTCAGCTTTTTAATCAGAACTGACAGTCTGGTGTCATGTACCCTGCTCTTTTGCTATGGGTTAATGTGAAAAATCTTGAGCATGGCTAATTTTTTGTTCAATTTGCAAAATGTTAGTTCATGACATTGAATGTCATTCAGCCCGGTACTTGAAGCACTGAATGTCAATTAGCTTGAACAAATGGAATAACAATTTCAGATGGGCAAAATATAACTTTGGGAAATTCTAGATTAAATTAATCCTCTAGAGCCATTTGTCAGATGTGTAATCTCGTTGATAAATGCTTTTCTTAGAACGCACCTTTACTACTGTCTTATCAAGGCCTATATTCAAAGTAACAAACAAACAAAGCCTTGGAAATACGTATTTCAAGGTTGATTTTTGTTTTGTCCAGTAAACAGCTGTCACTAAAAATAGAAGAAAAGAGAAGCTGTGATTCTCTGGGTAATGCCTATGTCTTGGCGTTAAAACCAAGTTCCAGTCCTCCATCTACCATTGACTCATCCATCACTCATATCTCTCGGAAGCTGAAAGTCTCCCCTGGGTACTTCCCATGATATTCATGGTGATCCTGGCACAACGACTTTCTGCATGGCTTCCAACCTTATTCTGAAGGTCCTTGCATGGCTGTGTTATGCAAGAGTAGATACTGCCCATTAAGAAAGTAAAGTTTCACAGAAAGTTTCTACACGCAGAGTCCACGTTCTCTGTGTGTGAATCAACTCAAGGAATTGCTTACATAGCTTTAAAACTGGATTTTATGAAGAAATGCTGCTTGTTTTGTACACTCACACAGATCTGAAATGGCTACTCCAGTTTCTGTTAGAATAAATAGAAACTGATGTTTCCAAGTGAATGCATCCTACAGAGCCACAAGTCGTGAGAATATAGAGAAGAACAGACCAGAATACGGGCCTTTGGCTAGTACCTTGATTACTATATCTGCTTCTGGTGGTCTCTATTTCTTGGGTTTTAAGAGAGAAATGACTGTGTCTGACATGTTCATTATGTATTTTTAAAGTTACAGTAGGCTTATTTGAATGATACTGTGCATTTGCTGTTTCTCTGTGTAGAATCAAGTGAAATTATGGTGCAGTACTTGACAGGACACTTTATTACCTGGAGAAATCTGCAGTGAGAGTCATTTAATGTATTGCCTTATTAATATGGGTATAAAACCTCTGAGAAGACAGATATCACAAGGACATGATACTGATTTACAGCTTTCTAGCTAGACATGTGAATGTTTTAGCCCTGTTTGAGACGAAATACAAAATGTAAAATTCACTTGAGACGACATGTACTTATAGTTTTTAATAAAACCACTTAGAATCAGTCAGCCTAGGAATTAACTTATTCTCAGTATAAGTTATCATAAGTTATCTCAAAGCTCAGTGTTTACATAGATCAAAAAAGTTGAAAACAGCTGGAGACATACTTCATGCATTATTACTATCTATGTAAGTAATGGAATTTTGTAAGTGAAGTCTACAATAAATGGGTTATTGAAGGAAAAATAACAGAAACGTGACCAATAACAGTAAATGGTTAAATAAAATAGATGCACTCTTGTTCTAAAGACATCTTGTTAGTTAGTGACAAGCTAATTAATTAATGACTGTGATTTAAACCAGGTGCATGTGATTTCTTTTAGCTGTGGTTTCTACTGGGATGTAACGAATGCTGATTAAAAAAGTACTAAATACTTATGCTAGAATTTAACTGGGTGCCAAATACGCATTTGGGGCCCTATTCTTCAAGCTGCTCAGTGTTTCCTGTGAGGCAGTCATCAACTAGGAGGGATACTGGAGCCCTTCTTGAAGGTCTGACTGAGTGCTGAGGGCACTCAGCCTTTGATCTTTTTTAGTTCACAAGACGCCCGAGGCACAAAGTGCTATAAATGCTTACTAGACTCAATTGTGTAGTATTACTTATGCACAGAATTTGGATTTTTATGGTTTAGACTTCTCGTAAAACTGTTTGTGATTAACAGTACTTCCCACCTGACATATTGTCTAACTCTCTGGACTCTCATAACATTTGTCAAGCAGCTGAAAGACCTTTCTATTTCAAAATGCCCTGGGTTTCAGAAGTGGCCACTGACTCTCTCATGCCCATTCAAAGAAATTTGGAGCACTGCTAAACCACTCTAGGAAGCCTGTAATCTCTCAGTCCCAGTACTAGAAAAACAAGACCTATGATCAAGCAGAGATTGTTTCCTTTGCTGAGTTGCCATTTCACAGTCAGAGGGATTGGGAGATATTCCTACAGTCCTCACCTCTTTTCATCCCTCCCAGTTATTATTATAACACAGTTCTTGTTTTGCCACCTGAATGTCTGTATCCCTTCTATAAAGCTCCAGCAGAAGTTGTCTGGGACTTTGGATGTTAGACTTTAAGTGATTTAAGGGAAAGTTTGTCACTTTCTTGATGTTCTGCAGGTGAACCATCCTGACAGAGAAGCCTGTACAAATAAATGAGAAATAGAAAATGATCTGGTCACTTCAACAACATAATCCAGAAGAATTACATGGATCCCTCAGGAAGGAGACGGAAATTTTTACTTACAAGTGGTTTCAGGGTATGTTTAATCACCACCTGAGATTTTTTTTTTTTTCTCACTTGGTCACTAGGGAAAAAGAGGAGAGAGTAATATGCAGCCAAGATCCTCCTTTGGGGTATAAAGCAGCAGAAGGAAAATAGCCCTGCCCCGCTGGGGCAGCTGCTCTCCTATCTGTAATAGCTGCCTCAATTTTCCAGGCAGGAAACAGAGGCCATTTCACTGAAGCCTGAGCCACATGCCTGCAAACTTGCTCCCTGTTCTGCGAGCAACACTCACTTCTCTTCTCTGCCCATAGTGCCTCTGTGCTTTGGGGCTGCTGAGAAGACTGCTTCACAGTTGAAGCTGCCACCACTCAAGACTGCATCCTGAAAAGGTAGGCAATTCTGGGTTGCAGGTAAGTCAAGTTCCTTGTAAACATGGGAAAAAAGGATAGTCATCCTCTTGACAAAACTGACTTGTAGCTAACTTCTAAGTTAGTGATAAAAAAGGTCTCTAAAGGAATTGTCAGTATTTCCTGTAAAGACAATAGCCAAAGGAAAAATGTATTTGAAAGCCTCCATTAAAAGATCTGGCCTGCCTGAATATGGCATCTAAGCTTAGGACCTAACTGCTGTATATAGTTTCTAGGGTGGGTGTATTATTAAAGGGAAGGCATCTTTCTTGGTTTAGGCTCAAAAGATGGCTCACGAGTCATGCAGATAATGCTCAAAGAATTAAAAGTAATATTGATGACTCCTCTGAAATGCTCCAATGGTCTGCATGTTTCTCTATATCATGTATTTTCTTCTGTGTTCCTTAGAGAGCTATATGACAGGTGCCTTCAGGTAGTGAGCATTGAAGTCTTACATAGGTATATGAACACAGTGAATAGTTGCAACAGTTTTTCCTCTCATTTGTTTAAGTGTGGATGCACACAATCAGTCATCTCAAAGAGACACATCTGTAATAGCAAGCATCCCTTTTACCCATCTTAACTGAGCAGGGCATTGATTACACAAATACATTTTAGTCGCTAAGTTCCACAGCACCTACTTTTTCTAACAACTGTCAAAGGGCAAACCAAAAATATACGGTCTCCTGATTTCCTAAAATCTGCTGTAAAGAACAGACAGAGATACATAAAATACACAAAATGTCTCCAAACCTCTCACTAGTGTGCTGTTCCTGAGCCTGTTTAGCACTCACGATGGTGTGTAATACAGTTGGGCTCGCTGCAGATTAGAATGAGGCAATGTGTTGCCAGTTTGAAAAGAGTGTTAACAATTAAAGAAGTGCCAATCAAAGCAAAAAGATGAAACATTACACAACTACTAAGAATATTATTCAGTCCTTTTAAATGATTGCCAATTTAGATACTTCTCTTGTTAAATCATTCTTGTTAGATATTGTACTGAATGCCAGTTTTCAAGAACAAGAGAGTCCACAAGCTTAGCTCATTAATGAAGACACAACCTGGTAGGTAATTTTATAATTAAAATGGATATTTTTGAGGACTAGACTGACTTTTGCTACATATCCAATTCTCAGTTCAGTAAGAGATCTTGTGCAAAAGAAATTTCATGCTAAATTGTAAAAGTAACTGAAGAGATGAAAAGGGGGCACAGTTGAACATTTTTGTGACTCTTTTGAGCAGAACAGCCTCAAAATGTTCTGTTTATTAACACAGTGGAGAAAGGTTTGTGTAAGGTTAATGTTAGAATCACTTAGGATGGTAACTCCTTCTGCAAAGCATCTGCATAAATTAGAAAAAGCTGCCAGATTTCCATCTGTTAGCAATACAACTTCAGCCACAAAGACAACTGTTGTGACAACCACACTGAGTTAGTCTTTCAAATAAAACCTGTTAAAAGCTACTGCCCTCCAGCCTCCACCCACTGCAGTTAACGGCATTAAATAGCACTCTAACTGGTATTTATTTTCTTAGGCATTCCTCACTTGTGCAGCTGCTGGCACACTGGCCTTTGATTTAAAATAACCTCAACAGGATAAGAGTTTACAGTCTCTGAAGGTCATGATGTGTATGAAGTGCTTGTCTGAAAGAAACATCCAACCTGAACTTTCTCAGGCTGATGTTACTGGATTTTGTATACTTGTGTCTCACCTATTTTGCATGGTCTCACGTCTGGGAACTGTGATGGTTCAGATGATTTCTTCCAGATGATGGCTAACCACAAAGAGACCACTGGGGCTGTTCTGGACAACTGGTCTAGGTTTAAAGGTGGTGGGAATCACCTTTAGGGCCTTTCTCCCCTCCGTATCCAAGCTCCTCCTGCAGTTTTTGATGAACTTGGGTGGCACAGCAAGTTCAGGCTAGTTTCAGCTCATCCATGAAATCTGTGCTGACAACAATATCAAAGCTATTAGAAAACTTATTTGTAGAAGGTTCTTCATTCAACGTTCTATTTTTACTCAGGCATTTCAGCATCTCAGGGTAACACATATACCACCTACTGACCTTTGCAGGAATAGGCTTAACATTTCTAAAGCCCTCACCAAGAAGTGCATATAAAAAAGAATAGACTTTCTTGTAATGGTATTTTTGTGCTCGTTTGTCACTGTTGCCATCATGTGGACTAGGCTGCTGTCAGGGACAGTCTACGGGTGGGGCTGAGGGTGCTGGAACCCTTCCCCCATTCATGGGGGTTGCTGTTTGTCCATCTGCCATGGCAGCCCCTTGCCCCCATTGCAATTGCCTCTAGCACTGGTTATGCCTGGATACCTGTACTGCACGCTCTCATGATGCCTACATAGCTAGGATAGAAGAAGGGAGTAAAAAATAATTCTCAGAAAATTGTAATGGGTGATTTAAAAGCAGAGAAATAATTTCTTGTTGGAGGCTGGAATACCCAACAAAATGTTAATGAGTATAATAAAAGCTTGCTGTTGTCTCCTGCATGTTTAAAAAGGGCTGTTAAAAAGGACCATTGCATGAACAGTGTTGCGTGCAAACCAAAAATGTAAAGCAGTGTTCTCTTTTAGTTATCAGTGTCGGCAGAATTCACATAAATAATGTCTCATTAACCTTTGTGCATAAGCTTCAGATTCAGTCCTGTACATCCTTACAGGAGGAGAAAATAGCCACAGAGGTTTCTTTCTCTGGGCTTCATATATTGCACTTTATAGCAGTAGTATTCCTAAGATTTTATGGTGATTGCATAGGAGCCAAATGGCATCAGACATCGAAATATCAGATGCTGTTTATGTTTAATTAAAAGGACCTTTTCTACAGGAAAAAGATCCCAGCATCTTATGGTTAGGTCACCTGCAAAGACTGGCAAAGAGAGTTTCTGACTTTCTTCACCAGATGACTCAAAGATCGTTTTCGTGTCTGCTGGAACCCATTGTGACGAGGCTGTACACACGGTCTTTATGAATTTAACTTCAGCTTATCTGACAAATAATTAGTATCTGAGCACCGTATGGAACATTTTGTTGGGCTCGTGTGCATGCTTTCAGGTTCCCGTTTGGATGACAAACCAAATCCTTCTGATTTCATGTCAGTCCAGATGAACTCTTCTTCCTTGTTTATCACTTTTTGCATTTGTCTATCTCTTTTTGCATTGGCAGCCGCGTGGAGGAAAAAACAATACACACTGTGTTGTTCGGCTCAGGGCAGGGAGGTGACTCCTGGGAAGAAGAAGGATAGAGGAGATGGTTAGCTATGCCGCTGTGCTCTGTGGGTGCTCAAAATTGCATGTGGGTGAGCCATGTGCTGGTGGTGGAAAGGTGCCAGGCAGAGGCATGAGAAGAAACCAGCATCAACCCTCCCTGTAAACTCAATGCAGAAGCAAGGCAAGATTTTATTGACGCTATGGGGCAGAACGGATCTATTCAATGAAAAGAGATGATACAGGCTAACAGTGGGGTGCTACAACACAATAACAGTAATATCCTGGGTTCAAAACCAACATCACTGCCCTCTGGCTGGCTCAGGTGTGCAGAAAGTTAGTCAATAATGACACAGCATCTTCAAAGCGTTTACAGCGTTGGCCAATTAAAATTCCTTCCCTAGCACTTTTATTCCTGTTTGTTAAGGGTTAGATCAGGCTTTTAACTTCAAGCAAGGAGCTGTGGGAGGCTCTTTGGAGTAATGCTCCTTCCAGCACATCCCTCTTATGTGGGAGGCATGATGATAATCAGCTGCGGCTCTTTCCAGGACACAGCCTGGGGAGGGGGCAGGGAAGGTGATGCTGCCGCCGTGCAGCAGCTGAGATGGGAGGCAGACCCATCTCAGGATGCCTTCTCCATAGCTGGTTGTTGACTCCCTGTGCTGCCAGTTGCACTCTTTTCTGCCTGCACCCAGGCTCCCCCTGAGACCAGTCAGGGTGTGAGGGTGGAGGGATGAGTTTTAGCTGGAGGGACATCATGTCAAAGGAGTGGGGAGCAAGCCAAACTCATTGCCCCCGGTTCCTCTCTCCATACCCAGTTAGCTAGGCTTGCCCAGCCCAGGGGAAGGGCCTGCACTAGCAAAAGGCATCGCAGCTGGGGGGCTTCTCCTGCATGGCTGGAGGCTTCATCAAATGCTCCAACAGCTCCTTCAGTGGCAACACTGTGATCTACCACTCCAAATTTAGCCGCAGCCATGTCTCATGGTATTAAAAATAATCTCTGGAGTTTCCCCTAAGCAATTGCAACCAGAAGTGACAGCGAAGTTCGGCTTCCCTAATGCAATTGCACTATCTACTGATACGGTAACAGTTAATGTCACCACCCTCTAACAACATTAGCCCAATCTGTAAACAGATAAAACAGAGGCTGCTGGTGATGTAACTTTGTTGATCATAAGATTAGAGATCCTGCTGGTCTTAGTTTGAACCCTTTAGAGAAAATCAGAGAGATTAAGCAGAGAATTTCCAGTGATTTTATTATTAGTGTGTAATATGTTTACTTAGTCCTGATTAAACAAGATAACTTGGTAAAAAAAAAAAAAAATGCATGCTTTCACCAGCTCTGGAAGGGATAATCAAACTGGGGAAGCTTTCCAGTACTCTTTGGTTACAAAGCAAATGTGACTATCAGTGCAGCAGCCAGCTGAAAAAGGATCATAGTCGAAGAACAGAAATCATCTGCTTTTGTGTGCAAGTCCTGAATTCTCCCTGCAGTGCAACAGGAGACACGCAAGAGGCTCAGTCTTTGTGCAGAGTCATTAACGGCAGAGACGTGATTTCACTGTGTGGATGGGAGGGGGTGTATTCCCTTGGGTTAGGATCCAAGACGCACCAGGTTAGTCACTTGCTGCTTAAAGAAAGTCTTTCACACTAGAAAAAATGTTCAAACATGAGAGATTGAATATAATTATTTACATTAAACTCACGTGTTTTTTCCTGACAGTTTTTCCTCCTTACTGGAGGTGCGTATGTTCCAAAGCCAAGCCCTGAAGGCCTCGTTCTGTCTAAACTCCCAGAGAGTGTTTAAGCAGGGACTTTGTGTCTCATAAGTAGCTTTTTCTTCCTGGTAGCTCATTTTCCAGAGAGGTCATGTAATGAGCGTATAACTTACTACTTTGGGCTGCACCTTTTACAGTCACAACGCAAAGTGAAGATTATCTTGTTTTTGCTGATGCACTCAGCAGAAAATTGCAAGATTTTGTCAAAAAATCCAATTTACAATATTTGAAGAATTTGGGGAAATTTTATTTCAATTTTTCAAGGTGTTTTTTTTTTTGAGAATACTGCTTTGTTCTCAGAAAAAGAAAAAAATAGTTAAAACCATGGTCCTAAAGCAAATTGTCAAGCAGCCCCATGTCCAGGACAGTTCAGTGTCAAAGAAAACACAGCTGCTGGTATCTCTCATTGGTAGATGCCAGACCCTTCACACTGCCTTACTGCTTTGTGAGTAGTGTGAACATCCATCTCCAAGCAGGAGGCTGGTGTCTGCGGGCTCAGAAAGCACAAGGATGGCAGCTGTGTTGTGTATTCAGCATTTCACTGAGGGCACTGTAGGGCTCCCACAGTTTGCTTCCTATGAGAGTGCAGGGAGCACTAGCTGTTGCAATATGAAGGAACACTTATGCTTTGCTGTGTTTGAAAGCTGGATTAGGTGCCTCTCCTTACAGAGGACTGACATATCCACTTGCTCAACTGCCCAGCCAAATCTATGACTATTAAAACACCAAGATTCTGGGAACCTTAAAGAAATCAAAGAGAGAGAAGGGTTTTACTTGCATCTTTGCTCTGGAACAAAGGTGTTATCCCAGCTAGTGCTGCCTTTCCTTATTTGCAGCTTATTTGTAGTGTTTCTTTGCCACATAATTTCCATCTCAGCACAAGGGCTCAAAAAGAAATGAAAGAACATCCAAGGACACCTTGGAAGTAGTGACTTCAGGCAGACTGAAACAGAGTATTACTGATATCATGACTCTTGTTGTACGATACCTGTCCCTATTGCCTTAGGACAAGGATGTTATTAAACATCATTTTGTGACCTAGATGGAGGGATCTTACTTAGAATATCGCAGGAAAACATTTCTTCATGGGGTGCAAAGGGCATCTCTGGCTCTGTGGGTGCAATTAGTGCCTGGCTGAAGTGAAACAAGCAAAGATGTTCCTTCCACTGCTTTGGAGAGGGTTTTATACCTGTCCTGCTTGTAATGACAGCGATATCTACTAAGTGTTCTGTTTCTTACAAGATAGCTCTTAGGAGACTTGGGTTGAAGACTCCTTTAGTTAGTTTGCTGCAAGAATCGATCTTTGAGCTCAAGCAGGGGAGGTTGACTTTGGTCTTAGTATCAGTCCTCAACTAGCATCTCTGACACGATGAGTATGAAGCTATACATACAAATTGTACACTGAGTTGTGATAAGAAATGTGCACGATGTATGTGCCTTTATTCCATCTTGTGGGGATTTAAAATCCAGCTTTGTCTACTGGGAAAAAGAAAGCCTCCTACCATGCCATAGAAAAACCCTAAGCGTTGGCTGCTCTGTGGTAACTGCCGGTTCCTGGGCTACAGTCTTATTTTAGCACAGGCACAAGGTTGTTCATCTCTTCCTCAGTATCAGCTAGGTCACATGCAAAGATATCCTGCAGGGTAAGAGAGTTCATTGTGCCTGACCCCATGGGCTGGGGAGGCGCATTGGTGCTTTCTGGCCTGGGAACCTGCTCTTATATTTGTCAAAACCGTGAAAGGATTCTATGGAATAATAATCCCAGATGGTAATGCTGGGATATTGAGTGAAAACCAGCCGTTTCAATCCAAAAGACATCAGTCACCCTAAATGCACAGGTCTGCTTGGCATTTTTTACCAGTTTTCAAAGCATTTCAAAGGATCTTGAACAAACAATTCTTTTAGAAGAAGTTTTGATGCAGATTTTCTTCTCCCCTGATATTAAACCCAAATTTTTAATATTTTTTAACCATTTCATGTAATTCTACAAGTTTCTTCTGCAGTTAGGCATGTTATTTGTATAGTTTTCTACTTCTTGGTTGTTTTTTTTTTCCCCTGACAAAATGATTTCTAATATAAAAAATGTCAAAAGGAACACCAAAGATTTAGAGGAAAAAATAGATACATTTATTGGACAGTTTGTTATAAATATGTTTCCTAAAGCAACATTTTTTTAGCTTCAGGTTCCTCTGCAAAGTGAATTGTTTATGCATTGAATGTTACTCTTCAGCAGATAAATGTTCTTCCTGTAACATATTTCCCATCAATATCCTGACGGGGAAAGTGAAGAAGATTTTTCTCTGTACAACTGGTATTGGAGTTGGCAGACAAGCCCACAGTCATAGCAGGCAAACTGTACTTTGTTCCCTTCAGAACATATCAACTGTAAATGTTTATAAAATGCAACACAGTGAATAATTCAGATGTAAGTGGAATGGAATAAGCAGAAGGCGCATTGTCTGAGGAATTACATGACCAGCGTAAACTGATGAAGTATGGAAGTTTGCTTACAACCTAAGCATAAATTTGGAAAGGTAACACTCATCTCACCTGATGTTAGGCATAACTAGTTCTCTAAATCTCTTTTATAACTGAAGGACAAAGATAAGCACCTTAATCAAGTGTTTATTTCACTTGAAGGGACATTATTTCAATAGGCAGAACGGGTTATCTTCTGAAAATGCCAGTCTTTCTCCATCCAAGACAATTAATTTATGCTAAGCACTTGCATTTGTGATGACTAAATCTGGGACTAAACAAGTACTGAAGCCTGGTGAGTAACTGGAGGAGGCAAAGATTTGAGTAGAAGAGAATATTAGAAGTCAGAAAGCCCTAAGGTTTTTCTTCCAAAATGTGCTGCACACTCCTGAGGGCTCATCACTGCTTGCAAATCCCAAATACTGCATTTCCAGCTTGAGATGGAGTTGCCTCACATGAGAGGAAGATTAAATTTAATAAATGTTTTCCAGTTTGAGAAGTAGAGAAAGTTTGTGAGTTTTGTGCAGGGTGTTGCACAAGGAAATTGTTAATGTTTTGTGCTCTGTTGATAGTAAACTTTGCTTATCAGATAATAAAAACAGCAGCTGGAAAAATTTCTTGATTTCATCTCATCTATTACTATGCTCACTCTGCAATAACACAATCATATGCAGGGCCACCATTAAGAACCTGTATTTTATATTAGGAAGGTCACATGTCAGGCATCAGTAAATCCTGACCACAGCAACACAGAATTCTTTTTTCTCTTTTCCCTCTCTAATTTTTTTTTTATATATATAAGAACATAATAAAACAAAATTTCAGGCACCCTTCCCCTCAGTCATTAAATGAGCTAATGCAATATTGTGTGCATACATACACACACACACAAAGGATGGAGGCTGGAAGAACATCATCTGAACTCCATGGCAAATGAGAGTGTTATTCGGCTTTTTTGGCCAGCCGTCGCTAACTGTTGTCTCTGGACTTCAGTGGTTCCATGATTAAACTGCTCTTAGAACAGTTCCTTCTCCTGTGATGAGCTTGGCTGGTTCTGCAGCTGGAGCCTGCATTTGTAGCTCCTCAGTGTGCCTTGTCCTCAGTGCCTGGGTGGTCATGCTTTATGGCTGCCAGTACACAAGGACTGTGAGCTGCATTCTGGGTGCTCACACAGTTCAGATATGGGATCCTTCGCCCAGTCCAGCTATAAATTTACATAACTTTAACAACAAAAAGAAGGCACACCATATGACCTCCACAGAGCTGCTTGCATTTTATTTGCCATCAAAAGCCCTGGAAATGCATGGCAGTATTCTGTGGGAACCAAATATGCGCAAACGGAGACTAATGTGACAACACATGATCACAGGCATGTAGCTGTATGCCTCTACCCTGTCATTTGAACCAAGCTCAGTAAACTGAAATGGTCACCTTCATAATTTCACTAGTTTATATTCATCTGTCTTTGCAAAAAAGACACGTTTAGCCCTACATTTCTAAACAAAGTCTTCGGGATTTCAGTAAGGTATTTGGAGGCAAAGAAAATGTATGAAGATGAAATCTGTATGCAATTTTGTTAGCATTTTGCATACAATTATCCTTTGCATATGACTTTTCATCTTCAAAGTGTTTTACAAACATTTCTCCACCAGCGTTGATGTAATTCTAATCTCTCTAGCAGATGTTGTTTTGCTGGACTGTGATGCCGTGTCCCTGTATCCAGTAACCCGTGCAGACTGGAACAGCAGTGCAAGCTGCAGCAACAGCGTGGCCATCTGATTTAGCTTTGATGGATGTTGCTAAAACTGAAGATAATATGGAAGCAAATGCATCTGTGTTTTGGAAAAAGAAACATTTGGTGTTTAAGTGGATTTATTTTTTGTTCAAAACCCAAGTTCTAAGCTAGGAGATAAGTAGTGAGCTGGAGGAATCAGGGAAACCACATTACTGAGGCATGAGATAGACACTAAGGTAAACATGCATGCAAACAAAAATACAAAAGTGTGATGATGAGTTGAAGCTTTTAAAGTGAGGCAATGGATAAAATATTTTTCTTTCGTTAGAAAACACTTAGCTATATGTTGAAAAGTAAGTGGCAGAGTCTAGAGAGAAATTCAGGATATTAACTTCATATTGAATACCACCCTTCCTCAGATTCATTCTCATCAGTGTATTTTCTAACTAGTACGAGCAGAAGAAAACTGGAAACTTCCTTATAGCACAATTGTTTTGAAAGTACTCTGTTAGGTGCAGAATGACAGCTTGATTACCTGTCGCTAGACCTCTACGTTCTTGCAACAATCAGAACTGGGTTGGCTGTTACACCAGCTGCTCTTCCACCTTTATAAATTACTGCTGTTTTTCAAAAAGTTTCATAAAAGTACAAACTTTTCTAATATTTTTCAAAACTTTTTGCACTAGAAACATTTCTCCCTTCAGATATTCTCCTTGTTTCCCTATTAATAGGCATTATGAAAGTTGGTGAAGTAAACCCAAGACCATCACGTTTTATTTCAATTACAAAAGACTAAGGCTCCTTAGCTAGCTTTTGCTTTCATGAATCTCAACTGAATGCACTAGAACACATCTCTGTGGGCTTCCCACTGCCACACACACACGCTTATGTGCATAGATGCCACTCATAGGTAACCACCAAAACAAAATCCTTGGGGACATACATTCTCAAAGGTGACATGAAAGCGTTTAAGTAACAATTTGAACCACGTAAATGCTTACTTGAAGTCAGGTTTCATTTGTAATTTGTTTCAGTGCTATCATTAAAACTAGAGGGGAAATAGAAATGATTTATTGCACTGTAATTTTTTCCCCACAGTCCTATTGGCCAACAGTATATGTTGTGTATGCTGTAAATTCCAACATGTGGCCATAGGCCTAGGGAAAACAAGTCTTGCCAAAAGCATATGACAGGAATATTTAACGACTCCAGCTACCTTTCCTAAATAATCATACTTAATAGCTTGCACACAAGGAGGAAGATAGATTGATAAGTGATATTTCGTGACAAACTGTATGCACAAGTGTTTGCACATTTTTCTCTGAAAAACAGCGGCGATAAGAAATCACTGCAGAGTGCTGGGCTGCCCTGGCCGCTGTGGGCTGAGCCCTGGCCTGGACCTGCAGACCCCAGGGAGCAGGTTGGAGCATGGACTATGGCATGGCATCACCGTCTGCCCCCACTCCCCTCCTGGCCTGGGAAGGGAGTTTGCTGCTTCAGCCTCCCCCACCGCCAGCAGCCAGGGGAGCCGCCAAGGCACGGAAACCGAGGTGTGAAGCGTGGGGTCCCCTCTCTTCCTGGTGCTTCCTATTCCCAAGGCTCCGGATGGCCTGCTTGCAGCAGGGAATAGGAGGCTGGCACCAAAGTATAAGCAGGGCTAGAGATGGTGACAGAGGATACTCCTTTCCTGCTGTCTGCTGTGTATCAGACATTGTGCCGGAGCACCCCAAAGCACGCAGAAAGGCCTCCTTACCCCACAGGGGAGGAGGCAAAGCCTGGAAGATGGACAAGCCACTGCAGGGGCCGTTGGTCTGGGCTCTGGGGGTTGTGGGTCCTCCCTGGTGTCGCAGGGCAGGGCAGGGCAGCTGGGGCAGCTCCAGGCATCCAGGTACCTCCCTGGGGACAGGGACGGGCTGAGATCTGCCCATGGAGGGATTGGCACGGTGAGGGAGACTGGCCCTGCTGCAGTTGGGGACTGCCAGCCCTGGGGGGCTGACATGGGGTCCTGGGCAATCCTGAGCTTTCCCTGCAACCTTCTGCTGTGGGTAGTGTGCCCTCTCTTCTCCCTTGGAGGAGGCTTGCTCCTCAGCTTCGTGCCCTGGGATGGTGCCAGAGGGGTGCTGGCGTGCCTCTCCAGTCACCTTGCCTATTTCTGCTTTCTCTGGCCGGGAAGGTGTGACAGCAAAAAGGGTCCTTAAATCCTCCCCGCTTTATATCCTCCGTATTGACAGGGTACAAGCAGAGAGCGGCTTCTCTTTCGCAGGCCCTCGCCCCATCCCTGGCAAGCACATGAGGAGTACAGGGTGCCTGCGCTCCAGCTTGGTCCTCCTGATGGCCACCTGTAATGGCTTTGCTGCACAGCCTGGGCGGCCCCCATGGTGGGGGACACCCCCCACACCCCCCACAGCTCTGCTGGAAATTCCAGGGCAGGATGAAGCCATTCTCTCAGTCCTGTTACCAACTCCTAGGTCTGTGCTTTGCCCCGTGCATGTCAGTGGGGCCAAGCGGGCCGGTTTTGACATCATTCAAGCAGATATTAAAGAACTGAGAACAGAAATTAGCCCATTACTTCTGAACGTCATTCATACATGCTTAAGCCAAAAACCACAAAAACCTCCTTTCTCTAGAGGCAATAAAGACTATGATTATATGATAAAGTTGATAACACTGAGTTACAGTTGCAAAGCTGAAGAAGGAATGCATACTTTCTCGCACATATAAACCACTACATATACTCTAGATTAGTTGTCATGTTGTTAATTTTTCCCTTCACAGAAATCTCACATCCCTAGAGTAAGAGAGAGCAGAACTGAGCTGACTAATAATACAGATCTCTCTTACAATTTCAAAATAAAGTTCATGGTTTTTCAAATTGACAGGAGTTTGAAAGGTTACACCTTCTGCAGAAGGCTGTGACGTTTGCTCAGCTTTCTTACTCTGTGATCTGGGGCAGCATCTTCAAGCCTGCTCTGAAATCATGGTTCAGATGCCATTCACAGCAGTACCTCTGGCAATGCTGAATCCTCTTCACTGAGGGCTAATGTAATTTTACTTTCATTGTCTCCAGTGGAATTACGCCATTACAATTGAGATGTAAATCTAGACATATGAAAGTAAACCAGGGAAGTCTCTGGAAAAGCTTTCTCTGGAGTTTCTGTGATGTATTTCTTAATTAAAAAAAACCAAACACTACCAAACAAACAAGCAAACAAAATCCCAAAGTAAATTAACCAGTGCACTTTTGACCTCAGTCAAAAGCTAGCCATGAACTGAAGGAAGATAGCCAAAGGACATCTAGGTAAAGGTGAAATCCCAAAGGTCTGAATATCCATTGCATTCACACTAGAGGAGACAGGAAAATAGCTAGAGCTCATCCAGGAAGACAGAATGATAGCTGCCATTTTAGGCGTTAAAAGTTGACAGACCATCTTACCTATGTCAAAAAAAGGACAAAGTTTACAAAGTAAATGTGCATATAGAGTTTTAAAATGCAAATGAAAAAATTGCAAAAGAGTCGTAAGGGCCTAAAAGCGTTCCTAGTTTGAGCAATGCAAACGGTTTTTTTCTCTACTGAAGTTTCCAAATGGCTCAGTGCCAGGATCACACAGAAATAAGTTCTTTCATCTTTTTCTTGCTAAAACTCAGAGAGAGAAAGTCAACCTGGGACTTGAGTCGAGATCTGCAGGCAAGTGCCCTAACCACTAAGCTGTGGTAATTGGTGAGTGGATTCTTCTATCTCTTATTTTGACCAGAAATTAATTCTTGGACTTCAGAAGCGTTTCTTCATGAAAATGCTCTGGCACACAGTCAAATTTGAGCAGCATAGCAAATTATTTGCAAATGTAAGGTAATTTGACTTTCTCTGCAGACTAAGCAAAGACATTCAAACAAGTTGCCTTATTTCACCTTCAGTGACCTTCAAAACTCAAACCCAGACTGTCATTTTCCCCAGTTCAGCTAGCAAAATATAAACAGAATTTTCGCTGGAATCATTGCTGGAACAAAGATAAAGAAAGAATGAGAGTCTTTTGAAAGGTCTTTAGGTCAGTGTAGAGACTATGTGATAGAAAGAATAGTATCTAACAGGAATATGGAGGAAAGGAGAGGCTTAAGGCAGGGATAAGCTCCTTCCAGTAAAAAAAAGGTGGATTTTTAAAGAACACGTTAGCATGGAAGAAGGAAGAAACTTTCAACTTTGGAATGGGAGAAAGAAGAGGAAGTAAAAGCTGTAAACAACCATTTCCAGGTGATATGAGAGCCTGCTACTTCTCTGATAGAGATTGATTTTACCCAGAAAGATGAGATATACGACAGCCTCTGAAAAACTAAGTGTAACATGCTCACCTTGAATAGTTCAAAGTCATGTCAAGATTGATGTACCCAGTAGCGTGACTCACAATTTTTGCTGTTCAGATCTTCCCATGGTAGTTGGAAGCACTGTGTTGAAACAATCAGCATACAAAGTTGATTAGCAAAAGCTGTAGACATTAAGAGTGCTTCTCACTTCTGGCCATCAGGCTATGACAATTCTCCCTCTGAAACTGAAACACCCACATCAGAGATCTTTTAGAAGTCTAAGTCTATATTTCATAGCATGTGCATTCAAATAGGTGTAGAGGGAAGTGTGTAGGAACAGTATTCCATACAAATAATGACTGTGGGTAAGATGGGAGGAGGGTAGATCACAGCAAGATACAATGGCTAATTTGGGGGTGAGTGTTTCAGCTTATGTATATCAAAGCATTGATGCATGAGTCATTGGCACAGAGTGACTAATTCTTCGCATCAGCGTAATAGAATGTTCTTGCTTACTGCTTTTCGAATCTATGAATAATGCCGAATGAAATGATTCTTCTTTAAATCAATCATCTTCTATGTTTGCTGCATAACAAAGATACTGGTTATTAGACAATACATAGATGGATGTCCTAAATATGCCAAATATGAAAGAAAGAAGAAAGACACAGAGAGAAAGAGATAAAGAAAGCATGAGAGAGAGGAGACAGAGAGTGAAAGAGAGCTGAGAGAAGAGA